>CM061260.1:44910000-45417500 GCA_030848825.1 Tadarida brasiliensis | reverse complement strand
TGTCCATCTAGGACTTGGGCTAGTTTTCTGATAATTCTGGCCTCAGTTATTTGACCAGATAATAAGATTTTATCAAGGGCTGATTTTGTTGTTGTTGTTGTTCTTCTTTTTTTGAGGAGTTTAGAGTTTATTCCAATGTAGGATATCATACTTTTATAAGAATGTCTTGCCAAGTAGTAACTGGGCTGCCTAAAAAGCTCTGTCATATAAAAATAGGCATATTTCAGAACCCATGAAATGGTAAAGATCATCAATCTCTTTCAATTAAAAATTTAAATCATTTTTTAATTTTTCAATTACAATTGACTACATTATTATATTAGTTTTGGGTGTATACCCTAGTGATTAGAAATTACATAATTTACTAAGTGATCATCCTGATAAATCTCATATCCATCTGACACCATACATGGTCATTAGAATATTATTAACTAAATTCTCTATGCTATACTTTACATCCCCATGACTATTCTGTAACAAGCAATTTGTACTTCTTAATCCCTTCACCTGTTTCACCCATCCTCCTACCACCCCCCCCCCCCCCCAACCACCACCACCATCTGGCAATTGTCAAAATGTTCTCTATATCTATGAGTATGTTTTTGTCCTGCTTGTTTGTTTATTATTTTGTTTTTTAGATTCAATTGTTGATGGATATATATTTATGGCCCTTTTATTGTTCATATTTTTTATCATTTTTTTCCTTCTTTTTAAAGAAGACCCTTTAATATTTCATATAATACTGATTTGGTGGTGATGAACTCCTTTAGCTTTTTCTTGTCTGGGAAGCTCTTTATCTGTCCTTTGATTCTAAATGATAGCTTTTCTGGGTAGAATAATGTTGGTTGTAGGTCCTTGCTTTTCATCACTTTGAATATTTCTTGCCAATTCCTTCAGGCCCACAAAGTTTCTATTGAGAAATCAGCAGACAGTCTTATGGGACCTTCCTTGTAGGTAACCAACTGCTTTTCTCTTGCTGCTTTTATTTTATTTAAAATATTTTTTTTTCTTTATTGATGTTTTAGAGAGAGAGGAAGGGAGAGGGAGAGACAGATAGAAATATTGATGAGAGAGAACATCGATTGGCTACCTCCTGCATGCCCCCGACTGGGGATTGGGCCCGAAACCTGGGCATGTGCCCTCACCTGGAATTGAACCGGTGAGCTCTTGGTGCATGGGTCAACGCTCAGCCACTGAGCCACACCAGCCAGGCTCTCTTGCCACTTTTAAGATTCTCTTTTGTCTTTAACCTTTTGCATTTTAATTATGATGCATCTTTGGGTTCATCCTGTTTGGGACTCTCTGTGCTTCCTGGACTTGTATGTCTATTTCCTTCACCAAGTTAGGAAAGTCTTTTGTCATTATTTTTTCAAATAGGTTTTCAATTTCTTGCTGTCTTCTCCTTCCGGCACCCCCATGATGCAAATGTTGGTACACTTGAAGTTGTCCCAACAATTCATCATCTTTAATGTCACCTTTACTGTATTTGTCAGTGATATTATTGTTCAAATACCCCAGATGATATTCACAAAACATCATTTTTTAATATCATTATAGTTGCTCTCCAAAGATATACTAGCCCTAGACGTTCAACAGGTCACACACGTTAATGAAATTGCTTTCAAGATGATTCAATCTGCCATCTTTACCCACAACATCCCTGCTGGAATAACCTTCCTCCAACTCTGCTTTTATCATGCTATATATAGTACTTTGGTTTCAGAATGTATAATCCCTCTGTTTTTGCTTATTGCATAAAGTCCTTGGAACTTCCAAGTCCAGGGACCTTCCTTGCTTAGTTCCCAGGGCTCTGCAGAGTCTAGTTCTAAGGTAGCACCTCTCTGATCTTATTTCACTTATTTCCCATCAATGAGATTACTATTTATGAATAGTATATCTTACTGTTACATATGTGCCTAGATGCATGCCAAGCTGTTCCATCTTGTACCATCATCTTCTGTATTCAAGGTCCAAATAAACCTTTGTCCACTTATGAATCTTTGCCTGTAGTAGCAGCTCATGTATACCTCTCTATTCCCCAATGTCTTTTTCATTCATTATTGACTTTGATGCACATTTAGTCTATTTTGAACATCATCTTCTTTACTAAGACTTCCTTGTCAATTCAGATAAAATGAATCTCTTCTTCCACTGTGTTCCATAATTCTTAGTACACATCTTTATTATAACACACATTATCTTGGGTTATATTTGCATATCATTTTCCCCAGGTAGAATTTATTAAAATTATTTTTATTAATTTATTTTTGTTACAGATGTTTCTCCTTTTTCCCCCATTGTCACCCTCCTCCCCAGCCCCCCACCCTCGTCCCCAGCTTTGTTGCCTATGTCCATTGGTTATATATACATGCATATAAGTTCTGTGGTTTATCTCTTCCCTCCCACCACCCCCTCTTCTGAGGTTTGTCAGTCTGTACCCTACTTCTATGTCTCTGGGTCTATTTTGTTCATCAGTTTGTTTAGTTCATTATATTCCACAAATAAGTGAGATCATGTGGTATTTGTCTTTCTCTGCCTGGCTTGTTTCGCTTAGCATAATACTCTCCAGGTCCCTCCATGTCATCTCAAAGGATAAGAGATCTTTCTTTCTTACAGCTGCATAGTATTCCATTGTGTATATGTACCACAGCTTTTTTATCCACTCATCTATTGATGGACACTTGGGCTGTTTCCAGATCTTAGCTATTGTAAATAGTGCTGCTATGAACATAGGGGTGCATATATTCTTTCTGATTGGTGTTTCAGGCTTCTTAGGGTATATTCCTAGAAGTGGGATCACTAGGTCAATGGCAGTTCAATTTTTAATTTTTTGAGGTAACACCATAGTGTTTTCCATAGTGGCTGCACCAGTCTACATTCCCACCAGCAGTGTACTAGAGTCCCCTTTTCTCTACACCCTCGCCAGCACTTGTTGTTTGATGATTTGTTGATGGCAGCCATTCTGACAGGTGTAAGGTGATACCTCATAGTTTTAATTTGCATCTCTCTGATGATTAGTGATGTTGAGCATTTTTTCATATGTCTCTTGGCCATTTGTATGTCCTATATGGAGAGGTGTCTATTTAGGTCCTCTGCCCATTTTTTTTTTTTTTTAATCCTCACCTGAGAACATTTTTTCATTTTCTGTTCAGACAGAGTGGGAGGGAGAGAGAGGAAGAGAGAGAGAGAGAGAGAAACATCGACGCGAAAGGGACACATCGAGTGGCTGCCACCCGCACGACCAACCAGGGCCGGGGACAAACTGCAACCGAGGCACATGCCCCCAGTGGGAACTGAACCCGGGTCTCTCTGTACCGCAGGCCGAAGCTCCAACCACTGAGCCAAACTGGCCAGGGCCTCTGCCCATTTTTTAATTGGGTTCTTTGTCTTCCTTTTGTTGAGTTGTATGAGTACTCTATATATTTTGAAAATTAACCCCTTATCAGATGTATCATTGGCAATTATGGTCTCCCATATAGTGAGTTCCCTTTCCGTTTTGATGGTTGTTTCTTTTGCTGTGCAGAAGTTTTTTAGTTTGATGTAGACCCATGTGTTCATTTTTTCCTTTGTTTCTCTTGCCTTAGGTGTTGTATCAGTGAAAATCCTGTTGCGTATGATGTCTGAAATTTTGTTGCCTACTTTTTCTTCTAGGATTTTTATGGATTCACCAGTCACATTTAAGTCGTTTATCCATTTTGAGTTTATTCTTGTGTATGGTGTAACTTGGTGGTCTAGCTTCATTTTTTTGCATGTAGCTGTCCAATTTTCCCAACACCATTTATTGAAGAGGCTGTCTTTACTCCATTGTATGCTCTTGCCACCTTTGTCAAATATTAATTGAGCATAATGTCTTGGGTCAATTTCTGGGTTCTCTGTTCTGTTCCATTGATCTATTTGCCTGTTCTTGTGCCAGTACCAGGCTGTTTTGATTACAGTGGCTTTGTAGTATACCCTGATATCTGGTATTGTGATCCCTCCTACTTTGTTCTTCTTTTTCAAGATTACTGTGGCTATTTGGGGTCTTGTTTGGTTCCATATAAACTTTTAGAGTGTTTGTTCTAGTTCTGTGAAATATGTCGTTGGTATTTTGATGGGGATTGCATTGAATCTATAGACTGCTTGGGGTAGTATGGACATTTTAATGATGTTAATTCTTCCAATCCATGAACATGTTATATGCTTCCACATTTTTATATCTTCCTCTATTTCTTTTTTCAATGACCTGTGAAGAGGTCTTTTACTTTTTTGGTTAAGTTTATTCCTAGGTATCTTAATTTTTTTGCTGCAATGGTATATGGGATTGTTTTTTTTTTGTTTTTTTTTTTAGTTTCTCTTTCTGTGAGTTCATCATTGGTGTATGAGAATGCCGTTGATTTCTTGATGTTAATTTTGTATCCTGCTACTTTGCCAAATTCATTTATTAAGTCTAGTAGATTTTTGATGGAGTCTTTAGGATTTTCTATGTACAGTATCATGTCATCTGCAAATAATGACAGTTTCACTTCCTCCTTTCCAATTTGGATACCTTTTATTTTTTCTTCATGTCTAATTGCTGTGGCTAAGACTTCCAGTACTATGTTAAATAAGAGTGGTGAAAGTGGGCATCCCTGTCTTGTTCCTGTTCTTAAGGAAAATGCTTTTAGTTTTTGCCCACTGAGTATGATGTTGGCTGTAGGTTTTTCATATATGGCCTTTATTATGTTGAGATATGATCCCTCTATTCCCACATTGCTGAGCGTTTTTATCAGAAATGGGTGCTGGATTTTGTCAAATGCTTTTTCTGTATTTATTGATATGATCACATGGTTTTTATCTTTCATTTTGTTTATGTGTTGTATCACATTTATTGATTTGTGAATATTGTACCATCCTTGCATCCCTGGGATGAATCCCACTGGTCATGGTAAATAATTTTTTTGATGTATTGCTGGATCCGATTTGCTAACATTTTGTTAAGGATTTTGGCATCTGTGTTCATCAGGGATATTGGCCTGTAGTTTTCTTTCTTTGTAGTGTCTTTGTCTGGTTTTGGAATTAGGATTAAGCTGGCCTCATAAAATGAGTTTGGAAGTCTCCCGTCTTCTTGGAGTTTTTGGAATAGTTTGAGGAGAATGGGTATTAGATTTTCTTTGAATGTTTGGTAAAACTCCCCTGTGAAGCCATCTGGGCCTGGGCTTTTGTTTGCTGGGAGTTTCTTAATTACATCTTCAATTTCCTTTGTTATTATTGGTCTGTTCAAGTTTTCTATCTCTTCCTGGTTCAGTTTTGGGAGACTGTGTGTTTCTAGAAATTTGTCCATTTCGCCTGGATTGTCCAATTTGTTGGCATATAATTGTTTATAGAATGTTTCGATGATCCTTTGTATTTCTGTGGTGTCAGTTGTTACTTCTCCTCTTTTGTTTCTGATTTTGTTTATTTGGGTCCTCTCTTTTTGTTTCTTGGTGAATCTGACTAAAGGTCCATCAATTTTGTTTATCGTTTCAAAGAACCAGCTTTTTGTTTCATTTATCTTTTGAATTGTTTTTTAGTTTCTATGTCATTTATTTCTGCTCTGACCTTTACTATTTCCTTCCTTCTACTTGCTCTGGGTTTTTCTTTTTGTTTACTTTCTAGTTCTTTAAGTTGTAGGGTTAGAAAGTCAATTAGGAATTTTTCTTGTTTCTTGAGGTAGGCCTGTAGTGCTATGAACTTCCCTCTCAGGACTGCTTTTGCTGTGTCCCATAGATTTTGTGTTGTTGTATGTTCATTTTCATTGGTTTCCAATAAGTTTTTAATTTCTTCCTTGATCTTGTTGGTAACCCATTCATTGTTTAATAACATGCTATTTAGCCTCCAAGTGTTTGAATGTTTCTGTGTGTTTTTGTTGTAATTGAGTTCTAGTTTCATGCCATTGTGATCTGAGAAGATGCTTGATATGATTTCAATCTTGTTGAATTTGTAGAGACTTACTCTGTGTCTTAACGTGTGGTCTATCTTTGAGAATGTCCCTTGCACACTTGAGAAGAATGTATTTTCTGCAGCTTTGTGGTGAAATGTTCTGTAAATATCAATTAAGTCCAACTGATCTAGTTCGTCTTTTAAGGACTCTATGTCCTTGTTAATTTTTTGTCTAGAAGATCTATCCAGTGGTGTCAGCGGGGTGTTAAAGTCACCCACGATGATCGTATTGCTATTGATCTCTCCTTTGAAGTCCTCTATAAGTTTTTAAATATATTTTGGTGCTCCCGTATTTGATGCGTATATATTTACCAGGGTTATATCCTCTTGTTGGATTGATCCTTTTAATATTATGTAATGACTGTCTTAGTCTCTTATTATAGCCCTTGTTTTGAAGTCTGTCTTGTCAGATATGAGTATTGCTACGTCAGCTTTTTTTTTTTTTTCATTTCCATTTGCTTGGAAAAATTTTTTCCATCCCTTCACTTTCCTCCTGTGTGAGTCTTTTGTTGTGAGGTAGGTCTCTTGTAGACAGCATATATATGGGTCGTGTTTTCTTATCCAGTCAGCTACCCTATGTCATTTGATTGGAGCATTTAAGCCATTTACATTTAAGGTTATTATTGATAGATAGTTATTAGTTGCCATTTTCATTTTATGCCTGTGTTCCTCTCTCCCTCTCTCTGTTTCTTCTTCTTACAACAGTCACTTCAGCATTTCTTGCAGTGCTGGTTGGGCGGCAGTAAATTCATTTAGCTATATATATATTTTTTTTATCTATGAAGCTCTTTATTTCTCCTTCAATTTTGAATGATAACCTTGCTGGATAGAGTAGTCTTGGATTCAGACCCTTGCCTTGCATTACTTTGTACACTTCATGCCACTCCCTTCTGGCCTGCAGTGTTTCTATTGAGAAATCAGCTGACAGTCTAATGGGAACTCCCTTGTAGGTAACTTTCTGTCTCTCTCTTGCTTCCTTTAAGATTCTTTCTTTGTCTTTAATGTTTGCCATTTTTATTATGATGTGTCTAGTGTGGGTCTTCTGGGGTTCATCTTGCTTGGGACTCTGTGTTTCCTGGACTTGTGTGACTTTTTCCTTCACCAGTTTAGGGAAGTTTTCTGTCATTATTTCTTCAAACAGGTTCTCTATTCCTTTCTCTGATTCTTCTCCTTCTGGTACCCCTATAATGTGAATATTGTTACATTTTGTATTGTCCCATAGCTCCCTTATACTCTCCTCCTGCTTTTTAATTTTTTTTCCCATTTGCTGCTCTATTTGGGTGTTTTTTTCTACCTTGTCTTCTAAGTCGCTGATTCAGTCTTCAGCTTCTTCTAATCTACTATTGAACCCTTCTAAGGTGCACTGGTGGACTCAGGTTGCTGGGCCCTAGCCGCTCCCACTGCCTCCTCCCAGGGAAGACCCGGGATCTTCCAAAATGGTGGGACCTCCCCGCGGCTCAGGGAGAAGCGTGCTGAAGAGCCGCTTACCGCAGTAGCCGGCTGGCTGCTCCCTGTCCACAGCACAGGAACCTGCTGCTCTGCGTCTCTGCACTGTATGAGTTTGGTCGTCCACCTTCACGTCCACTCACACTCTCTCACACACTAGCTAACTCTCTCATGCACTCACCCTCCTTCCGGTCCTCCCCGCCGCCATCTTCTGTCAAAAATTTCTACTGTCCTCCAGGTAGAATTTAAACACCATGAGGAAAGGAACTATATTGTAGGTGTGTGTGTGTGTGTGTGTGTGTGTGTGTGTATATATATATATATATATATATATATATATATATATATATATATACTTTTTTTAATCCTCACCCGAGGACATTTTTGCATTTATCTTCAGATAGAGTGGGAGGGAGAGAGGGAGGAAGAGACAGAAAGAAACATTGATGTGAGAGAGAAACATTGAGTGGTCACCACCCACACGACCCCAACCGGGGCCGGGGACAAACTGCAAGTGAGGTATGCCCTTAGCGGGAACCGAACCCAGGACTCTCTGGTCCGCTGGCCGATGCTCTAATCGCTGAGCCAAACCAGTCAGGGCTGTAGGTATATTTTTATGTACAGTTTTTGGCAGATAGATGCTCAATAAATGTGTATTCAATAAAGACATAGTCCTTGCTCCTAAGGAACTCTCAATTCAGAGTAGAGTTTATATTAGTTGTGAGATTAAGGTGGTGGCTGAAGAGCTAAGTAAAAAGGATTAGCAATTGGAAAGATCAGCTGTTCCTTTAAAAGTACATTGAATTTTTAAAGTATTTAAATATTTGTGTAATGAAGACCATAGTATCAAAGCCAATTTGCTTGGAACATGGAAATTTCCCATAGAAACATAGTTACATTTTTAGAACAGTCCACAAATTGCCTATTTGGTCTATAACCTAACCCAGCTGTGGTAACACAGCCATTTACTGAACATTTGCTAGTCTGAAGTACTATAATAAGTGCTTTACATAAATTTAGTTCTCAGGATTAGCTTATGAAGAATTATCATTGCCATTTTACAGACAGAAAACTTGGACTTCGAGAGGTTAACTGAATCTCACAAGGCTCCTGGTCAGTAAACCTCAGAGCTATTTTTGGAACCCACTTCTGACTGGCTCTATCCTTTAGATTGTTCAAAACTGAGTCTCCTGATGCAAATAGCACTATTTCTCAGTTGATAATCCTGAAGAGTCTGTATATGATAAATACGATGAAAGAAAAGAAAAAGAGAAGAGAGTTTTCTATTTATTTTGTCATCTCACAACCAGTCTAGAATATCATTGTTAAACATTTATTCTTTGTGGTATCACTCCCATGTTTTATCAATTTGGTTAGCAAATTCAAAGCCAGCCCTAACCTTTCTCTTGAGTTATAGATCTGTATTTAACTGTCCACTAAACATTTACTACTTCAGCTTTTCTGTTTAAAGTAAAATTCTTTATCTGCTTCTCTGTGAACCAACGTAAGCAAGCTCCTCTCCCTGCAGAATGCTGTCTGTCTTCACCAACTTCACCATTACTTATGGTGGCATCCAAAGCAAGGAGCCATCAATGATCTCTTCTCATTCATCAATTCTGATGACGGATAACTGTCTAATTTTTATTAATTTTATTTCTCAAATATTGCATCTTTCTAATTCATATTCCAAAATTTAACTCTCAATTGTCTCTCACAATAACCTTCTAGCCCATCTCTTGGCTCCATTTCATGACCAGAGCTGTCGCTCTAGATGTAGATCTGTCCATGTCTTTCACCTTTAATGAATATACATTTTCTATAGCTATGGTTTTCATATTGTGTTCTAGGACCCACGGTTCTCAGTAGGGGTTTTAAGAACTCCAAAATCAAATTATAAATGTGATAATGAAAGTTCATTTATATCATTGATTAAAGTCTGTTACCAAATCATGGATGACAGTGGAGAAAAGAGTACTAACACTAATAGATTGTTAGTTAGAAAGACAGTTGATACCATTGTCTTATAATACATCCAGAGAAAAGTCCAAAAATATGCATTCATGATGCTTGAAGAATAAATGTGAAGGCTGATACTGCAAAAATACTTCCCAAACAAAATGGGCCAAAGTATAAATATTGCCAGGTCCTCTATTTTGCATGTCTTCACATACAATAAGAGATATGTATTACGAATAAAATACATAACATACATAATAGGAGAAAGTGCTTAGATCAGTATTGACACATCAAATCAGGTAAGAAGAATGTGGAAAGATGTTTTTGTACTGGTTGTATGAAAGCAATAGCAGGAGTAGAGATTTTTTTATAAAAGCTATTACTGAAAATATGTTTGAGGAATCATCTAATTTGCATAGACAATCATTAGCCCTTAAGAAAATGCTGTTTTATTTTAAAAACATTTTGGGTTTATTTTATGCAGATCACCATTGTATTAAAGCATAGTCTTTAAATAAAAGACTGTTCAGAATTATTTTTTATGTAGTTACTTTTAAAAAACATTTATTAACTGCCTACTAGATATACTGGATAATATAGTCTGAATTTCATAATTCACTTTTTGTAACTGCGATTTTTCTGGCCCTCACCCAACAAGGTGTTGACATGAACATTCCAAATGAACAATAATCTGCATTTAGCTAAATCTTTCTCAACTGTACAATAATTGTGCCAGCTTTCATATCTTTCTGATAATTTTTCATCACCTGATGAAAAATTTGGTAATGTTTACAATGACAGATGAAGTACTAGTGATGAAACAGAAACAAAGACTTGATGTACGTAAAACAAAATAAGTGGAAATCTTTAAACAGTTAAATTTTTGGCCCTAATATATCATTCTCAATATCTATTACAACATCCCCCCATCTTATAGTTTTTCTTGTACTTTAAAAAGCTGTGCATTTCTACATGCTTAAGGTCATACCTCTGTGACCATGCTCAGGCTGTGTGTGTGTGTGTGTGTGTGTGTGTGTGCATGTGCACGCACACTTTTTCAAGAAAAGTGATTAAAAGTCTGAGTTCTGGAATTAGAGCTAGGTTTGAATAACCATTCTGCCACTTACTAACTTTATAATTCCAAGACTGAACTCTTGATGACTTAGTTCCCTCATGTATAGACGAGATAATAACAGTAGCCACCTCTTTCGGGTGTTAGGGGAAATAAATGAGATAATGTATCTGAAACAGTCAGGCATACAACAAACTCTAAATTTCAATTAATTATTGTTGTTGCCATTGTTCTGTTGTTATTCTTCACTCCTGTTCAGGAGCCAGCTCACATAACCGTTTCCCTCCTTACGGTGGCCGTGGCAGGGATGGAATTTGGATTGGGCCTTGAAGACAGGATTCAGATTGTAGGCCATAACACATGCACCACCGAGGGAGAGAGAGCAGATGGGGTAGAAAACAGGTTCTGCCACATGCATTCTGTATGGCTTTAGGCAGGTTATTTAATCCCTTTAAATCTGACTTCATTATCTGTAAAATGAGGTTAACAATAACAAATTCTGGCCTGGTTGTTTTCAGAAAAAAAATAAATAAATAAGGTAGCTTCTGGGAAAGCTGCTAACTCAGTAGGCCACACTCATGTTTCATCTCCATACAAAGCTGCTGGGGACTCACAGTAATGGATGTGCTTCCCTCTCAGCAGTGTGAACACCTCTACTGGAAACAAACTCTGTGTCTTGGTAGAAAGGAAAAGAAATTGGCAACATCATTAGCATCATTGTCTTGAAGATTCCATTTAAAAGGTCCTTTAGCCGGCCAGTGTGGCTCGATGGGTTGGAGCATTGTCCTGTATACTGAAAGGCTGCAGGTTCGATTCCTTGTTGGGACCATACCTAGGCTTGGGTTCTATCACACGAAGCAATGGATCTCACACTGATGTTTCTCTCCCTCCCTTCCCCTTTCTCTAAAATCAATTAAAAAACATCATTGGGTGAGGATTAAAAAAAAAAAAAGGTCCTGTAGACTCCCTGAAAAAGGCATCTTCTTTTCACTCACCTTATTGTTTTCATTATTTTCCCCCTTGAGCAAGCATATTAGACAAAATAAGTTGGATTCAAGCTTTTTCAATGTTTTGATTAAGACTTTATGTTCAGTAGTTAGTGGTGTGTAATTTTGGAAGTATGATGCCAATTTTAATTAATTTTCATAGGTTTGTTAATTAAAACAATTAAGAGGTGGGGCTAACCCATTGGAAAAATAATTGGAGGAGTTTCTTGAACATTATTATCCTTTAGGTTTCACACAAGTACAAAACGGTGTAAATTTGTTGTAAAAACAGCTAGAGACCCGAAATAAGTAGTTATAACATCAAGCCAAAGTTGTGTCTGCATTTATCTTTTTTTAAATTAGGAGACACAATCCTCCTTAAGTTTCTGGAAGCTCTTTCTGACTCTCTCCAGGTTCACAGCAGGAGTGACAATGAGACACAACACCGAACTATTGTTTAAATAACAGCATGATATGTAAACTTTAAACTTTGGAGAGATAAATGTCAACAAGACAAAAGTACTGAGAAAAAAATGAAGAACCAAGCATAGAGAAAGCCTGAGAAAATGTTACGAGAAATATCTAATATGAATTAATCACTCTACTGCCAGCAGGAGCCACTGCTTGAAATGAATGGGTTCCCAACTTTTTTGAAGTCACAGACCATTAAAGTTAAAACATATTTCCTAGAGGCCAGGCCGGTGTAGCTCAGTGGATTAAGCATCATCCCATAGACTGAGAGGTCCCGGTTAGATTCCCAGTCAGGGCACATGCCCAGGTTGTGGGCTCAATCCCCAGTAGGGGGCTGATCAATGTTTCTCTCTCATTTCAATGTTTCTCTCCCTCTCTTCCATCCTCATTCTCTAAAAAAATCAATAAAAACATATTTAAAAAAAACATATTTCTTAGAAACTTAACACAGGACATAAGCCTTGATAGTGTTAGAATATGATAGAAAGAATATAAAAGAAAAAGGAACAAGATGCAGGAATACTCGACAGCTTAGCACAAAGGTTAAATGCAAGAACTTGGGTCACACTGCCTAGGTGTTCACCCTTTCAGCCACCGTCTTAAACTAGGGATAATAGTACCTATCCCAAAGGGTTGCTGTAAGGATTAAATGAGTTAATATATGTAAGTCACTTAGAACGATGCTCTATCCAAAATAAAGGTTAATTATGTTTATAATTATCCTCACATTTAAAATATGAAAAAACTAGTAATTTCCCCAAGATACTCCAAAGTAATCTCCACTGTTGTAGTTTACCCAAATGATGCTATACAACCTTATAGAGGTCCAGGGTCGCTTTTGGGGAACAATGATTTAAAACCTCAGTATATTTATGAGGAGTCTTAAAAATGTTGATACCCTTTGATTTCATAATTTTACCTTGAGAAATCTAGCTTAAGGAAATGATTAAAATACAAACAATTATATACAAAGATTTCCACTATAGCATTATTTATACATCAAATTTTGGAAAATCTAAATGTCAGAAATAGGGGAATAAATAAGGAATTATTTAAGCAGATGATGGTATAGTTATGTGGTGGAATATATACAAGCATTAAAAATGTTGGCTTCTGGCTATCCTTCATAATGAATGCATGTTAATTATATGCAAAAATGCTGATGGTACAGTGGTAAATGAACTCAGCAATATATATAATTGCATTTATAATACGATCTTGACTCTTTAAAAATATGTCTAGAACATACCTTTGAAAAATGTACTAATAAATTAACATTATTTCAGAGGGTTAGAACAGGAGTTGTCAAACTTTTTCTGTAGAGGGCCAGGCAGTGAACATTTTAGGTTTTGCAGGCCATGTAGTTTCTGTTAGAACTCCTCAGCTCTGCTGTTGTGATGTGAAAAGCAGCCACAGATAACAGTAAACAATGAGTGGGGCTGTTATTCCAATAAAACCTGATTGACAAAAAGCAGGCAGTTGGCCTGCTGGCCATAATTTGACAAACTCTGGGTTAGATTTACAGATGTATTTACTTCCTTTTTTATATTTTTCTGTATTTTCGAAATTTTCTACAGTGAGAAAAGCATAAATTTCTTTCATAAACTAAAAATTAAAACAGTAAGTTTTTAAAAAGTAAAAAACCCTTTGTCACAAAAAATAAAAGACACTGTGCATAGAAAATGGCTAGAGTAGACTTCTCTAATTTAAATATATCAGGTCACATTAAAAAAAAAATGACATGATCAAATATAAAATCCTCCAGTGGTTGCCTAACACACTTAGAATAAAGTCCAAAATATTTCACCTTGCCTGCAAGGCCTAAAAGATCTGGCCTCTGGCTATATCTCAGAACTCATTTCCTCCCACTCTCTCCCTTGATCATTTGTTGCAGCCATGCTTGCATTGGCATGGGGCACTGGGACTGAGTGTTTAATGAGGACTTGCATAAACAGAGAGTAGTACCATTACCTTCCTCATCTTCTCGTAAAAGGGTCCTGCCTACAAATCCAAGGGTGTTGGAAATGACTAAAAAAATTACTCAGTCCTCTAAATTCTTTTTAAAAATCTAGGTATTTGTTTTGTTTACATAATACACCCTGGTATTTGATTCAGTCTTCTGTATTTTTCATGCAGATATTTGTATTTTAAAAATATAGCCTATGGCAACAGGAAACAAATCCAGACTATTACAGAAAGAAGATTCTTGGTAGAACAACAGCCAAAACAAATTCAAGGAACCAACAAAAACACCAAATAGCCTCAGACTTAAAATTTGAATTTAGAAAAGTTAAAAGTTTATAAAGAGCAATAGATCACCCCCCCCTTTATATATCTTATTCAATGTTATCTACTCTTGTTCCTATGAACATCAATATACACTGTATTATCACTATATTTATCAAACTTTTATTCTTACCAACCAGGTAAAAAAGGAATGTCTGTTTTAATTTGTTTCTTTTATTATGAGACAGTGTAAGCACATTTATATATGTTAAAGAGCCATTTTTGTTTCCTAGTCTGTGACCTGTATTCATAACCTTTGTTTTTCTATTATACTTTAGTTATCTTTTATTTTAGTACTTGTAGGGACTTTAAAAAAATCTTTATTGTTGGAAGTATTATAGATGTCCCCTCTTTTTTCCCCCTATTGACCCTCCCCACCCTGCTCCCACACACCGCATAGGCCTTCATGAGACTTTTAGTATGTTGTGAAAGTTAGCTTTTGTCTGTCATATGTGCTGCAAATAACTTTAATTTTGCCTTTTGATTTCATTTATTTATTATTTACTTGCACATTTTTCTATGCAAAAATTTAAACATTTTTTAGTGGTCAAATTGATACATCTTAATGAAGTCTTCTGAAATATATGTCATGCTTTGAAAGACCTCTCCTACTCCAAGACTGTAAAACAAAATTATTTTTTTGCTCCATTGGGGATTTATTTCAGAGTGACAGAGGGAAAAGTACATACTACATCCCTCTGCTGATTTAGTCAGGCAAGACTCTGCTTTCAGAATGTCACAACCTGGTTTCTTTAAGTCATCAGGTAATTACCCTTAAATATTGTGAAACCATCCAACAAAATAACTCATATCAAACAATGTTAACATGTGCCAACACATTTTCAGTTAGTCACTTAGATCAGTATTTTCTGAACTTCAGTTCTATAATTTAAAAAAAATATATGTTTTTATTGACTTTAGAGAGAAAGGAAGGGAGAGAGAGATAGAAACATCAGTGTGAGAAAAATCGATAGGTTGCTTCTTGCATGCCCCCTACTGGAGATCAAGCCAGCAACCCAGGCATGTGCCCTGACGGAATTGAACCAGGACCTCACAGTCCATCCAGTGACGCTCAATCCACTGAGCCACACTGGTCGGGCCAGTTTTATAATTTTTGATATTTCCACATGAACTCTATAATATTATTTTCATAATACTTTTAATTGCCCCTTTTCATGTAATTTTATATAAAAAGAAACCTTTACATTACAATTTAATATTCTAATTAAATTTCTAAAAACATACTGAACTAAATAAATAAATATTAAAATAAGTTTTCACCTATACACCACTGATATCTCATTTATCACTTTGGAAACAGTGATCCAGTTAGAGCCAAATGTGTAGGAGTTTTGGGCTCTCTGAAACAAACCATTGGGATGAGTGACAGAAAATTTGAGTTTTCATACTCGAAGTGTTGGTGATACTCTTTTTTTGTCTGTGTTGTTGCCTCATAGGATCTACTGAAGATTTAATTTACTTACTTCTGTTTCATTATGTGGTGCTTTGATTCATGACACCAAAACTTTAATTTTAACTTTTTTACTAAAACAAAGTTAAGAGAAAAGCTCATTCTCCCTCTAAGGATGAAACGTTTTCTACAACTCTAAAACACAGTCCACTGTTCAAGACGAGTTTTATGTTTTGCATATTAAAACACTTGCCACTATATCAAAGATAATGAAATAGGATGGCCCAAGAGGAATTGAAAGGAGTATTTCATGCTGTCTAGTTTTTAAAAATGGAGAGCTTAAACATCAATTCCAGGTAGTACAGCTCTTTTGAGAATAATAATAATCCCACTTGGGGCTAACTGGCTCTCCAGGCATATAGATAGAATGTCTGGTGAAAATAGATTCTAGGATTTTACAACCTCATATTTTAAACAACAGGATTTAAGTAATTAACTTGATAATCTGAGGCAATGTATAACACAGACTCGGGGAGAATAAGACAGCTGAAGGAGAAATACAGGAGGGGCTATTAGTTTCCATTCAAACTATATGTTCAGCCACTAAGTGAAAAGGGAACACTACTGGCTTAGTCTATGATATCTAAAGTAAAAAAAAGTGTCGTTATTTAAGTGGCAGCAAATAATATATAATCTCTCAGACTTCTAATAATATATATTTAGGATATAATGCTATTTTGTGTTAATGCCTCATCAATAATAAAAACAATGACAGCTACTATTTAGTAAGTGCTATGCTTGCTGTGTACCAGGTGTTTCAAAAACACTCTCATTTAATCCTCTTATCATTTCCCCATATTAGAGATGAGAAAGTCGAGTTTCTGAGAAGTAACAGAATCTTGCCCAAGTCACACAATTAGAAAGCAGAAGAGCTGTGAGTAAAACTCAGGCCCTTAAAAGATCAAGTATTTCCCATGAAACCATGATGCTTCCCTCCATCAGTCCAGCTCCTTCCACCTCGAGACTAACCATTCTTCTTGTCTTGGAAGGTAAACCCAAGCAGAATAAAGAACCTGGTACCTCGCAGGCAGCCTCTCTCCTTGTGACAGAGGAGTAGAGTCTGGCTTTCACTTAAGAAGGATGATGATCATAATTGGAGTAATTGTTTGAAAAACCACAGGAGCCTCATAAAACCAACATCTCAAAACAAAAAGTTTTAGACTTTTGCAATAAGTAGTCTGTCATTCAGGCCACAAGTATTTATTCAGCATCCATGGGGGTGCAGAGCTCTGTATTAGCTTCCTGTACCCCTTCATCCACCCCCCGATTTGGTTCAAATAATTCATGCAGTCTGGGCTGAAAAGAAACAAACAACATTTGTAGGACTCCATTTCATAAACGCCCCTGCAGGGCACTGACTGGCAGCTCACTGCATCTCTTATAGTACATTTCACATCCCTGGGGTGTGCAAAACACTTGCACTAATGTAAAATATGAGAATATCAAATGAAATGTTTATAGAGATTTTTTCAGCGGCTGCTACTTAGGAACCCTTTCTCTGTAGAAATGTTGCCAGGATTCCCACAAATTAGACAGACATATCCTTTTAATTAGATTAGGAAAATAAGAAAATTTTGTTAGCATTTCCCATAAGGTCATAAAGTCATATTCTAAAGGTGATTCTCAGATAATTTGGAGAAATGTGTTATCAGGTACTATAAAAGAGTAGTCAGTCAAAAGTAGTTGCTCAAAAATAACATAATATTGTATAGTATACAGAGAACAGGCTCGAGAGACAGATAAACCCAGGTTCCAGACTCTGATCCATCACTTCTTAGCTGACTAATCATATCAGATAAAGCAGCCTCTGAGAAATAAATGTCCTCATTTGTAAAATAGGGATAATATCGATCTCAGGGGACAGTTATGGGAATTAAGTGAAATAATAATCACATACAAAGCACATGGTTAACTCTCTGACACTTAGAGGCTATTCAACAAATGTTAGTTCTTTCCCATTTTACATCCCAATAGTTCACATATTCAGATTACTTAGCTTGTTACTTGATTTCTAATTGCCCAACAAAAGCTGCAGGGTAAAATATAATCTTAAAGAGACCAAGATTAAGGTGGTCAGATATTCCCTGTAGCAAAGTTCTTTGCATCATAGGTACATTTGACATGGAGTTGAAGTTTCTTTCCAAAACACGTTAGGATGTCGTGTAATCTAGTCTGCAGAAAAATGAAGGCCTTTTTAATAGTGGCTCCATTTTATAATTTTTAAGACTATTATTCCCAAAGTGACCTTTGGTTATATACAAATTCTCATTTAATTATGTGTTTTTATATTCATAGATGTGCTCCAAATGATCTTTAAGGTGAGGGCCTGGGGTGGGGCAGGGGCTGGGTGGAGGGGGGCAAAAGGGAGGAAAATGAGGTACACATGTAATACTGTCAATAAATAAAATAAATAAATTTATTTTTAGATGCTACTGTAAGATAGGTATGATGTATAACAATCGTGGAATAATAATACTGGAACAATTATTATTATTAGCTAAAATATAGCACTTATTACATGTCAAGTATCTGATGTGTACATTTCTTTTTCTTTTTAAAAAATTTATCTTTATTGTTGAAAGTATTACAGATGTCCTCCCTTTTTTCCCCATTGATGCCCTCCTCCCTGTTCCCGCCTCCCCCCTACCTTCACCACGCTATTGTCTGTGTCCATTGGTTATGTATATATGCATAGAAGTTCTTTGATTTATCTCTTCCTGCCCCCTCTCCTCCCTTCCCTCTGAGATTTGTCAGTCTATTCCCTGCTTCCATGTCTCTGGATCTATTTTGTTCATCAGTTTATTTTGTTCATTAGATTCCATATTTCACATTTCAACTGTTTTACCTAATATAATTTACCCAACAACACAAAGAGAAGCGTATTATTACTCTTGTCCTATTTTACAGATGATGAAATGCAGCACAGAGTGGTTGAGTGATGTGCCCGAGATCCAGAGGAGATATATAGAGTTGAATACACAGGGGAAGAAAAAGGAAGATGAAGTATCTATTGCTCTTTATAAAATTTTAGCCTTTCTAAAATAAAAAAATAAAATCTAAACTTATTTGGTGTTTTTGCTGGTTCCTTGAACCTGTTTGGGCTATTGTCCTATCAAGAATCTTTCTGTAATTGTCTGGATTTGTTTCCTTTGCCACAGGCTAGTAGTTTTATAATAATAAATATCTGGATGAAAGTACTAAAAATGGAATCAAATGCTGTTTTGTTGGTATAAAATACAAATACCTACATGTTAAAAGAAGTATTGAGAGGATTGAATACTTTTTTAAAAGTTATTTTCAAGGTCCTTGGATTTGTGGGCAGGTTATGTGAGAAGAAGCTAGTGGTACCACAGTCTGTGTTCTGGGTTATGGGATATAAAGGTGACCAAGACATAATCCTGCCTGGAATGAATGAGATACTTGTATTGGCAATATCAGCTATTTGATTTCCTAAAATATTCTGCTAAATAATATGGTTATATCGGTACTGTTTGAAAAATGACCCATTCGTAGGTTCCAAGTATTCCTTAACAGCAACTGCCAGTCAGTGTCAAATCTGGCTTGAATACACTATAATTTCAATTAAGTGGCACACCATTTAAATATGCACATAAATAAATTTCAGAGAAAAATTATGGAAGGAGAGCAGAATGATCTAACAATAATGCATGTCAAACTTATGGTAAACACTTATCATGACAAATTTTCCTGACATTCTTCTCTCTAGTGAAAATATATACAGTAATATTTCTATTAAAGAAGCTTTTAACAATAAACTTTGGTGTTAGAAGCCTGGTTTTGAGAAGGAGAAGGAGTAATAGAGATAGCTTTTAGGGGATTCTTGTCGCACCACAATTTAATGGGGCACTGAACCTAAGTGTTGAATGTATATTACTGTGTTTTGGTCTTGTGGGCTACATGGGAGATTCTATCCCCTCTTAAGAGGCCAAAGGGCAGTGGATATATTTGCCAGTCTCAGGCCACTCAAATCCAGAGTAAGGTTTGCCTTTCAGTGAAGCTTCTGTCCTGGTTTGCCAAGGAAAAGTTTGCATATGTCACGGTGTCTTTCTCTTCTGCCATAGTGGTTGCCACGAACCCAGATGTGGGGACATGAGATCTGGTCCAATATCCCTCCCAGCTAAGTCTCCCCAAGTCCAAGTCCAGTGTGTGACTATGGACATGTGAAAAATCTCTTTGTGCCTCAGTTTCCTCATCCATCAATTTAGGGTGGTAATTGAACATACCTTACAAGATCGTTGTGAGGATCACCAACCATTAGGTGACTGTCTGGTGGAACAGACCTGGGTTCAAATACTGTTTTTGCTATGTATTACCCCTGTGACCTTGGGCAAAAATATTGGATCTCCTTGAGCCACAGTTTCTTTGCATTGACAATGAGAAAAGTTCTCCTACCTTCAAGGGTGGATGTGAGGATAAAAAATAATGTATGAAAATCACCTAGATGGTAAATATGCATTCATGTTAGTTATGTTACATTAAGCCCTCATTTGGGTGTCCACTACGTTTAAGGCCCAGTCATACCTGTTATAGGGAACATGTGGATTTACAGTGTGGCTGGTGAGTATCTTGAATTACGAAGGAAGTTATTATAATACTGTATTAGCCATTTTCTAATATTCTTATCTTATGGTGTTAACTACTCTCACAAATATATAATACCCCTAATGTAGTGTGAAAATGGAATGCTTCATTGCATCTAAGCATGTCCTAGTTTCAACAATTATCAAATGGCTTATTCTGACATCAAGCCCATCAGTTCTAAACGGACATGAAAATTATTTTCTTGCAAATCACATAACATCTGACTGATATGTAAATTAAATTTTGGACTTTTCCACTAGTAGGTATGGTACCTGTAAATCACATACAAGTAAGCTATTTGTAATAGTGTCTTTACAACAAGAAGTCCCTTATTTTATACATATAAAACAAAAATATATATTATATTGTTTTGTACACATAAATGTAATATATATAATAAAGAAAAATAAAACAAAATCCCATGTGCACTTCACTCTACTTAAGAAGTGGAAGTGTCCTTCCTTAATTGCTCTCTTTCTTTAGAAAAGAGTAACCACTCTTGAGTTTTGTGTTTCTCATTCTTTTTCTTTTTATCCTAGATATCCTAGTGTTGTTACATTTTATGTATGTCCACATACACCTCACCAACTTGCAAATAATTTGATGAAAGGGAAAATGTTTTATATATCCCTGTATTCCTCTACAGCTTCTAGAATACACCAAACATAACCTAAAGAACAAGTCCTGTACACATCCTGGCTATTTCAGCTTACGAAAATCGCTGAACCTCTCTGAGATTCAGTTTCTTTCTCACCTGTGAAATGGGAATAAACAATCTATTTTGTGAGGAATAGTTTAAGCATTCAGTGAATTCATGTTGATAAAATATTCTTCATAGCGCCTGTTTATTGTGGCTGTTCATTCAATGTTAGGTCCCTTCTTTCTCGCTGCTTTGAGCTATGCTGAAAGACTTCAAAGGTCCCCATCACACAACTGCATTACATTGAGGTGTCCAGTTGCTGCGATTGTATTCATGGTATCTAGATATTTTGGGGTGAGTAGGATGAACACAGAGATGTTGTTTTAACTTGTCAGTTCCACTGTATTCTCAGGAAAGAGAATGGCATTGGTATTATAAACTATCTTGTATTGAGATACATTCTGTTCTCTCAACCTCTTAATGGCCAAACTATTCTTATTATGTTTTCCAGCCTTATACGATGCTCTCTATCTGTTAAAATCATTGTTGGATGAATGTATTTTGCATGTATATTCTATTTACCCTATGAAAAAGCACACCATGGACACTTTTGCCCTAGAGATATTGAAGCACTGGGAATATTGCCCCCATGGATGGCCAGGACTTAGAAATTATTGTTAGACATGGATCCTATATTACTGTGAAAATGACCCTGTCATTATGCTTATTTTGTCTTTTAGTATGTAATGCCATCCTAAATATCCTTGATCCAAGATTATTTGATGTCCCATCTCTGAGAAAAATAAATCATAACCAATATAATGTCAAGGTAGGTATTAGCTTGTATATCCTGATTGGTTCTGAGAATTCTTTAGAATGATCATTAATGCCAACTTTGAAAGACCTTAATGCCAAGTGGCTAAATGTATTCCCGTTTTGCAGAGAGATAGTAGAGGTAAAATGATTTGTTCTAATTTAGTGGGTGAATGTGTATCAGAGGGATGTTAGTCATTCATTGTGCTACCTCTTGATTTTAGATTTTCTTTTTAAAAATGCTTATGAAATTTTTGCACATAAAAAATAAATCTATTCCTATAAATCATTCCTTTGCTCATTCTTTTGATTACATGAGATAAATTTCTTTAAAAACAAACCAATTTTATTTTGTTTAATAAACCATCAATATTTCTTTTGACTTATTCTTTTTCTTTTATCCTTACCCGAGGACATTTTTGCATTTATTTTCAGATAGAGTGGGAGGGAGAGGGGAGGAAGAGAGAGAGAGAGAAACATGGATGTGAGAGAGACACATCAACTGGTTGCCACCCGTACGACCCCAAATGGGGCTGGGGATCAACCACAACCAAGGTATGTGCCCTTAGCGGGAACCGAATCCGGGACTCTGTGGTCCATGGGCCCATACTCTAACCACTGAGAAAAACTGGCCAGGGCAAGACTTATCTATTCTTTATACACTTTTCATAGCTATGTATTTTATCACCATGTATCCCCCCTACACCCTCCTCCACCTCCACCCCTCACCTCCCACCCCCGACATTCACCACATTGTTGTCCATGTCCATGAGTTCTTTATATGATTTTCAAAATACAATTTGGGAAAATGATCTTTAGCTCATTT
This sequence comes from Tadarida brasiliensis, assembly GCA_030848825.1. Taxonomy (NCBI): domain Eukaryota; kingdom Metazoa; phylum Chordata; class Mammalia; order Chiroptera; family Molossidae; genus Tadarida; species Tadarida brasiliensis. Next base: position 45,394,994 of record CM061260.1, on the reverse strand, counting down.
CAGAAAAAAGAACAAAAAATTTTATTATCTTATATGATCAGTCTACCACTACTCGGGGGGAGGGGGGTGGATAAATGTAAGATTCAGCAGCCATGTTAATAACCAAAGCTTGGGAGGATCTTCACGGTAATAATCTAAGTTGGCTGAAATTCTGGCATAGTTTCAGAGAACCCCAGTAGGACATTCATAAAAGAACAGTATTGGACAGGCTACTGAGGAAGTACTCAGCAAGACAAATGATGTCTGTTATACAAAGGCTTTGGAAAGAAAATAGTTTAAGGCCTTGACCTCATCAGGAAGAGACTAAATAGTATATATCCATCTCTTGACCATCCATCCTTCCATCCATCCATCCATGCATCCATCCAGCTATCTATATATATCTGCCAGTCTGTCTGTCAATCTATCAAAAAATCATCAGCTTTTAATACAGCGGTATAGGCCCTAAAGTACACAGTACAATAGACTATATGAGAGCAAGTGCCCTCTACAAGATGAGTAGTACATATCATCAATTCTTTTTTCCACAAATGCTTCTGGAAATTCAAAGTAATACATGAGCATCTATAAGGAATTATATCAGATTCACCTTTACTAAACAGTCATAGATTAATGAAAATGGAAGAAAACTGTACAATCATCTAAAAGTAGGAAGAAGGGATGTGGTCCTTACTTGAAGAGAAAAAAAACACACACAGTTATATAGACTAAAGGTTTCTAAAAGAACAGAAAACTGACATGAATAAAGCACTGGAGAGTGCATTTTTAGCACAATTGACTAACATGTCCTTAAATGAAGAGATACTTTTGTCATAAACAATAAGGTGTTACGCAGACATTGCTTGCTATTTGCTAATGTTGCCTCTGGACTTTTAGGCCAATATTACATATTATATTAAGATTTATTTTAGGTACAAAATTCTACCAAAATACCATGAAATTATATCACGTAAAAAAATCAACAACAAATAGCACACTGGAGGAAAGGGCAACATTTAAATAAACCAACCTTCAATTTTCCCTGAACTCAAGTAATAGCTTCTATTTTATCATATTTTTACAGTTTCCACCATAGAAAAGTGAGATCAGGAGCAAGACCCTTATTTTAGAACACATGATCACTGGACAGTATTTTGCTCTTGAGATAAGGTTATTGCCTGACTTTCGAAAGATTATTTTGACCATCATCTTGCTGTTCTCACATAAATCTTACTTTCTTCTTGAAATGAGACCAATTCCAGTATGGAGACCTCGGTTACAAATTATCCATGACCCAAATCATCATGGGAAAATGAAGTGCAAACTAGTGTGTTTGAATGATGTCATGAAGAAAATTATTGAAAGGCTCTGCTCTTCATGTTTCCATTATTTAAAGCCTGATTTACCCAACTGCGCCATTAATAAGAAACATGGTATGATCCAAAAGCTAAAGGCACGAGGTTGTTTTAGTTGATGCTATTGCGTTTATTTTTATAGGAAAGTACAGTTCAAGAAAAACAGATACAACTATGTGTGTTACAGATAAAAAGATGGATCAAAATGTACTCTTTTTAGAGAGGAAAAAAGTGAATATGGCAAATATTTTTAAATAATACTATTTGAATGAGTGAATGAAGGAATAAATCTATCAACTACTTATCACAAAGTACATTGCACACTTATAGTGTGAAGATCTCAGTGTCAGTTGTGAGGGTGACAAAGATGCACACATTGCAAAAACCATTGGGATTTAAAATCTAATGGATACTCTTTGGACAAATAAGTAATATTTAGAATCTTCTCATTGCAAAATTTTAGAGTTCAACAGTAGCATTTTCCTTTTAGCTCTTCTCACAACATACACATTTTATTTGTTCATGTAGTAAGAAGTGGCTATTTAATTGGCAATTTTCCAAAATCTTTACCTCACTTTCCACTCCTGTTTGTTGAATAATCCTTCCTTTCCTCATTAATTAGTAATGTTATGCATTATTTTTCACATATTAAATTGTTACATATAATAGAAACTAAATGGATTTTATATTAAGATATATGCATATGTGTGTATATAGATGTCTTTTAAATATATAATAACTGAGTTAGTTTATCCTAATGTTTAATTACTATTCCAGCATGACTCTTTTTATTATTGTAGCTTAACTATGTTTTAAAAGATGGTAGGTTACCATATCTCTTTTCAAAAGTTTCTTTGCATTTTGCTTGCTTATTCTTATAGTGCATTTAAGAATCCACTCCCCAATTTGTTTAGGATATTTATTGTAATAACATTAAATGTATACATTATTTGGTAAAATTTAGTGTTTTCATAGTGTTTAGTTTCCCTAATCATGAATATGCTATAGCTGTACATTTACTGGAGTCTTTTAAAAATATATTTTGGTTTTCTTCATCTAAGTTATGTACTTTCCCTGTGAAGGTTTTCATAAGACTATTCAGAGATTTAAAAGTATATTTTTGTTTCTTTTGCAAGTAGGACCCCTTGAAAATTTCTGTTTTTCAGGTATGCTATTGATTTTCTATATTCAATACACATTATATTGAATTTTTATTTTTTAGGGTTTCTGAGTTTACATCTACAAAAATGAAAACTGGGTCTTCTAATATTTATAATTCCTATTTCTGTTAAAAGTCTAATCACACAGTTGAGAAAGTGATGATACTATGGTTAGCATTATTAAGCTTCATATTTCACAGAAACAGATACTTTTAGTTCTTGTTACAGATGGGAGTCCAAACTCCTTTGTGAATTTCAAGCCCATAGAACTGGAATGAGCTGAGTTCCAATTATACTTTCCCTTCCAAACTTGTCAGACTTACCTTATTCCTCTAAATATGTGGTCTTTTGAGAAAACATGGCAGACACTATTGTTTATTTTCCTCTTTACTAGAGGAAATATTGGTTAGTCCATATCCAGTCTTATGGTAACATTTTACTCCCTCTTTTACAAAAATCCCATTGCTCCAAATTTTTCACTGCTTAGAGGATACAACAACTTGTAACTTCCTTAGGGAAATTGGTTTTTCTGAATTTTTCATTGTGTCCATCTCTAATTTTGTGTTGATTTTCCAAAATCATAATATTGAAAAAATCATTCTTCTAATGAACTTTTATTCATTTTTTTTTCTGACAGTTTATATTTGATCATAACAACTTTCCTTGGGTGCCTATTAAGAACTGAGCACTATGTAATTAGCTAGAGAAAATACTGAATACATGCAAGAAATGCTCCTCGATTGTAAATATACAACAGGGAGAAGTATGGAACCTGGAGTCAGCAGGCTTTATTGAGGAGGACCTTGAAAAATGAGTAGCATTTAAAGAGAAAGATAGAGGGGTTGGTGTTAGCATCCTGGGAAAGAGGGCAATCTGAAAGCCCAGAGATGGGCCCCTGCTTAGCATGGCCTCAGTAGAAAAAATGGAAGGTGATACCTGAAAGCTCAAGAAGAACATACCCCACCCGTACTACTCCTGTGATAAATATTTTAGTTTTATTTTTACTCAAAATAAAATTATTTAAAATGTTATGATAAGAAGTAAGAAAATTTGGTGGGAGTTCTCTGTCACCTCTGTTATCTTACTAGTAGATTACAAGCAGAAAAAGCAAGCTAATAGTAAACTAGTGACATATTCAAAATCTAAAATGACTCTAAAACAAAGGGTTCACAGATCACAAGCTATCTTATACAGAAGCATCAATCCTTCTTGTTTAAGAACTTGTATGAATGGATTTGGACAATAGAGTAAAATAAACATGCAATTTGTTAGACACCATGGATTTATAAAATCATGGGATTAAGTCTTTAACCTTTATTCATAAAGGATTAGTTGGGATACGTTTTTAAATTTATTTTTAGGAGATATTTTCAGAATTAAATAATTTACAATGTCCCAGACTAAAGGAGTTCACCTCAGGTTCAATTTAGGGTCAGCTTCTATCATTTACTCATGACAATTGACTTCTAAACAGCATATATTATTTCACTCTTCAATCAGTACGGAAAAGATCTAATATGCACAATTGGTGTATCTTCAATTGCATTATAATATATTCATAATCTATTCAAATTAGGAAACACAAATAATACATCTGAATAGAGTTCTCACTTTAAGAAGTACAGAGAAATTAGTAAATTAATATAGAGGCTGATTAGTGAAAAATACCCTATTGACCTGAATGACTTCACCTACTGTGCAGTTTATATACAGTAACTAATTTATAGACTGGGAAAATCCTGTTTCTTGTTTATTCTTTCTTCCACCTAATATATTGTTTAAAAAAACTTTCCAAACAGTGTAACTTACAGGCATAGACACAAGACTATAATAATCCAGATAAGCAATGAAAAAGAAATGAATTTAGAGTGTTGTAGATGTAAAAGGCCTAATTTTGTTTAACTTTTATAGTACAACAAGGAGAACCAAGAATCAAAAGAATAAAAAAAATTTACATTCAACTTTTCTATCCTATTTTAATTCCTCTTCCAGGTTACCTAGGGAATATTTGATTAGCAGAAGGAGCGTACAACTTGAAATCAATGGTTCTAAAAGTGTGGTCTGTAGACCCCTGGGGTCCCAGTGACCCTTTTCAGGGGGTCCATGAAGTCACAGCTATTTTTAGGATAATACTAAGATATTATTTGCTTTTTCACCGTGTGGCATTTTGCACTGATTGTGCACAAATCGTGGTGTGTAAACTGCTGGTGGTTTAAGGCAGTGGCACTAAACTTTACCAGTAGTCATTATTTTCTTCACTTCCACTAAAACATAAAAAAACAAAATAAAAACAAAAACAGTTTCACTCAAGAATTTTCTTGATTAAAGAGCAGAGTTATTAATTTTATTGAAACTTGTCTCTCGAGTATATGTTCTTTTTAAATATTCTGTGTAATAAAATGTGAAATATGCAGAGCATTTTTACTGTGTATTGAATGAAGTAGGCGGTTGTCTCAAGGGAAGAAAGCTCTATTGTGATAGTTTGAGTTACACGCTGACTTCCTGATGAGATCAGTGGTGATATTATTCAACATGGTTTGATTTTTAAATATTGCAGAATGAAATGTGTCAACATTTGGAAGATCTGAAGTAAACTGGTATTTTCCAAAGACTAATGTGATATTTCAAAACCATGCAAGGTAAAAGATCCACTCAAAGTGCCAAATAAACCAATGGATTTTAATATAAGAGTGTACAAAAAGTTCATTGATATTGTTTCAAATTCCATATTGAAACCAACCTTTAAGAAACCACACTTGTCAAGTTCTGGCATTGTATCAAAGAATAATACCCACAATTATATGAAAGGCTATTAAAACACTCCTTCCTTTTCCAACTACACATTTGTAAGAGGCCAGATTTTCTTGATATACATTAAAGTCAGAGCAGATTGAGTGCAGAGCAGATGTGAGTTTTCAGCTGTCTTCTATTAAGCCAGATATTGTAGGATTTGGGAAAATGTGAAGTGATGCCACTTTTTTCATGAAATAACTAGTTACTTTACAAAAAATACATTAGTTATATTCATCTATAATGAGTTCTTTATTATTATTTTAAAATAAAATTTAAAATATTTTATGTTTCTCAGTTTTAATTTCTAGTATAATAAATATTGATAGATACAACTAATATAAGCAAAAGCTCTTTGGTGTCTTCAATAATTTTTAAGAATAAAAGGTTTCTGAGGCCAACATAATTTGAGAATAAAAGTCTAAAGGAATGCTTTGTATATTTAGAATTAGATTTTATTATTGCCTAATAAATGAAAGGTAAAGAAATATATCATTTTTTTCTTTTTTTAAGTATAAAAGAACTATTATTTTTAAAATAAGTTTTTTATTGGTTTTAGAGAGAGAGGAAAGGAGAGGGAGAGAGAGAAATATCCATGTGAGAGAGAATTATCCATCGGCTGCCTCCTGCATGCCCCCTCCTGGAAATCAAGCCCGAACGCAGGCATATGCTCTGACCTGGAATCGAACCCGTGACCTCTGAGTGCATGGGACAACACTTAGCCAACTGAGCCACACCAGCCAGGGCAGGACTGCTCTTCTTTTAAAGCTCACGTACAAATGAGCATAATGAATTTTTTGTAAATCACTTGGAATTTCAACCCCAATACTTATATAACCTTGACCATGCTGTTTACTCTCTCCATGACCAAGTTTCTCATTTCTAAAATGAGGATACTACTACTGCAACTACTACTACTACTACTACTACTACTACTACTACTAATAATAATAATAATAATACCTACTTCAATAGTGACATGAGGATTAAATGAGATAATCCATGTTAAGTGCTTGACCACAATGCCTGTCACTGAAGAAGTATTTGTCATTATTATTGTTTTAAGGATAGCTTCCTCTTTGCATAGTAACAAAATGTGATTAATACCTTATATATCTTTTGAAGTTTTCAGATATCTATACAAATGTGCTGGACAACATAATCCAAATAAATATTATGTTACTATTGCTTCATGAAATTGTAGGGGAAAATGTTTGTGGGGAGTTGGCTTTTAGGAAGGTAGGCAAAGAATCTTTTTTCTTATCTTTGGGAAGTATTGTATTTTCTGAGCATTGTCAATGTTGACTTATGATTTAGAATTATTTTTGTGCTGAGTCCTTTTTTTAATCCTCACCTGAGGATATGTTTCCATTTTTTATTTTCAGACAGAGTGTGAGGGGGGCAGAGAGAGAGAGAGAGAGAGAGAAAGAGAGAGAGGGAGAGAGAGAGAGAGAGAGAGAGAGAGACAGAGAGAGAGACAGAGAGAGAAACACCGATGTGAAAGAGACACATTGACTGGTTGCCTCCTGCACGACCCTGACCAGGTATAATGACCTCCATTTTATGGGTGAGAAAACTGAGTCTCGGAGAAATGTAAGTAACTTTCCCAAGATAGTGAGGGAAAAGAAATAAGAAAGAGCAACATTCAAGTATAATGATAAGGAACATAACAGTGAAAAGTAATGATGTTCATTTGTTCTCTATTAACTATAAGGCTAGAGGGAAAATGGTGGGTTTAGGATGCCATATAGAATAAATAATGGGAAGCATTGCTCTTTGACTGTTAAAACACCATGGCTGCACCCATAAAATTTCAATACGACTGCCAGTTAAGTAGACTCAGTGAAAAAAACCTAACTGCTAATTTGATATAATGTAGGCAAAATAATCACTTAGTTGAGCAATAATTTCACTTTCCACTTCAGATATTTTTCATTCCAGTTACAGCTTAGGAAAATAATTGTACTAATGTAGGTACTAACACCACTTGGATTCTAAGAATTAGTTAAAACCTAACTCATATATTTTCTTTTTACATCCTTCAAACAAACAAACAAACAAACAAACAAACAAACAAACAAACTCAGAAGAATGAATTAGGTAGAAGTGAAAGCTGAACCAGGTAAGGTGGCATTTTTATAATCTTAGGATCATTCAGCATATGCGAGGTTCAGAAAGCTGGTCATAAATCTCTGAATAATCACAAACCAGAACTCTGAGAATAGTTGGACAGAAAACTAGAATCAAGTCCCTTTCTACATTTAAAACATAGTCTTATAAATGTAAATATGCAGCTTAAATAACTTCATACTAAATGTTTAAAATAATATTAGTGAGATATGGTATAATATTTCCCTCTTTGCATTTTTACATTTGTCTTTAAAAAAAAAAAAGAACAAAAATCAAACCTTTGTAGCAATAAAAAAGTTGTAAAAGCAATAACAACAGGGTAACTTTAGGTACGATTGATTCTTCAGTGGTTACTTTCTGGCATTAAGAAGATAAGACAGCTTTTTCTTTTCTTTCTTTCTCTCTCTCTCTCTCTCTCTCTCTCTTTCTTTCTTTGTTTTTTATTGTTGAAAGTATTACAGATGTCCCCCGTTTTTTCTCCATCGACTCCCTCCTCCCCACTCCCAACCCCCTCCTGCTTTCCCAACCTAATGTCTGTGTCATTGGTTATGCATATATGCATATAAATTCTTTGGTTTATCTCTTCCCACCCCTCCCACCCCCAATCCCTCTGAGGTTTGTTAGTCTGTTCCCTACTTCATGACTCTGGATCTCTTTTTGTAGACAGCTTATTTTGTTCATTATGTTCCATAAATAAGTGAGATCATGTGGTACTTGTCTTTCTCTGACTGGCTTGTTTTGCTCAGCATAATACTCTCTAGGTCCCTCCATATCATCTCAAAGGGTAAGAGATCTCTCTTTCTTACAGCTGCATAGTATTCCATTGTGTAAATGTTCCACGGCTTTTTTATCCACTCATCTACTGATGGGCACTTGGGCTGTTTCCAGATCTTAGCTATTGTAAATAGTGCTGCTATGAATATAGGTGTGCATATATTTTTCCTGATTGGTGTTTCAGGCTTCTTAGGATATATTCCAAGAAGTGGGATCACTGGGTCAAATGGCAGTTCCATTTTTAATTTTTCAAGGAAACACCATATTGTCTTCTAGAGTGGCTGCACCAGTCTGTATTCCTGCCAGCACTGTGCTAGAGAACCCATTCTCACTAGCACTTGTTGTTTAAGGAATTGTTGATGACCGCCATTCTGGCAGGTGTGAGATAATATCTCATAGTCATTTTAATTTGCATCTCTCTGATAATCAGAGATGTTGAGCATTCTTTCATTTGTCTCCTGGCCATTTGTATGTTCTGTTCTGAAGTGTCTATTCAGGTTCTCTGCACATTTTTTAATTGGATTGTTTGTCTTCCTTTTGTTGAGTTGTATCAGTTCTCTCTCTCTCTCTCTCTCTCTCTCTCTCTCTCTCTCTCTCTCTCTCTATATATATATATATATATATATATATATATATATATTTTAAATTTATCTTTATCGTTTAATGTATTACAGATGTTCCTCATTTTCCCCCCATTGATGCCCTCCTCCCCACTCCTGCCCCCCTCCTGCCTTTCCCCACACTGTTGTCTGTGTCCATTGGTTATATATACATATAAGTTCTTTGGTTTATTTCTTCCCACCCCTCAACCCCCCTTCCCTTTGAGGTTTGTCAGTCTAACAACCAATTTGTACTTCTTAATCCCTTCACCTTTTTCACCCATTCCCTCAAGCCCCCTCCCATCTGGCAACCAACAAAATGTTCTCTGTATCTATGAGAATGTTTCTGTTCTGCTTATTCATTTTGTTTGTAGATTCAATTGTCGATAGATATGTATTCATTGCCATTTTGTTTGTTCATATTTTTTATCTTTTTCTTCAAGAAGACCCTTCAACATTTCATATAATAATGGTTTGATGGTGATGAACTCCTTTAGCTTTTCCTTGTCTGGGAAACTCTTTATATGGCCATCGATTCTAAATGACAGCTTTGCAGGATAGAGTAATTTTGGTTATAGGTTCTTGCTTTTCATCACTCTGAATATTTCTTGCCACTCCCTTCTGGCCTGCAAAGTTTCTTTTGAGAAATCAGCTGACAGTCTTATGAGAACTCCCTTGTAGGTAACTAACTGCTTTTCTCTTGCTGTTTTTAAGATTCTCTCTTTGTCTTGAACCTTTTGCATTTTGATGATGATGTGTCTTGGTGTGGGCCTCTTAGGGTTCATCTTGTTTGGGACTCTCTGTGTTTCCTGGACTTGTATGTCTGTTTCCTTCACCAAGTTAGGGAAGTTTTCTGCCATTATTGTTTCAAATAGGTTTTCGATTTCTTGTTCTCCCTTTTCTCCTTCTGGCACCCCCAAGATGTGAATGTTGGCATGCTTAAAGTTGTCCCAGAGGCTCCTTACACTATCCTCATTTTTTAAAATTCTTTTTTCTTTTTGCTGTTCTGATTGGGTGTTATTTGCTTCCTTATATTCCAAATCGATGGTTTGCTTCTTGACTTTACCTACTCTACTATTGAATCTGTGTAAATTATTCTTTATTTCAGTTAGTGCCTCCTTCATTTATGACTGGTCCTTTTTTATGCTCTTGAGGCCCTCACTAAGTTCACTGAGGTTCTCACTAAGTCCATTGAGCATCCTTATAAGCAGTGTTTTGAACTCAGCATCTGTTAGGTTGCTTATCTCCATTTCGCTTAGTTCTTTTCCTGGAGTTTTGTTCTGTTCTTTCATTTGGGACCTGTTTGTCTCCTCATTTTGGCTGCCTCCCTGTGTTTGTTTCTATGTATTACTTAATGAGAAGTATGGGGCTAGCTGAGACCAGATGCTGCTTGTTTGAAAGAATTTAGGAAAACCTGAAGCAGGATCCAAGACAGGCCAATCCTATGGTAAAGCAACTGGCAACAGCTTGGGTGGGCCTGAAAGTTGGGTGGGGCAGGGCCTCAGGGAATCACCGGGGTGGGGCAAACAGTGTGAGCCAGGTTGCTGGAGTCCCAGATATGGCAGCATCTGCCGGCCCAGGAAAGGGCTCACCAAAGGAACAAAGGCCTCTGACAGCACATCTGTCCAGGAGAAAGCTGCCTCTCCATCGCTCCAGTGCCAAACAGCTCAGTTCTTCCCCATATGACTCTGGAGCCTTTCAAGCTGCCTCCCCCACACTGGAGCCTGGAGGGTGCGAGTCCCAGTAAGTCCGTGTGCGGGCCCTTTAAGAGGAGCTGCTGGGGGCTCCAGCCGCCTCAGCCTCAGTTCCCGCTGGTTTTTTCAGCCAGAAGTGATGGGGATTCTCTTTCTGGCACTGGAACCCTGAGCTGGGTGCCTGGTGTGGGACGGGGACCTCTCAGTCCTCAGGGAGGACCTTCCCAGTTGAGGTGTCCTCCTAATTTTTATCCACCACACACGGGTGTGGGACCAGCCCGTCGCCCCTCCGCCCCTCTTACCAGTCTCGATGCAGCTGCTTCTTTAATTTTGTAGTTGTAGGACTTCCATTCAGCTTGATTTCAGGCAGTATTGAATGATGGTTGTTCTGTAGTTTAGTTGTAACTTTGATGTCGTTGTGGGAGGACGTGATACCACGTTTACCTACGCCGCCATCTTGACCGGAAGTCTATATATTTTGGATATAAACCCCTTATCTGATGTATCATTGACAAATATGTTTTCTCAATATGTTCTCCCAGAGAGTGGGTTCTTTTTTCATTTTGATGCTGGTTTCTTTTGCCGGGCAGAAGGTTTTTAGTTTGATGTAGTCCTATTTATTAATTTTTTCCTTCATTGCTCTTGCCTTAGGCGATGTATCAGTGAAAATTCCACTACGTATGATGTCTGAGAGTTTTCTGCCTACATTTTCTTCTAGGATTTTTATGGTTTCACTGGTTACATTTAAGTCTTTTATCCATTTTGAGTTTATTCTTGTGTACGGTGTAAGTTGGTGGTCTAGTTTCATTTGTTTTGCATGTAGCTGTCCAATTTTTTCAACACCATTTATTGAAGAGACTATTTTTTCTCCACTGTATGCTCTAGGCTCCTTTGTCAAATATTAATTGTGCATAATATCTTGGGTCAATATCTGGGATCTCTGTTCTGTTCCATTGATCTATATGCCTGTTCGTGTGCCAGTACCAGGCTGTTTTGATTATGATGGCTTGGTAGTATAAATTGATATCTGGTATTGTGATCCCTCCCACTTTGTTATTCTTTTTCAAGATTGCTATAGCTATTCTGGGTCTTTTGTGATTCCATATAAACATTTGGAGTATATGTTCTAGATCTGTGAAATATGCTGTTGGTACTTTAATAAGTATTGCATTGTCTCTGTAGATTGCTTTGGGTAGTATGGACATTTTAATGATGTTGATTTTTCCAATCCATGAATATGGTATATGTTCCCACTTTTTATATCTTCCTCTATTTCTTTTTCCAATGTCCTGTAGTTTTCTGAGAATAGGTCTTTTACTTCCTTGGTTAAGCTTATTCCTAGGTATTTTATTTGTTTTTGCTTTAATGGTAAATAGGATTTTTTTTTTAGTTTCCCTTTCTGAGTGTTCATTATTGGTATATAAGAATGCTATCAATTTCTAGATGTTAATTTTGTATCCTACTACTTTGACAAATTAATTTATTAAATCTAGTAGATATCTGATGGAGTCTTTAGGGTTTTCTATGTACAATATCATGTCATCTGCTAATAATGACAGTTTCACTTCCTCCTTTCCAATTTGGATCTCTTTTATTTTTTCTTCTTGTCTGATTGCTGTGGCTAAGACTTCCAGTACTATGTTAAATAAGAACAGTGAAAGTGGGCATCCCTGTCTTATTCCTGTTCTTAATGGAAATGCTTTTAGTTTTTTCCCATTGAGTATGATGTTGGCTGTAGGTCTTTCATATATGGCCTTTATTATGTTGAGAAATGAGCCCTCTATTCCCACTCTGTTTTTATCAGAAATCAGTGCTGCAGTTTGTCAAATGCTTTTTCTGTATCTATTGATATGGTTTTTATCATCGCTTCTCGGCCTTTTGGCTAGGATCAAGTGATATGGTTTTTATCTTTCATCTTGTTTATGTGTTTTATCACATTTATTGATTTGCGAATATTGTACCAGCCTTGCATCCCTGGGATGAATCCCACTTGGTCATGGTGAATAATTTCTTTAATGTATTGCTGGATCTGATTTGCTAATATTTTGTTAAGGATTTTGGCATCTATGTTCATCAGGGATATTGGCCTATAATTCTCTTTCTTTGTAGTGTCTTTATCTGGTTTTGGAATTAGGATTATGCTGGTCTCATAAAAAGAGCTTAGAAGTATTCCTTCTTCTTGAATTTTTTGGAGAAGTTTAAGGAGAATGGGTGTTAGTTCTTCTTTGAATGTTCGGTAAAACTCCCCTGTGAAGCTGTCCGGGCCTGGGCTTTTGTTTGCTGGGAGTTTATTGATTACAGCTTCAATTTCCTTACTTGTTATTGGTATGTTCAAGTTTTCTGCCTCTTCCCGTTTCAGGTTTTGGAGACTGTGTGATTCTAGAAATTTGTCCATTTCACTGGTTGGACAAATTTGTTGGTGTATAATTGTTAATAGTATTTTTTAACAATCTTTTGTATTTCTGTGGTGTCAGTTATTACTTCTCTTTCATTTCTGATTTTGTTTATTTGGGTCTTCTCTCTTTATTTCTTGGTGAGTCTGGCTAAAGGTTCATCAATCTTGTTTATCTTTTTCAAAGAACCAGCTCTTTGTTTCATTGATTTTTTTTGAAGTGTTTTTTTAGTCTTTATGTCATTATTTCTCTCCGACCATTACTATTTCTTTCCTTCTACTTGCTCTGGGTTTTTCTTTTTGTTTACTTTCTAGTTCTTTAAGTTGTAGGGTTAGATAGTCTGTTAGAAATTTTTCTTGTGCTATGAATTTCTCTCTCAGGACTGTTTTCGTTGTGTCCCATAGATTTTGTGTTGTTGTGTGTTCATTTTCTTTGATTTCTGGGATGTTTTTTATTTCTTCCTTGATCTCCTTGTTAACCCATTCATTGTTTAATAACATGTTATTTAGCCTCCATGTGTTTGAATGTTTTTACATTTTTCTGTTTTAATTGGTTTCTAGTTTCATGCCATTGTGATCTGAGAAGATGCTTGATATGATTTCAATCTTCTTGAACTTGTAGAGACTTAGTTTGTGTCCTAATATTTGGTCTATCTTTGAGAATGTCCTGTGTGCACTTGAGAAGAATGTATATTCTGCAGTTTTGGGGTATAATTCTCTTTAAAATATCTATTAAATCCATTTGATCTAGTGCATCATTTAGGTTATGTGTTTCTTTGTTAACTTTTTGTCTAGAGGATCTATCCAGTGATGTTAGTGGGGTGTTGAAGTCCCCTGCTATGATTGTATTGCTGTCAATTTCTCTTTTGAAGTCCTCCAGAAGTTTTTAAATATATTTTGGTGCTCATATATTGGGTACATACATGTGTACCAAGGTTATATCCTCCTGTTGGGTGGATCCTTTCCATATTATGTAGTGGCCTTCTTTGTCTCTTGTTATGGCCTTCATTTTGAAGTCTGTTTTATTAGATATGAGTATTGCTACCCCAACTTTTTTTCATTTCAAATTGCTTGAAAAACTTTTTCCATCCCTTCACTTTCAACCTGTGTGAGTCTTTTGTTGTGAGGTGGGTCTCTTGTAAACAACATATATATGAGTTATACTTTCTTATCCATTCAGCTACTCAGTATCTTTTGATTGGTAGACAGCTTTTCTAAATACCTTTAAAAAAATAATCGACATACTCATTGACTCACTTCTCTGACAAGTCTCCAGTTCACTGGGAAGGTGAGGAACAAATATGACCAGCTCGGAAGATTTTAAACCCTTAAACCTATTTTCTGAGTGTACAAGCTAATGTTGTTTTTTTTATCACCAAAAATAAATAAATAACAAAAAATCTATATAATAAAAGACCTAAAGGAAACTTCTTGTGTTTTAAATACCAAGATCTACCACATCTGTAAAGATTTAGTGAGAAAAATAAGGGAAAATGAATACAGAAGTCCCCACATTTGAAGCATACTGTACATACCTTGAAAGAAGAAAGAGCTAACAGAAATAACTTTAATACTCTAATTTGGGTCATAAGACTCAAGATTCTCTTTGGGTCTCACCCCAGAGACACTGCTGTACCTTAGTAGAAGAGTCAAGATAGTGGTTCTTACATGCTTTGAGCTAAAAGTTCACCACTTTTATAACTCTAAGTAAGCATGGGGTTTAAAATGTCCATGATTAATATAACCTACATTAGCCAATAATTTAAGACTTTTGTGCCCTTCAAAATGCTGCATAACAGTCAAGCTGACTTTATATGCTGAAATTTATAATGGGAAAGTGCATGTCATATTTTAAACATGGTTTTATGACATAACAGATCATTTTTTCTTTTTTGTGGAATTTTCAGTCTGAAAATTTCTTTCTGTGAAAATTTTAGTCTGACTGAAAATTCAACACTAGTATTTATTCTAAGTTTCCAGACCACAAATTGTGGCATTACTATGAAAAATGTTGTAAGACTTTGGTTCTGGTTTTATATTTAGCTTATTAGTTGGCTTAAATGACTACATTAGTTGTTAACAATAAAACTTAATTCATATCAGGTGAGCTAGGGACTGACTACATCTGGGACCTGTTATGATGCATGGGTTTATTTCAACAAGGAAAGGAAGAGCATTTTAACCACAGCTCTGATTCAGAAATGATTCTGAATTCAGTTGTTCTATAGCATTTGGATCTTGTCCATGTGTCAGTTATTACAAATCCTCCTCCCACGTCTTGCCCTCCCAATTTGAAATAAGCAAAATGTGTTTTTTTTTAATCCTCACCCGAGGATATGTTTATTGATTTTAGAGAGACAAGGAGAGAGAGAGAGACATGCATGTGAGAGAGAAACATGGATCAGTTGCCTCCTGTACGCACCCACCCGGGATTGAACCTGCAACCTAAGTATGTGCCCTGACTGGGAACTAAACCCACAACCTTTTGGTGTCTGGGACAACACTCCAACCAACTGAGCCACCCAGCCGGCGAGCAAAATATGTTTTTATCAGTCTGTATTTGAATTTGCATATGGCATTCAGAAGCATTTTACTTTGCATTTGCTAACTTCAGCTTCATTTTTTTTCAAATACTGTGTCTTCTTGTGAATAATTACATGAAGAGCATTTTGTTGTTAATGGTCATTTAAATTATTTACTGGCTTTTTTTCAGTTTTCTGGAAAACACTAAGGGTGCTGTTACAATTTGTCTGGCTTGTCTGGCTTTGATACAACTGGATGTGGAAAATCATGTTGGAATGTGAATCCAAAGCATCAAAATTGGTGAAAGCAGAGCGTTATCCCAAAAGTGTCAAGCAGCCAAATGGTACCAGTTTCAATGATGGTGCCAGAGTGTTTTTCAGAAAGACAGTTTCTGTTGAAATCCCTGCTTTTTTGTCCAACATCTATAGTTGATCTATTTGTCCCAGAGAAAGACAAAAAGCCCGCAGCACCTGAAGCAGTTATCTTTTATTTCCTTTGTAAAGTCACTTGGCATTTCTGCGGCACTTTTCTTATTTTATTGTGTGTGTGTGTATATATATATATATATATATATATATATATATATACACACTTTTGAAATCACTTACTGATAAGACATAGTTGGGGGAAGACCCATAGTTTGTAAAATATTATATATGTTTTAGACAAATAATATAGTACCTTTTATATTTATGTATTAACACAAATCTAAAAGATCAAAGGCCAGGTTTAGGTTGAATATTATTATTCATTCATTCATATATACTTTTATTAAGTATATAAAGGCAGTTGCTAAGTTTTGTGAAGGAGTATAGAGATAAATCAGACACAAAGCTAACTTCATTTCACTCTATTAATATTACTTAAAAACATTAAATATATATTATATAGATAGTTAAATATGAGAGAGAAGAAGGAGAGGGAAGATGTGAGAGAGAGAAAACAGGAGTGATAAAAAACAAAGTTGGCAAAATGTTAACAATTGGTGAATTTTGGATGATATGTATAAAGGAGTTCTTTGTACTATTATAACTTTTCTGTATGTTAGATATTATTTCAACATAAAAAGTTATTGAGGGTCTGCTCTGAAAGATAAAAATGCAGTAGCTGCAATATCTAAGGGTCTGAGGGTATGACATCCAGAGCCTGCCTCAGCCATGGCAGTTGCATCTCAAGTCTCTTTCATCCCCCAACTGTCTCTGGAATTATTATTATTATTTTTAAAATATATTTTTATTGATTTTTTAGAGAGGGAGGGAGAAAGAGATAGAAGCATCGATGTCAGAGAGAAACATCCATCAGCTGCCTCCTGCATGCCCCCCACTGGGGATCGAGCCCACAACCTGGGCATGTGCCTTAATTGTGAATTGAACCAGGACCTCTCAGTCCATGGGATGGTGCTCAATCCACTGAGCCACACCGGCCTGGCTGGAATTATTCTTTAAACTTGGGAGGCACTCAATAAATATATAAACATTGAATGCTTAATTTTTTCTTTGGTATCCCAATTTTCAGGCAGAATTTCTTCAGCTCAGAGCACAGAATGATTTTTTACTGCATATACAATACACAAGAGAAAACATGCAAGAGGCAACTTTGTGAACTGCTGTGTGTGTGTGTGTGTGTGTGTGTGTGTGTGTGTGTGTGTGTGTGAGCCTCGCCAACTAGAAGGCAGTAGACTTGGACTGAACTCTTGATCTCTTTTGCCATCTTCTATGAATTTAAAACTCTATCCTCACTCTCAAACCATAAGGAAGTTGTAAGCTGGAGTCTTATCTTTCTCATCTTTATATGTCCAGCAGAGACTCCGGTGTATAGTAAATGCTCAGTTCATGTTTGGTGGCTGTTTGAATGAATAAATACAGATTCAAACATTATTGTGCCACAGATCTTCAAATTGATTTCTCACACCAAGGCTCCAGTGGTCTTCATTAGGGTGAATCAGCTCACACTGTAAAACTTGATCCATATGATTCTTATGACGGCCTTTCTAATTAGAATGGGAATGTGCAAAGTACATTTAGGAAAAGGTGTACAGGAGTCTGTCAAAAGGAGAGCAGATTTCAAACCTGGAGACTATTAATGGGCAGCTAATATATTTAGCTTATGGTTAAGTACTTACTATGTCTTATTGTCTCTTTAAAATCGAAAGCCCTATATTATGTATATATTTTTCAATGGCATGTGAATAAAAAAGTAAAAGGCATTTAAAGAGATGAAGGGCACTTCTTGACTTGGAGAAACCCCTCAGGTTTAATAATAACATTTTGAGTCATCTAAATTCATACCTATTATCACTTAAGTGAACATTGATGCTGTCACTGGATCTTATACAAATATTCAGATTTTTGTTTTCCTCATCATTCTGAAGGTTATCTCCCTGGTCGCTCTGAAAATCAGGTGACAACCATTTCCCATGATGCTTTAAGGGCTGTCAAACTGTCCATCAAGCTGTCACCTGACCAATCGTTCCCATGGTTCTTTTAGACTTCCAGTATGATAAATTGAAAGGCACTATTATCTGTCTGTTGTGAAGAGGAACTGTTTGGGCTTTGATAAGATATCACTACTCCCAGGTGAGAGGCGGCTGACAGCACATCAAAGCAAAACAACACGTAGAAACACTGAACAGGGGAGCACAGGTTTACAAACATCTGTTGTCATTATTTATTACTTTTCTTTGGGTTTAAGTTTCTGACTCATCCTTAGATCATTCAGGAACAGATATTTTGCTTTCTAGCTTGCAAATACCAATTGCTGCTCTTTTCATCTTGGGAGAAGAATCTTGAAATTGAAAACACATCTGCCTACCTTTTGATTCACTGCTCATTGCTTTCCATCTTGTAACCAACAAGTTCTGTGTTCCTACTGATGCCATCATTTACTCTTTTTAAAAAAGTATCTGGGAATAAACATACTTCACTGTAATAAAGAATTGGATTTGGGGGAGCTAAATGATAAAGTTAATTATTTCTATCTTAGAGGTCATTAGGAATGTACCAATACACAAAAATATGAACTGGTTTAAGTGTTGGAATATATTAGTTAATTTTTATTTTAGTATTGATGATAAGGTTAACGAGTCCAACATTTCATGAGAAATAAGGTGGCATTATTATCAGCTTCACTTTTGAATTGTTCTGAATTCTGCTAATATAAACCTAAAAACTTGAATTTCCACATAAGAAACATGAATAGAGGGAAAGACATTGCCCTCCGTAGATGCACACTGTAGTCAGGATGGGATAAGAAAACCTATCTGTGAAGGCAGGGGAGGGTGGTGAGACAAAGGCTTTCTGAAGAAATCATTCTGGGAGGTGGGAATGTTTTATTAGAGCTACAGAAACAATCTTACATTTAGGATTTAGTCTTTGGACTTAAATATCCCAATAGGTGTCAACAGAGACTTAGGTATTAAAAGCTGAATACTTAAATCCTTGCTACATGTAAATATAATTTTATTCTTTAGAAGTTTCTCATTCTCTTTGTGTGTGTGTGTGATTTGCCCCTTTTCTCTTTTTTCCCTGCTAGTTTAATGACGTGTAATGGCAGATTTTCTATGTGCTCTGTGCCCTTACATTCTATCATTATATATGAACACCTGAACATACCTTTTGGAGATCACAGAGGGAAAGTGATCTGTTGTTATTTATTATGGCTTTTAGCAGAATAAAAGTACTGTAGCTGGTTGCTAACATCACCACCTTGTGTACAAATATTTTTTTGCATGCAGTCTCCTAATGTCATTAAGCAGTGTTGTAATTTCATTACGTAGTGATGTAGTACTTGGATTACAGAGAACATTTAGGTAATTTTGTAATTCGAAATCTGAAGAAATGAACTATGGTTTATTTTTAGTTCTTTGTAATTATTTAACCAGCTAACACTCTTCTGCACTCAAATAAGAAGCAAAAATGTCCCAGAGCCCTCAAGAACTGAGAATTGGTCAAAATACTCTCTAAAACAATAGCCAAGGGATTCAGAGTAAAAAGGAAAATAATGAATTAAAATTTCTGAATATTTATAATAATACCAATGGTACATATAGCCAGTGCCGATGTAGTATCTGACTGGTGAATCTCTAACTCCAAGATATTTGTTCTCTAAGCATTTTTAGCTCACCCAATAGGCTAATACTGGAAATTATTACTTACTTGAAAATATCATTTTGGTCTCTATCCAAAGATGAGGAGACCCTCTTGATGAGGTTCTGAATATCAAACTTCTTTTTCTAGTGGCTCCTGGCATGTTAGCACCCCCAGCAAGTTTTATACTTTTCAAAAGTCCTTGGAGATCAATGAAGTTAAATTGACTGAACTCCATTACTTCTCCAAAAGGACGTACCTGTGGTCTGATGAAGGAGGTAGTGACTAGAGAGGAAAAGACCAGAATATTCAATAAATTTAGTGTAGATTCCAAAGGAAACAAACAAACACGCTCCCTGTTAATGACTCCCAGTTCTAAAACAAAACAAAACAGAATTTCACATTTGGATTTTTGGGTCACTTCTTTCATAGTTTCTCAGTCTCCCTCTCTCTCTCTCTCTCTCTCTCTCTCTCTCTCTCTCTCTCTCTCTCTCTGTAAGTGAAGTTATATTAAAATTTATTGCCTCACATAGGAGCCAAATGAGAACTGTTACAATTTGTTGAAAGTAGCATCTAATGCTTCTTTCACTTCCAGATTTGTCTTTTAAAGATAAAGTTTGATTATATAATAAAAACTTAAAAATGTTCCTAAGGATACATGGCAAAGCATAGTAATCTCAATTTGGTGTGTGTGTGTGTGTGTGTGTGTGTGTGTGTCTGCCTGTCTGTCTGTGAGACACTTGTGTGTTTTCAAATGGAAGTTTACTTGACAAGCCTAAGAGATCTTGCTATGTTGACTAATGATTAGTTTTCTTCTAGTCTTGACCTTAATAGGCTCTTCTAATGAGAGATTAAGAAAATCCTGAAAAGGTAGGTAGCTTTCACCAAATGAATTTGGGAGTATTTTCACAATGAGAATTTCTCTGGTACATTTAGCAGCAAAATCACAAAGTAAGGCTAGATTTCAGTACCTCTTTTAGCTCTGGTTTCTGGCTAGTCACATGTGGGAGGACTATTAAAAGGAAATGGAAGTTCTCAAGATTATTTCTCATGTTTTTTTAATGCTATAATAATATTAACAGCATATTCATAGATATTGCATGGTTTCCACAGTACGAAAGTGATTTCTTTTGTGTCAACAGCAACACTATGAGGTCGGTAGGGAAGGTACTCAGTTGCCTAGATGAGCAAATGGGAGGATCATTGGCATAACAGGGAAATGCTCACAATCACATAGGTGCTAGCAGGAGAGCCAGTAGAGAACTCAGGTTTTCTGCCTCTTCGGTCATGCTATGTCCTCCACTCCCACACTGCTCTTCTCTTTGGGAACAAGCATAATGCTTTTAAAATGTAGATATTCGGTGTTAAGGCCATTTCCCCATGTCTGGTGGAAGTCTATTCTTGCAGGATTCTGTGCCGGAAAGTCAACCCGGTGCCATGCTATCAAACACAGAAGTACCACTCACTCCTTGTGTTCTTAACTTGGATTCTCAGAATCAAACACATAGTCTTTACTGCGGACTGTTTTAATTGTCTCTGACAACAAACGAACATGTGCATATTTATATGCATGGCAAACATGCAGAATTTGTGGGATAGCTAATGAGTTTAAAAACACAAGATATAGGTGTTTTTGAAATGTACCTGAACGGAATAAAAGTCCATAGACACGTTCTAATGGATATTACTTTAGAAGGCACCAGGCTTCCACCCTAGAGTTATTTACTTAATACTAAATGTTTCAAGTGTTTGCTGTTTAAAAGAGGCCAATCACCAATGATATTTAAAGAGAGAAAATGAACTTGTAAAAGCTTTAAAATGTTTGGTGGATGTTTTTCTTTATGTTGTATCTACTTATGTCAAGCAATTTAACCGAACTGAATAAAACTCTAATGTAAAACTAAGATCCATTAAAGTGTTCACCTTTTTGATTGGTTACTTGTAAGATGCTGCAATGGAAGAGAAAACAATGTTGGCCATATTTTAGTAAAGATGATGTATTTGTGACAACAAAAATAGAATAAAATAGCATGCATTTTTAAAGTCCCATTTTCATTTTCATTGATACAAGAGAATGAACAAACACTATTTGGTGGAAATCACTAGGAATTTCTTACTTTTCCTAAAAGATTTAGAGACTAAAAGATTCCTCTGGGGCAAAAGGCAGCTAAATGGTGTCTTTGGCAAATGTTCGAACTTGCTTCTAAGCCTGAGACATTACGAAAATATCTCTTGAGAAACTGAGCAAACCAATCACTACCTAGAAAAGAAAGAAGAAAATAGCAGAGTTTGATCTAAGTTAACTTTATTTCCCAAACTCAAAACCATCACGATAAAGTTCTTTACACGAGCACCTTTGTGAACTAAAAGAAGGGGCTAATTTCTTTCCATGTTCAAACCAAAGACCTGAAGGGAGAAAGTCATTCTTTTCTGTTGGCCTCCTGTGTAAAATTTCTTTGCTTATCACCCCATCTAGTCCTATCTTTCTGCAGTTTGAATTACCCTCTTTTCCTCAGACTGGTAAGGCAGCGAAAGGATGTTTGTTCTGCTAATTAACTTTATTACCCTGATAACTCCCTGCAGCCTTTGACGAAAACAATTACCGTTACTCCTTTTTCCCCCCCACTGGCAAAAAAAAAAAAAAAAAAAGAAGGAGAAGAAGAAGAAGACTATTAATTAGAAACGAGGCCCAGGTCCCTGCCATGTTATCCTGCCACGTTCCCAGGCCCTCGAGCAGGATAGCATTACATTGTCAGTAGTAATTTAGCTCTCATCTGTCTCTGTTAATTATTGTCACATTCATCAAATTCATCAACAAAAGTGCTCTCAGAAGGATTGCATATTTGCAGTTAATACAGCATAAACTGGTATTACCCATCACCACATTTGTGATGATGAGAGGGACACAACTTATTCATCCCTAATTAGAGCAAGCTGGGTAATTAATTATGCATTCCGCCTTATTACTTCTGAGTTCCCAGATATTGTTTGTCTAAAAAGGGGGAGAAAGCAGGAGAGAGAAGCCTGAAAATGCAAAAAAAAAAAAAAAAAAGGGTGATGTGTTTTGTCACATGCGCGATGCCGTAATTCCCACCTGACAAACTAGCTGAATCAGTGGAAAATTGCGAGTTGTCAGCCGCAGAATAAACTGCTGTAATAGCTGATTAATGATCAGCACCTGTGACAGGTGCTGTATGGGACTGTAAACTTGGTTTGATTAACAGTCACTGGACGAATAAATATTAGTGACAGTCAGCGGAGAGCAAGTTTGCTTGTTTTCTTCCCTGTTAACAAATCGCACGCATTTAAGTTATTGATATTTCTGTCTGAGACTCTATTTTTTTTTTTTTTGTAGTTATCTGGCAGCATTGGCAGTAAATTATAATAGATTGTGTTTGTTTCTCTTCTGTTATTTTATTTCAGAACTAAAATTGTATTTTGACAAGATGACCTGTAGGAGTTTAAATCTACCAGGTGTGGAAGAAAGGACTAAAAAAAAAAAAAAAAAAAAAAAAACAGGATTCACACTTGGTTTAATTTATGCTCACCTGCTAGTAATCTGTGTGTGTGTGTGTGTGTGTGTGTGTGTGTGTGTAAACACACACACATGCCTGTATATATTCATTATATCCATTTACATGTATGTACAATTATATTAAGAAATGTTCATGCTAAAAAAAACACAAACTTAAGGTGTGTGATGTTCACATATTTAAAAAACTTTCAATTGATTTTTTTTTTCTCGGAGTTGGATATTTTTTCCTGAAAACATTGTCAGTCTGAGTTGTCCTAATCCGGGGTCTCTATCCCAAACTGAAGGGACCATCTCCCTGAGGCAGCTATCCAAACTGCTTGGTTACTTCTATTGAACGACCAGCTACAAACAGGTTGGTCAGGAGGGGGTTAACCTGTTGTAGCTCACTGATTCTAACCAAGAGTCAAGTTTTGTGCACAAGTAAGCCAAGTGTGGATGATGGAAACAACCCAGGCATCATTTGTTTTGTTTTTTAGGTCAGAGTACAGGAAGCCATTTGCTTTCACTGTATAGTTTTGGTGCGTATATAGCTTGGTTAGGGTTGTCTGCTTTCAAACTTTGGTTTTGCTAACTAGCTGTGTGAGTTTGAGTAAATTACTTAATCTGATTTTTTAGTTCATTAACTCTAAAGTGGGAGCATTTCCAACCTATATTATAGTGTTATTGTTAGGATTAAATGAGATAATATACGTAAGGCACCGTAGCACAGTGCCCAGCATAGAAGGCACTCTAAACAATTTAGTTATTATTAACGCAACTGTTTGACATTTGAATAGTCAAATTACCTTCAATTTCCTTTTTACAGGAGGAAATGCTTTAACAACTAATATCTTTTTTACTCCACACACTACAAAATAATAAAAAAAATTTATTTTAAAAAAACTTTATGCTCACTTTTCCCTGGGTGAAAATTGAGAAAAGATGAGTGATCTCTCTGGGTAGTAGATAACCCAAGGTACTACTCTAATTTATTCAGATGTTTCTCAGAGGCACAAAAGTTGGAACTGACAGAGTGGGGCAGAAGCTAGAAGAGGGCAGACTGTTTAGTCCTCCCAAATCTCCACAAGGATGTCTTCAACAACTTCTGGGGTTATGGTCGACACAGATCTGAGAAATGTGTATTTAGCACATCCTGTATTCTGGTGGAATTGAGATAGCAAAAAACCAAGGATGAACAACAAAAATGAAAATAACATCAAAGCAAGTTTATTTTTATAATTTATTACATATCTATTTTGACCTAACCATCTAACGGAGAGTGAAAGTACAGAGAGAAGCAGTGAAGTGCAATTATCGTTTTGGAAACAGTGTTGAGAAGTAATAAAACTGCCATGTTTCTGGGACCTTAGGGCATAGTGCTTAGGGAATCATATTCAATTAATATCTAAAGCCAACTTGTCTAGATAAAAAAGCAAAAAAATAAAGAAGGAGGCTTATAGCTTCAGTTGTATTTATATTGATCCTTAGAACATTCTGGAAGTAGTTTTTATGAAGAATCACAATGATTAAATTTTTTTCTTTTAATGCTGTTTCTAATTCATTTTTAAAATTATTTCTTTAAAACATGTGTCTTACACAACTTTCAGAAAAAATAGCAATGTTTAATAAAAAAGTCTATCACTTCTGTTTGGTAATTATCAAAGCAGTGCTTCTCCACCAGTACACATTGGGATAACCTGGGAGGACTTTTGTTTTGTCTAAAACAGATGTCGGGCCTACTACCAGCTACTCTTTTTTTTTTTTTTTAATCCTCACCTGAGGACATGTTTGCATTTATCTTCAGATAGAGCGGGAGGGAGAGAGGGAGGAAGAGAGAGAGAGAAACATCGATGTGAGAGAGACACACTGAGTGGTCGCCACCCACACGACCCCAACCAG
The DNA here is from genome assembly GCA_030848825.1 of Tadarida brasiliensis. Lineage (NCBI taxonomy): Eukaryota > Metazoa > Chordata > Mammalia > Chiroptera > Molossidae > Tadarida > Tadarida brasiliensis. The sequence goes on along the minus strand of CM061260.1, from coordinate 45,370,100 downwards.
GGCTGGGGACAAACTGCAACTGAGGTACGTGCCCTTAGCGGGAACCGAACCCCGGACTCTCTGGTCCGCAGGCCGATGCTCTAACCTCTAACCGCTGAGCCAAACTGGCCAGGGCCTACCAGCTGTTCTTATTCTATTGATCGTGGGAGGAGCCCCTAGGGTACTGACTTTAAAAAAATAATTCCTGACGTGATTCTGATATATACATCCATGCTTTAGAACTGGGGATAAATATATACTTAGACATTTTTGTCATAAGATTTAATTTAAAGACTAACAATTCCTTCAGATTATAAAACTATTATTGTGAAATAGATGTCTAGAGATTTAAGTGTATCAATGTGGGAGCTTTAGTTATCTGAAATCACTATTAAAGCATCATGAGTGATATGTTTTATTTCTTAGTTAATCCAACCTGAGAAAAATATCTAATAAACAGTAAAATGATATTCTGAATTCACCAACTCACTTTCTATCATTAATTGGAATGGCGTTGGCAATTGCTGTATCTCACTGGGAAGAACAAGCCCAGTGGAGGTAGGCAGGCCATCCCAGCGGCTGACGGATGACCGAGATGGTGGCAGGGCTGACTGGTGACTGTGGCCTGCTTCCAGGTGGATATCCCTCTGCACAAATAGTGACAGAGAACCAGGAGGTGTCTGCCATTCGGCACATATACACATGGATTAAAAATCAGGTAACAGGTACCACACGCCTGTTTCTGTCTGCACTTTGGTACATGAGCTTTGATCATGCTTGCTGTGTATGTGCATTGGAGGAGGGGTCATTGGTCTATCACTGCTCTCACAGTCAGACAACCCAGCAGCCACACGAAATAAATAGAAAATTGCCTGTTTGACTAAAACACTGGTATTCCAGATTATGATACAGTTCCATCAGTTACCTTCTACACCTATGTTCTAGAATTCCAGTAGTCCTATAAAGTCTTAATTTAAACATTTTAATTATTAAAAAACTTATTTGTATTTTATCAAGTTTGCTCAAAACAAAACAAAAAAGTAACTCATCTCTAAAAATTTAAAGACAAGAGTTTCACTCGGCAAATGGGATTTTGGGGTGGGTCAACAGGGGACGCCTCACTTCACAGAATAACTTGATCCTATTGAATTTTCCATGGTCTAGCAGGGGTGCGGAAACTTTTTTCTGCCAAGGGCCATTTGGATATTTATAACATCGTTCGAGGGCCATACAAAACTATCAACTTAAAATTTAGCCTGCTATATTTGGTCAAACATTTAATGAACTCACCCCTAATGTGATGGCTGGAACTGCTTCTCTTTGGTGAGACGTGTGATGTTAACTGGCATTGATTTTGAGGGCTTTACACCACCCACGCCGAATGCTCCCTACCCCTGGAGAGCAAGCGTGGACAAACTACGGCCAGTAGGATAATCTTGCCGGCCAACTGTGTTCGCAAGGCTTACAAGATAGGAATGGTTTTTTACAGTTTTAAGTGGTTAAAACATTTTTTTGTGATGTAGAAATCACGTGGAATTCAAATTTCAGTATCCATATATAAAGTTTTATTGGGATATAGCCATGTTTCCATATCGTCTATGGCTGCTTTGGCACTAAACTGGCAGAGCTGGGTGGTTGCATCATAGACTATATATCCCACAAAACCTAAAGTATGTACTACTTGATTCTTTCCAAAAATAGTTTGCAAGTCCCTGCGTTCGAGTAGTGGTTCTCAAATTTTAATGTGCATATGAGTCACCTGGGATCTTGTTAAAATACAGATTCTGACTCAGCAGTGGGGCCTGAGATTCAATTCCACATTTCTAACAGGCTGCCTGGTGATGCGGATGCTGGGGGTCCAAGGACCACACTTTGCGAAGCCAGGCTCTAGACCACGATCCTCACCACACAGGCACACAAGACTGATGTCAGCCTGATCAACAGCTGGTCAGGAAGGAACTAACTAAGCTCCCCAAATCAACGAAGAAACCTATAAATCTAATCCATTAATCTTTCAATGAGAAATGCGATAGAGACTGATCCAGAATGTTCTGTTCCTATAGATGTGCCACCTGACCTACTGAATTAGAGCAGAAGGATACTTGATAGGAACGGAAAGGAAACGGTAGGTGATAGTTGTGTGCTTGGATTGTTCAAAGACTTCAGGCTAACAGAGATGTGCTAGCTCGATGCCACTGGCACCAGAGTGGCATCAAAATGTACCTGGGATCGGTTTTAATCAAGTCTGGGAAAACACACAAGCATGGAGATGACTATTATGATCCCTGGGAACAGGAGGCACAGCACACTATGCAGGGGGCCACACAGGGGGGCACCAAGGTTAGTCAGGAGGCAGAAGGAGTGAGGAGAAAACGTGAGCAAGAAGGCATTGTGGTTTTTGAGGGAGGAATGAGAATGGCAGGGTAAGCTGGTTCAGTAAACAGGTTCTGAGGTTTAGGGGCTGTCTCTAGTTGTCTGGTACCTGACCCTGGAGTGATCAGGGCAGGTGGATAGTGACCCAGCATATAAAAGCTAGATACAGGAGGGACTTAGGGGTACGGGCTTTGAATTGGTTGGCTGCATATAAAATTCGTAGTCGCTTTGAGTTGTTTGCTATCTCTAGGAGATAGCCAGTCCTGGGACCGTCAGTCTTTCTGGTGTCAGCAAGGTTCCAGATGTCAAAACACCAGAAAATAAAAAGGCATAATTAATACAGGTGGGTTCTTGGGCCAGGGCCTTTCCCAGGATGGTTATGGAGTGCACTGCCCAGGTAGTTGCCAACCTCCCTTCTAATTCACATGTTCTTTTAGGTTATGCAGAAGTCCTTCTGGTCTAGGGATCCTCTGGCCTCTTTTAATTGATTTTTGTGTGTTGATTATCAAATTCAATATGGCTCTAATCCATCACACGTTGATTACCTTGTTTAACTCAGAAAACAATCTTATTTTGCTCACCACCAAGTTGGAAAGGGGCTTTTGGAGGTGAGATTGTGGTCATCTATAAGCTTCTGGACATACCTCCTTTCTCCATAAGGACGTCTGAGGCCAAAGGGAGAAAGAAATTTGTGGCAGAAGCCTTTTGCACAATGAACTGCAACATCTATAGGCCGGTTTTTAGTGGTCTTTCTGGGAGCCCTGCCATAGCCACTTCGGCCAAAGAGAATTACTTGAAATGCCAGTAACTCTATTCTTCCTCTCGTGATCATCACACAGCAATTCCCTAGTCTTGGTTCACTCTTTATTATCTTATGAAATTATGCCTTGGCATTTTAAAGAATTTCCCTGAAAATTTCATTTTAAGTATATCATAGCTCTAAAATTATGAGGAATAGCACTGAGAGAGAACCAGATCTGTGTCCCTGCACTAATTAACAAATGAATGTGACTAAATCACTTCTTCTCTTCGGCTCTCAGTTTTCTCATCAAAAATATAGAAGGATATCGGATTGCATGATCTCCATGGGCCTTTCCAGCTTCAAAACACTAAGTTAAACGGAAATGTCTCTATAAGATACACATAAAATTGGGGTTCATATCTTTATCGCCATTCCTAGCATACACCATATGGTACTTTGGACCTCCATTTAGCTTTTATTTCTTTTTCCTGGTGTAATCTTGTTATTTGTTTAAAAGTGTTCCCAATTTCCCTCATCAAAATGGAAAAAAAAAACCTTATAAACTTTTTCGGGTAGATATCTTATTCGACTTTGTATCCACCAGCACCTTGAATAAAGGGACCAACCATCTGATAGATGTTGTTTCAGTTAAATTAGTGTGGGAGTGCCCTCCAAGCAAATAACTTTGAGGTCGCAGAATCTTAAAAGGTTGAGAGGCTGTAACCCTGCACAATAAAGCAGGACTTTGGATGTGTGGCAATTGCTGGTGTCATATTGCAGTAGCTACGTTTATAAAATTATAAAATAATTTTGTTACTCTGGAAACACTGAAAAAGTAACGACTTTAAATTTCTTTTTTTTTTTTTGTATCCTCACCCAAAGACATTTTTTTTTTTTTTTTGCATTTATCTTCAGATAGAGTGGGAGGAAGAGAGAGAGAGAGAGAGAAACATCGATATGAGAGAGACACATGGAGTGGCTGCCACCCACATGACCCCAACCAGGGCCAGGGACAAACTGCAACCGAGGTAGGTGCCCTTAGCGGGAACTGAGCCCGGGACTCTCTGGTGTGTGGGCCGACGCTCTAACCGCTGAACCAAACTGGCCAGGGCAACTTTAAATTTCTTAATGGTCCATTATATTTCTGATAATTAAAGTAACTTCTGATAGTTCTGTAATTAGGTTCTATAAAAATCCTGCAAAGATCAAGGAGATTTTTTTTCATTGACAATGGAACATGCACGTTATTCCTGGCTTATAGAAATGAAGACAGACCATCTAGAATAATGTCAGTGCCACACTTATATGTTTTATTGGATTTAAGAGAAATATTAAGTAACATTTTCTTCTCTTAATGCATTTCCATTTATGTGCAATGTTTTTGATCAGAAAACTAAAACGTAGCAGCGGGTGGGGATGGGGTGGCAGTGAATATCGAATTGGTGCCAACAGATGCAAAAATGAAATCCTTGGCCCAGAAATAATAGCTCACCAAAATACACACACATAGTTATTGGACTCTTGAACAGATACTCAGCCGTCTGTACAGACAACAGTGCTGTTGGCCAAGAGTCCCGGAGGCAGGCCAACCTCCCGTCCAGATGCCACTGCCAGTGAGGAACCATTTGGCATCTAGTCCTCTGGCTGCCAATCATCTTTCTCCCACTCTCTGGCATCAGTTTGTACAGGGGCTACTCAAGTAAATGAAGACTCTGAAGAGTTCTGTATTAATATGCTGAACAACACAGTGCCACAGGAGCCCTTGATGGTATTTGAAGGTTTTTATCCCTTTATTTTTTCTAAGTGTCCAAGAATCCTGACTTCTATGTATTTGTCTACAGATAAATGCAATTGCTTTGGAAGTTAAGAATGACTATTTAAATTTGTGTATGGAGCCAACTTTCCTCAACCCAGAAATACCTTGAGACTTTTTGAAGCACGAGTAATCTGAAACACACCAACCAAAAAAAAAAAAAGGAAGCAAATATACTTATCTTTTATCCTTTAGGGAGAGTGAAAGAAATTATTCACATCTCTGCAGTTCTATCCAAATACATGCTGAAAAATCTACTGGTCAGAGGAATGCACTAAGCACACTTTTTCCCCAATGAAAACTGAATAAGTATCAATATACTCCCACAACAGTTTGCATGTAGCACCAACTTCCCAATAAAAAAAATCAACATGAGCACTGTCTTCTCACCTTGCAATCTCATCAAATTCCAATTTCTGCGTAAGCAAGGTTTTACCTGGCACCAGCACCATTTTGTACTTTCCTGTCCCTCCCACCGGGAGAGACTTATTTACCCACTGCCTGCTAATCGCCTGCCTCACATCAGAGGGCTGGGCAGCCAGACAGAACCTGCCGAAAGAGTTGGCTTCTTTTCTGCTGTTACTTCGCAAGAGGAAAGTTTTGCGATTCATCTGATCAAAGCAGAGAATTATCAGGGGATGGCATAATATGTGATGATTTTGATGAATTCAGAAACATGCCATAGTTCAAATATATTTTAATTTGCACAACAAATAATATTTTAAATTTCTGAACTGTCAACATACAATATCAAACTGCCACGGCATACCGCGAGAGAAAAGAAAAAGCAAAGAGGCGAGATTCACATGGCTCATCTCGGCTCTGCTAGCTAATTTTGTATAAAGGTAACATTTGAACCGGAGCAATATTTTTTGTGTGCACTCCATATTCTTTCCCCAATTTGCCCACAAAAATATAATGAACTCTTGAGGTTGACTTGTGAGAGTTTCAGTCACAAAGCAAGCGATCTTAACCAAATAAGAATCAATGTTTTCCCTGGATGCCTTCAGCGGGGCTATCATAGTAACTTTACTTGAAGCAACATTAATTCCTCTCAGATCTCTAAGTATCATTGACATTGATAAATCATCCTCAGAGAGACATGAACAAATGAATCAAATGCTCATCATCGCATTCAGGAAAGATAAACATTTTTACAACAAGGAATAATACATCAGGCAGCCTACATATGTAAAGCTGTGTCGCATGAAGATTTCTTGGTGAGACATACAACCCTATCCAGGTATAAACTGTGTGACGAATGCATCGGAGAGACAGCTTAATCACAGAAAAGCATGTGGCCAAGACACACTGTAGAAAACAATATTTCATTCTTTTTTTTTTTTTGACCAAAAAAGATCTATTTGGTTATCAGAGTCAAGTGTAACTATTTGTTTCCCAATTGTACATTAATATTAATAAATCTTCCATTGTTCCACTGTGTAAATGTGATGAAATTGTTACTGACCACATTGAAGTGATTTTAGGTAAAATTCTTCAGTAGTATGTAAAATATTTTGCAGTATAGAAAAGTAATAGCTATACAAATATATGAGCAATAGCAATATTAGTTGTCTAATGTCTCCCAAGGAATTGTCAAATTTACCCACTTAAATGAAGCCTGCTGTATTTACTCTGTATTGTCTTTTATGATCTCACCTAACACCCCTTCGTTTTAGAAGAAAACCAATTGGTATTTTCTCTGTGTAATTCACCACTTTCGGTTTCAAAGAAAGAGAACATGATTTATCTTTCTTTGGAAATAGCAACCACTAAGAAGAGTATCTTTTCTCTTTGTGAGTTGAATAAAAGGGTAAATTAATGGAAAGATAAATACTCCTTTTCCATTGATTGGGGTACGAGGGGCACTAGTCAGCGCTCCCTTCTCTCTCTGCCCTTTCTTCATCTGCCTTGGAGCACCAGCTTTCCCTTTGCCCTCCCGTGGACCATCTGTTGTGCCTGCAACATCTAGAGAGACATCACAGGTCCCAGCCATGACCACAGCACTGCCTGGTCCTTCCTCCCTGAATGAAAACTCCCAACTTTGCCAGGATTGCAAACAATCTTTTCCCCCCTCACAAACATGTGCTCCCCGAAAGCCTTACAATAAATTTTGTGTTCTCAGTGGCATGGCACAGACCTGCAGCAATGACTTGTATATGCATTTTAGTGCTTTTGTCTGAATACCTATGATAGTATTTTCAAATTATATTCTACAAACACTAACTTTGAGGAATGTTAAAAACAATTTTAGGTAAATGTGTAGAGCACTTAGTATGTGCTTTACATGCATTTCCTCATTAATGCTCACAAGTCTTTGAAGTGGCATGAGTATTATTTCCATTTTATGGATGGTGGAAGTAAGGACTAGAGGAGTGAAGGGACATGGCTAAACAGCTGAGCTGGGATTTGAACCGGTGTCTGACTCCAGAGCTCACACTCTTGACCAGTACAGCAGAGCTGTTACGTGAAAAATCATTTTGGGGTCAATGAATTTGGAAAGGCAGAGTAAACCAAATTTTAAAAACTTCTTTCATGATTTCTCAGTCTTTGATATGCCAGTGGACAGTGCTTCTCTAAGGTGGAATATAATATATAATATATAATATTTCCCAAACTTACTGAAGCCTGTTGCTCTCCCAAGTGCTTGAGCCGTAACATCTAGTTTCAAATGCTGGTTCTGCCACTCATTACGGTTATAGACCTGAGCAAGGGATTTAACCTCTTATTAAGTTATTTAATCACCCCCCCAAAAATTAATTATATTTAGTAAATTGCATGTACCAAGACAGAAGAATGGCCAATATGCTTTCGTGTAAGCTGAAACAGGATTTTTCATTAACATTCTGTTAATGAGAAATATTTAACCAACCAGAGGATCTGATTTCTTTAAATGGTTTTATTAATCAGTGTTTGACTTTCTTCTGAGACTTTCTTGATTTAAAGTTTTCATACCTTTTAGAGTTTTTAAGGTATTTACATTAAAATAGAGATAATATTAATTACAATAATGTTCTCATTAGTTAATGCTTTTTATAGTAATGATTTTCCTGGCTGTTTGCGTTAACGTAGTTACCTTTTTGTTATGTTAAATATAGGTTTTTGGCTGACATGGATATAAAAAAGTAGGGCAGAGTTCCTTCAGTTTTCTTGGTATTTTTTTTCCACAGTGCCCCTAGGCCAACAGAAGTATTGAATAGTTTCAGTTATTAAGTAGTAAGGTCCAAAGGACTTAAAAAGTATTTATGTCCTAACAACTCAGTAGTCTTTAAAAAACAGCAACATATAAATATAAAGAAAAATGTTTTTATTTTATTCTTAAACAATCACAATTATTTAGTAATGGGATGTGTGCACCTGTTGGCTGCTGCAAAACTTTTCAATCCTTGGAATCAGATAGGTTCCCACCACCCTATTTTTTATTCCACACTGATTTTAGCATGGAACTTGTTTTTTTTTAGCAAAACAACCACTGAAAACTCAGCTTTGCAAAGATACGAAACCATTGAAAGGAATGTAGAGCAATCTAATGTTGAAATTATGAACCACCTTGAGCTGGTAGCTTGCACAAAGTCTGTGTTTTCCTAGAAATATAACATACCCATGCCCTGGCCGGGTGGCCCAGGTTGTTGAACCATTATCCTGTACACCAACGATGTTGCTGGATTGATCCCCGGTTGGGGTGTGTACAGGAGGCAGCCCATCGATCTTTCTCATATTGATGTTTCTTTCTCTCTCTCTCTCCCCCGCCTTCCTCTTTCTCTTAAAAAAAAAAAATCAATAAAACATATACTTGGTTGAGGATTAAATCTCTATAAATATCCTATGGCACCCCTGTGAGTTCACTCTGGGGCACCTCTGCACATAGTTTGGAAATAGTGGAAGTAGGGTATCATATATGATACTGTATCTTTTAGCATAAAGTGTTTAAATATTTAAACTGTATTATTTAGGTGTGTTTTTAGTGTGTGTGTGTGTTTGAGAGAGAGACAGAGAGACAGAAAGAGAAAGAGTCAGTCCTAGTTATCTAAAACTCAAACTGACTGTAGCCTTTTCCATCTTCTGACGAAGGTGGCCTACTTCATATAAGGAGGGCAACATATCTCCATACTGCTCTTTTCTTCTTGGTGGAGGAAAAAAGGAGGGAGAGACCTAGCACAAAAATGAGTCTGCTGTTATGCATTGGGATGCCAGAACTTATTTTAGAATAGACTGAAAAGAACTGAACTGCTCTGCACAGTAAGTGAGCAGTGAAGTGAAAGAGAGGGGGGGACATGCAACATGGTGGGAGACTGGCCCTCCAATCAGCACAGATGGCTGAGCAGGTTTTTTAAGAATAGTGAAATCTGATGTTCTACTTTATGTTACTGGGTTATAAACCTAAACTTTCAGTGTATTCTGCTTTACACATGTCTGTGTGAAGTGTTTTTTTTTGGTGAAATGAGAGAAGGCTGAGCTTTACCCTTGGATCAGCCTAAGTAGAAGTGATGATGCACAGGTAACATTGAGAACTCTGTGGGGACAGGCTCTCAAAGCCAGAAGTGACCCTAGCAGTCAAATCATCAGGAATGCCCAAAATGTTTCGGAGAAGAGTTATGGAGGGCTTGATAAGCCATGCTGAGAGGCTGACTTAAGTCTTGGTAGATCATGAGGGACTGAGAAATGAGCACAGCTTGGGGGTGAAGAGAAGTCATTAATGTAGAAACTGGGATTCTGCAGATAATGTTAATCTAGTGAGAAGAGCTGAGATTGGAGACTAAAGTGTTTTTGGTGAGTCAAGAGGTCCAGTCCCAAGACAGGTGTACAGTCTGGATTCATAGACACAAGTGGCAAATCATGATATAAGAAAGCATAACTGTCCAGGTTAGCAGCAAAGGCTGTATATCAGATACCTGCCAGAATCAGGGGTGAGTCCCTCCATTGGTCAGGCCTAATTTTGTTCCTATTAGATAAGCAATGATACAGAAATTTCTGTACTACAACACATCTGAGAAAGTTCTTTTATATTCTTGTTATTCTCTACTCAAGACATAACATCCAACACGCTTTCAAAATAAAAACAGAAAACTGTGAGTAAAACTGTGAGTAAAAGGGAATTTCCTCAACATTAATGAAAAAACCCATAGCTAACATACTTAATGCTGAAAAACTAAAAGCTTTTCCCCTAAGTTCAAGAACAAGATAAAAAATATCCTGCTATTTTCTCAACATTGCACTGGGAGTTTTAGACAGAGCAATTAGACAAGAAAAAAGAAATCCAAAGTATCTAAATTGGAAAGAAAGAAGTACAACTATGTCTATTCAAAGATGACACGATCCTATGTACAGAAAATCCCAACATATACACATGAAAACTACTGGAGCTAATGAACTAATCTGGCAGAGTACAAAACCAACTCACAAAAATCAGGTGTGTTTGTATGCAACAGAAAAAAAAACAATCTAAAACAATAAAAGACTTAGGAATAAATTTAATCAAGGAAATGAAAGACATACTAAAAACTATAAGGAAATTAAAGAATATCTAAATAAATGGAAAGACATCCTATGTTAATGGAAAAACTGTGTTGTTAAGATGTTAATACTATTCAAAGCTACTTACGGCCCTTTCTCCCCAGAAATGGGAAAGCCAATCCTCAAATTATATATTGGTAAAGGATCCTGAATAGCCAAAACAATTTGGGACAACTCATGCTTCCTGATTTCAAAGCTTACTATAAATCTACAGTAATCAAAACAGGATGATACTGAAAAGTTTTGGAAATAGGTAGTGGTGATGGTTACATAACATTGTGAATATAATTGATACTAATGAGTTATATACACTTAAAATTGTAAAGAAGATTGTTTCCTGAATGTAGATAAAATCTGAGTCTGAATATTAAATTTCAGTGTCAATTTTTAGAGGGAAAAAAGCCTAGACAATTTTATAAAACATCGTCTCTAGATCATTTGTTGTTTAGTTTGGATTTCATTTCTCCTAAAATACAAATCTTTCCAAAAATAGCCAACTGCAACACAAATTTTATGTTATATATATTTCACTACAATAAATATATACAAAAAATGTGGGCAACATTATTTAGGGAAGCTAAGGGAACAGATAAGTATCAGGAAAATTAATCTGTGTTTTAGGATCTTGGAATTCCTAAAATGGGAAAATCTAAGTCACTCAGTAAAAAACAAAAAACAAAACCCATTAATATATACCATTCAGATATCAAACATTAGTTTCAGACCTCCACTTTCTTCTTTTTTATTAGCTTAAGCATAACTATATTCTCTAGATTGAAAATAATCTGGGCACCAGCTTCAAAGACATGGGAATCACTCTGGCCATTTTTATTGACAGTGATGACATCCATTACTTCTTTGGTGGAACTTACTGGATAGGTTACATTTGTTTTGTGGTGTTGTTGAAAAATCAAACAGAAAACTGGGTAACTTTTGGACAAAGATTTTCCACAAAAATGCTGCAAGCATTGTCTGTCCCATGAATTCAATAATGTCAACTTTTTCTTTCTCAGCAAAATCAACATGAAATTTGGTATGACTTCCTTGAGAACATTAACAATCATCATTTACAGTATTTCTTTTTTTTTTTTATCCTCACCCGAGGACATTTTTCCATTTTTTGTTCAGATAGAGTGGGAGGGAGAGAGAGGACGAGAGAGAGAGCGAAACATCGACGTGAAAGGGACACATCGAGGGGCTGCCTCCTGCATGACTAACCAGGGCCGGGGACAAACAGCAACCGAGGCACGTGCCCCCAGCGAGAATCGAACCCAGGTCTCTCTGGACCGCAGGCCAACACTCTAACCACTGAGCCAAACCGGCCAGGGTTACAGTATTTCTTATTTTTTCCCCAAGAGGCTCTATGAAAGAGAGTTAAGGGTTCCTTAGAACAGATTGTGATGTGGGAGATCTGGTTGTCTGGGACCTGGAAGTTGGAATAAAGGGTCTTAGGGCCAACAAGATAGACTCTAGGCGACAGCAGTGTGTGAGCTCTGCAGGAGAGAGCTGGAGCCATGGGGTCAGATCCAGCTACTCAGTGTCTGAGCAGCAGGTCATTTGCTGGGGGTGACAGGGTGATAAGTAGCAGAGCTAATATTGATAATCAATCTCTTATCGGTCTGAAATCCTTCTTAAGGAAACAAATGGATTTAAATAAACAAGTAATAAATAATTCATACTTATGCTTAGGGTTGAACATAAACACAGCTTAACCTACAGGTGGGGGCAAGGAGACAGCCTGGGCTAAAGGAAAATAGTAGAGGAAGAACCGTAAGTGTGCTTATGTATGTGAAAATGTATTATCAGCAATGAAGCACGAATCAAATCTTAGTGCTCTGATCATTCATGGATGTGGAATTTAAGAGATATTCCTCCGTGGTAGGATATGGTCATCGTGGGAGCCTGATGGTAAAACAAAAGTGAAATAACCTCATGTATTACTCTATCACTGCATCATGGTAAGAATTAGGGTCGTAAGAGGAAAAAGCAAAGGTTCAAATGGTCATGCTTTTAAGTTAATAAAAGAGAAAAATCTCCCTAGTTTTAATCACAAATTTAGAATAAAAAAAAAATGAATTGATCATCTGCAGTCTGGGGATAAAACCTCCATACAAAATAAAGATGCCCTGTATAGAATAACCCAAACTAGATTCGGAGTCATCCTAGTGAAGAATATTTATTTGGTACACTGCTTACTTGTCTTAGTAACCAAGAGCTAATATTGAGAGTTGACCACATGCTGGGAAATATTCTAGGTACTTTATTTTATTTTATTTTTTGCATTTATCTTCAGATAGAGCGGGAGGGAGAGGGAGGAAGAGAGAGAGAGAGAGAAACATTGATGTGAGAGAGACACATCGACTGGTCGCCACCCACACGACCCCAGCTGGGGCCAGGGACAAACTGCAACTGAGGTACGTGTCCTTAGCGGGAACCAAACCAGGGACTCTCTGGTACATGGCTGACGCTCTAACCGCTGAGCCAAACTGGCCAGGGCTATTCTAGGTACTTTATTTATTTATTTATTTATTTATTTATTTATTTATTTATTTATTTATTATTTTTTAAATTAATTTGTTTTTGTTACAGATGTTTCTCCTTTTTCCCCCATTGACACCCTTCTCCCCATTCCCCCCCACCCCATCCCCAGCATTGTTGTCCATGTCCATCAGTTATGCGTACATGCATGTAAGTCCTGTGGTTTATCTCTGCCCCCCACCCCCTCTTCTGAGGGTTGTCAGTCTGTACCCTACTTCCACGTCTCTGGGTCTACCCTGTTCCTCAGACTGTTATGTTCATTATATTTCACAAATAAGTGAGATCATGTGATATTTGTCTTTCTCTGCTTGGCTTGTTTTGCTTAGGATAATACTCTCCAGGTCCCTCCATGTCGTCTCAAAGGATAAGAGATCTTTCTTACAGCTGCATAGTACTCCACTGTGTATATGTACCACTATTCTAGGTACTTTAAATGTATCAAGTCATTTAGTGCTCACAACAACTTTCTCTTAGCTAGGTATCACTATTATGCCCACCCTAGAGATGAAGAAACAAGCAAGGAGAGGTCCAGCAACTTCCCGGAGTCCACATCAAGTCGTAGAGTGTAAGTGCCAACAGTCTGGCTCCAGGCTCCATACTCCTAACCACTGCATTACTGTCCCTTTCGCAACCAAAGATAAAGGCCTCTATTGTTGGAGAGAAGTGATTTCAAATCAGTGCTTCCAAAAGACGATCCAAAACACATCAGTCCCTCAATATGTTTCATGGCAAAAAAAAGTGTCCACCTGTGAAATGTCGAACATTGTATTTCCCTCCCCTCCTCCCCCCATCCATTGTGGACCTATAGTACTAGTATTAAAAGATCTGATAAGTTTTATCATAAAGAAATCTTTTTGTAATTTGTTTCACTCAGCACAGGATCTTCATTTGTATAATATTAATATCTTATTACTGTATCTGAAAATCAATACTATTTAGACTATACTTTTTGAAATGTTGCATTAAAATATAAAAACGCTGCTGTAATAACTGGCCATGTTACAAAAATAGTTGTTGCTAATAATTTCTTTGACTAATGCAAACGTGGAAGCTTGTTTTTGAGAACCTTATGTATTTAGCAAGGCAAACCCATTATTTAGATTTAGTGAAATGGGCCTTAAAGTTAGAAACCTTACACTATGCCTTGATCAGGGAAATACTGTCCAAGTTAGATGTGTCTTTTTTCCAGGTTATAGAGATCTCTTTTCAATTTTTTCAGATTTTACTTTGCTTTCCCATATTCTTCTGGTCTTATGCTGGTCTATATTAGCTTTAGTCACTTTTCTTATTTGGGGACATTTTACTATTTACAGGTTATTTTTTGACTTTGCTAATGGAATTTCTCGAAATTCACTTAAAGGAACAGTTATCAATTTTCATGAAACTTTGTCCTTTCTAATAAAGAAAATATGAGAAAAAATTTGTTTTTAATTATGTGTCTTGAGTCTGTGTTGGTGACATGCTGTCGTCATGGAGGGAGGTGGTTGAAGTCTTCCTTTTGGGGTAAAAGAGTCATGTCTGAATTGGTTGTTGAATTGAAAACGTATTTCCCCAAATGGCCAGAAACAAGCATTGTAAAACCTTCCATCCTCTGCCTCCTCCCCCCAATCCAATTTCTTAGGATCTGGCCTTTTTAAACCACTTTATTCTGCATTTATAGTCTTTACATAATTTCCATATGATTGATATTACTATTAGGTAACCCCTGACAGTTTATATTTATTATGTGATCATATTCTCTCGTCACTAATATTCTGATAACTTTTTGAATGCCCAAACCAATATTTCTTTATAGAAATGAATTTGAGACACAAGTTCCAAGAATGACCATAAAATGTTGACAGATTCCACAAGCCGCAGAAATAAATCAGTCTTATTCTTTCACAGTCATAACAGAACGTACATTTTTGTTTTGAGATGGTGAAAGTTTTTAGGACCACACCTGCCTCCATATTTCTTTATACTATTATATTCACTCGTATGGGCCGAGTTCTTGTTTGAAGTGAGGGCTAACCACAGATTTTTTGCCCAGCCATAGCCCAAACTGGAATTTCTTGTAAAGCAGTTCTGTGCTGTGAGTCTGTGTGTACATATATCTATATGTGTGTGTGTGTGTGCACATACACATATAGATATGTGTGTGTTCTTATAAAATGAAATAATTTTTAAAGGGAAATATCACCCATAAATCCACCACCATAAAACAACCACTATTAATACTTGAGTGACACTCCTTTCAGTGTTTTGTCTACATGCCCTTGTCAGCACTGGGTAAGGCATTACACTTTTTGTTGCTGTTGTTAATTTCACAGGTAAATTTTTTCTCTCTTAAATTTTCATTTCTTTAACTATTTTTGAGCCTGAACACTTATTATAACAAAGTTGTTAGCTCTGTTTTTATTTTATTTTACATACCCTTTGTCCATTTATATATATTCTTTACATGTTCATTTATTGAAAATTCAATTTTTTTTAATTAAAAGAATCAAACACAGGCTGTGTTTGAATTTTGGTTTCACCATGTACTAACTGTGTGTCTTGGGCAGTTTATTTAAACTTTCTGCATCTCTGGGTTCTCATCTATGATGCAAGGTTAATAACATCTACCTTCCAGGGTTCTTACAAACATTAAACGAGTTAATATACATAAAGCACAGTGCCTGGCTATGCCAGACACAACATTATGGGATCATCATCCTTGGCATGGAGTTAAACTATATTTCCCAGCTCCCTGAGAATCTAGGTAAGGTCATATGACTAAGTCTCACCAATGGAATGTAGAGAAATGATATATTATTTGTAGGTGGGGGCAGGTAAGAGTTCTCGCTACTGCACCCACACCGCTAGAAGTGAGAGATCTTGAGATGGCAAATTTGCACAATGGAAGAAAGGTGTTTCTTTGAATTATCACTTAGAGAAAAGCCACAAAGAAGAGCTTTCTGACCCATATCAGATGCTACTGGTATCTGTCAGATTTTTTTTAAATCAAGAACTGGGATTTGGGGGCTGACTGTACCAGCTAGAGTTATAGACTTGCATTACCTTTGTACATGGTAAACACTTAAGAAATAAAAGCTACTACCATTATTATTATTCACAATCAAAAGGAACGGCCAATGTCAGCTTTAGACTTGCATCATACTTAATATTCATTGGCCAGATTAACTAAAACAATTTCCTTCTGACTCTGAAAGCTTCTCCCCTTACCCAACTTAATACAAAATGCATATCCTCAGGAGGCTGTTTTCATAAGAAGTATAAAAGAGTACAGTAAGTATTTTATATTTTAATATAATCAGTTTCATTTCTTTAAGGTCTCCACCTAACCTGAACTTCTTAAAGCCACTGGCTCTTATTTATCTGAATGATTACTTTTATGAAATGAAAATTAATATAATATGTTGGTAGAAGGTACTGATTAGTAAGTACAGTTTGATTTAGAGTTGTAAATCTGTTTAGACATAATTTGGGGTAGTTATAGACTAACAAATGTAAGTGTCTGGACATGTGATCCTGCTCAAGTAATTTATTCACAATGAATAGGTATAAAATGTCTAAAGTAATACTTGGTAGAACAAGTTAACCTCATTTTAAAAAGCCCCACATATTCCACGTATATATTTAAGGGAATGAGAAACAATTTCAAAGTGCTCTGATATGAAGCATCTTAATATTCTTTTAAAAAGTTTCACACTAGGACTCCATTCCGTGGCCCACATTTGTGAGTCTGACAGTCAGTCCCCAGCCGAGGTGAATGGAAGAGGGCTGTGGGCAAAGGGAGGTGCTGAAATGGTGAGTTCTGGCGGATTCTCCTACCTTTTCCTTCAACCCTATTTCCTTCCCTTCTCATCTGCTCCTCCTTTTCCTCTCTCCCAGATTTTTCACAAAGGAAAAATGGCCCAATGATTAGTTGTCAGCAGGCTGAAATCTTGAGTGTTCCTTTCCTTGGGTTTCTTTGAGTGCGATCATGACTACTATGAAAATGGGAGTGAGGGGGACCTCTTGTCAGCAAATAAGGCATATGTGGGGTCGATGACTTTCCTACACACAAAAAGGCTCACCAGTTTTAATGTAAAGCACAAAGTGTAGTCAAGGAGTATTCACATTTTCATATTCATATCTCATTTGACCCTCATAGAAGCCTTCCGTATGAAATGGGAAGAAAATACTATTATCTTTCTTTATTGAAAAGACCTCAAGTTCAGAGATGCTAAGATGGTAAGAGCCAATGTCTGCTGCTTAAAACTGTCTCCATATTCAGATGTACCAAAAATTATGGAGAATCTACTTTGGCCATGCGCCACTTTAGTTGCTGTGTGACCTTTGCCAAGTTACTTAATCTTTCTAGCCTTAGTTTCCTTATCTTTAAAGTGGGGATAAGGATATTGATATTATAGGGTTGTTGGGAGGATTAAATGTGTTAACCTAAATAGAGTACTGAGACCAGTGCCTGGCAGATAGCATGTACTCAGTAAGTGTAAGCTATTATAATACACTGTGGTAATTACTAGTCGTATTTCTAATTAGTAAGTGGAAGAATTGGTTTTTAAAACAAAATCTTCTAACTTTTAATCATAGCACAAGTGTCTTAGATTAACCTCACTATTTCCCAGAAGTCAATTACGTGTCATCACAGAAATACACAAGTGAATAAAATTAGTATTATATATTATATAAATATCATTTGGTGCTAAATGCTAAATAGCTACTTAAAAATTATAAGCATACATTAAAGTACACAGTATTTTTACTCACTTTTGAAAAATTTATATGTAGTAAAATTCACCCTCTTAAGTATATAGTTCTGAGTTTGGATAAACACATTCTGTTGTGCAACGACTACCATGATCAAAGTATAGAACAGTCCTCAGAGTTTGTTATTGAGCAGAATATTATGTGAATATTCTAGAAGAAATTTTTTCTGCCATTAGAAGCCAATATAAGTACAACTCCATGTTCAGGGACTTAAAAGATATTCAAAACTTGGATAATAATTCTCATTCATTTTTTCATTGACTCAGTTAGTACTTATGAGTTCTCCCTATATATATAGCATTGCGTTGTTGTCTATGAAGACGAGGAAGAAGTGTCCTCCAGTTCCCTACCCTCAAAAGGAGAAAATATGACAGTTTTGCTTTCCATTTCCATCTCAGTGCTAATAGATAAACCAGGAAAGGAAAATAATGGGGCCTTTCCTAAATTCATTTGAAAAAGAGGGCGTGAAAAGAAGAAGGACAGTTAGTGCTTCTTGAATTAGCATGTATATGAAAACCCAAAATAATGTCCTCTGTTTCTGTAAAATCTACATCTCAGTTTAATGCCTCAAATATTTCTTGCAGCGAGCACATCACTGGGTGGACACAGCCGCTGTCCTCAAGCAGCTTGTAGTACCGCAGAGTAGGTGATCATAATGCAAGGCAGAAAATGATCAAAGGTACAAAATGATATCTATTCAGAGAGAGATGGGGAAATGTAAAGGTGTGAAAATCAATAAAGTCTTTATAAAAGAGAATTTAAACAGGGTCTTGAAACAGAGGTAGAATTTTGACAAGACTATTGATGAAGGGAGGAGAAAAGCTTAGTATAAAACAGCTCCACTGCCCAATACAGTAGCCACTAGCCAGCTGTGGCAATTAAAATTAAATTTAAACAGAAATACAGCTCCTCAGTTACACTCATCACATTTCAAATGCTTAATAACCACATGTGGCTAGTAGTGGATAGGACAGAGAACATTTCCATCATAACAGAAAGTTCTATTGGATAGTGTTTCTATAGAAGAAATGGCAATGAAAGGTCAAAAGGTGGGAACAATAAATTATACAAACCTCTGTTGAAGCCCTTGGTCAAAATCTCAGAAATAATGGTATATCCATATATTTCCTCTCCAAATATAGATTGGAAATATATGCCTATGTATAAATCAATAATTCAATTGTTTCACTGGCTGGTCTGGTTCAATAACCGTGCTGAGCTCATATTATAAATCAATAATGAAGACATAAGACTTAACAGGCCTATCTAATTGTTCCATGTATCTGAGCATGCAGATCAGAGTGGCTAAAAGCCAGGCCCTAGGGCCCAGCCAAGTGTGGGTGCTGCTGTTCTTCTGGCAGGGACTTGTGAGCTGTCTGGGTCCAAACAGAATGGCTTCAGCCTGTTGCAGTTGCAGTCCCCTAAGAACATGCTCATTCTTAAAATCATTTGGTATAGGTTTGAGGAAACTGCAACCCAGAGAAACAAGTCCTGCTACATAAACATGGATGAATTGAATAATGTGCGACAGGGGTCATTGATAAATCTGTGAAGGTGCAGACTTTAGCTATTTGATAAGAGCTGTTGTCCGCACTGTCAGAAGGGTGGTTTAGCGAAATCACTCAAAGTTGCAGTGGTGGTGTTACAGAGCCAGCCAGGTCTCACTTCCCTGGGGTCCAAATGGACAGAGGGGGGGAGGGCCAGGAAACCATGTTTCAAGGCTTTCTAAATCTATGAGTTTAAAATGTGTGCCCTCTTTGGGTAAAAAAAAAAAAAGTCTAGAAAATCAATCATCTGGGGAAATCAAAGGCATCTCAAATCCACACCTTTTGGTTGGGTGGTCCCTCTTCATTTTAGATCCAATCATTTCATACAACTTGACTTTGAGTCCTTTAAAATGTTATTCAATAATAATTGACTTTTTTATTGTTGTTGTTTATCCTCACCTGAGGATATTTTTTCATTGACTTTTAGAGAGAGTGAAAGGGAGAGAGTGGGGGAGAAGGAGAGAGAGACATCAATGGGAGAGAGAAACATCCATTGGCTGCCTCCCACACATGCCTGGATGCGGCCCAGGATCAAACCTGCAACCCAGGTACGTGGAATCAAACCCACTACCACTGAGCCACACCAGACAGGGCAATAATTATTGACTTTTAATGTGCATATATTTTTTGTTGTTGTTGTTTGGATAACATTTGGCATTTTATTTATACATGCTCCTTGGACAACAGATAATTGTTTTCTCTTAAGAGAACTTAAGGTCACCAGGAAAAGGTAGAGAAAACAACAGTGAAATATTTACTTTAAGTAATTACTTTTAAAAAGTAAGATATACTATATGGATAATATATATCCTATAGATACATATGCACTTACTTTGTTTTTCTGATAAAGGAAGCTTATCGAACCACATTCTTCTCCCCCTCCCCTGCACCCACTCCCCCAAGGAGTGGCATTTTGAAGAGTCATCTAATGTCTTTATAGTTCCATATGCTATAGGCCGGTGTATCAGAAAGCAAGCAACTGCTATGCCATGAAAGTATTTTTGCAACACAATTACCACATAAATACCTGTTCTAATGTAATGTTAACCAGTAGAGTATCATGGGAAAACATGAAGGTAAATCTGCATACCAGCAAAACCTCGATAAGTACAGATTTAATCTTTTGCAGTTTATTAGATTTTTTTGGAAAAGGCTTATAATGATATGTGGATTTTAATTATTTGATGCTTCTTGACCTCACATTTATTTAGGACTGTTCCCTCAATAAACTCAGCACTTTCAAAAGACTGAAAGAGAATTTTTTTCATTTCTGAACAAATGAGGGAAAGATTATTAATTTTAGTTTTCTTTATTTTCAGAAGGCTTCTGTGTTTCAGAGGTGGAGAAATCATGCTGATGACTCAGCCACCCATAGTGTTATTTTGCTGGCTCATGCTACCTCAGTGGAAAATAACAAGTCTAATTTCATCCTCTCTATGATAAAAATCTATTGCATTTATTGAGGTACCTACCACTCTGTAGAAACTCATTTATTTCAGGATAATCTAGCTTCTGAAATACTATTGATGACATTTACCTCTAACTGGATTGCAAGAACAGGATGCACAATTCAATTGACTCCCAGTTTCACAATTTTGGCATCTGTACAATTTTTAGACAAGCTTAGGCTGCCTTCGCTTGGCTATGATAGACATTTTAGAATATCTCTGACTCATGAATATAAATCGTTGGGCAAAAATAAATTTTATAAAACCAGAGCTGGTAACAAAAATCACCTAGAGATCAACAACTCTGAAAGAATCTAGTGTCACATTCCTTAGAATGTCAGATTAAACTAACATGTGCCAGTCAATATCGCTACACTGCGACCCTTGATGCCTCCTAAGCAAAACTATTAAGTCCAACATTCTCTCCTGTAAGCACTTATCTGTAAGGATGGCTAACATGTCCTCTGAAGCAGATATTGAAACTGATTGGACAATAGGTAGATACCAGACAGGGACCTGGGGGCCGACCTCTAGAAATAGAGGGAGAAAATCTTAATCTGCAACACAATGCCGTTCTCCTGAAACCCTATCATTTTCACTTCCCATGTGTCTGCTGCCTGACTGTGAATGGATTTGAAAAGGAATGGTTAGTGCTGAAAATTGGATCAGAGCTAACATTCTCTCATTTTTATCAGCAGCTGCCAAAGGTCATCTGACATAATAGCTGATGAATTCAAGCCCAGTGGATTTCATTTGCAATTTTCAATTTACTGAGGCCTCCAAACCCCACGGTGATAAAAGCTTCCCCTATGGTGGCCTGTCACAAACATCAAGAAACTGCACAAACCCACAAGAAAGAAAAAAGAGAAAGCTGTGCATCCTCGCAGGTACAGATAAGGAGAACAGGAAGAAATGGTATCATGCAGGAAGGTACAGAGCAGCTTGTGTGGCTAGTTCTCTTCATGCCAATTAAAAGGAAAAGACTATGAAGAACAATCAAATAACTTCCACAAAATAATATCCTGCTTCTTTGGGGCTTTTGAGTGAAAACTGCCTTTTAATCTCTTACTTGACATGCTCCCCCCCCCCAAAATGTGAATGTAAATATTCAAATAAATAAATGAATTTGTAATCTTTGCTTATTTGGTCATTGAAAAGAAAGCACACTTTATGTGTTGTATTTACCATAGTTTTGATTTACAAAATGCATGTTCTGTAAAGGAACTTTTATCATGGGAGTGTCAGTCAGCACTACAAAACCATTTGTTTTGTTACAGAGAAATGGTAGACCCTTTGATTGATTTGCAAGGGTAGTCAAAGGACTGACACAGCACCTACTTGTAAGTGGATCTGGACACAGTGTATATTGAAGATGTATTAGCAAGAGGAAAAAGCCATTTTTCCCCCTTGTCAAGCTATTTACTGTGAACTTAGGCAGGACCAGGGACTGAATCCTGCTCCCAGCAACTGTTCATATCGAGGAGACCATGTGCATGTTCCTTGGAGAATGGAGAGTTTAAAAGCCGAGCAGTCCATTTTCATCCTATCCTACTCAAGTCAAACCTTGGCCAAGAAAAAGAGAAAGCAAAAAGATGACTGCTGTTTGAGAAATAACCGCTGGGAAAATTTCATTTCAGACATGGATGTCTGGATCCCATTTCTACCCAATAGATTCAGAAAGGCTTATGAAATTGGTCTAATGAGGCAAGAGGACTTGGCAGTGGGCATCTACCAACCTGCCTAATGAGAAAATGTCTCATGACAGTTGACAAGAAAATCCAAGAATGCCATCAACAGAACCAGGATAGTAACTTTATTTGTGTGTTGGTAACTGTGAGACAATCACAGTTTGGGAAGGAAAAGAGAATAATTCCTGGGTGAACTGATGTGATTGTGAGAGATGGCTGATTATAGAATCATTCTTTAAATTGTCACAGCAAAAAAATAAAAATACAAGCTGTTCATCATAATGAATCTTTAGTTCTTTGAAATTAAACTGTTTCTTAAGATTTTTTATTAGCAAAAAAATCAATGACCTTTAATTCTTCAAAGTCTCAAAATAGCAAATTGTTTCCTCAGCGGCTAAAGAGGGCAAGAATTAACATTTTGAAATAAGGGAAATAAAATTTTCTTCTCAGGCTGCAGAAAATATGGAAGGTAGCCATATTTTAGCATTTCGATATTTTTTCCTTCTACACAAAATTGTTAGGATTCAACTTTTCCAAGGTTGCCCTCCTTTTTGAGTCTCTATAGGTTCAAAGAGAACTCTGTCTATAATCTATAGTTTCTGGTGGGGGGGGGTCTCTTTGGATTGTTAGCATAATACAAAGACCCTGGTGGTAGTAAAAGATTACTTAATGGGGTCTTAATTTAATTAGTCCTCTAAAAATACATTTGACTTGGTGAGGGTTTTTCATTATCTCTGCTCTTCCATGGCAGTGATATAAGGCAAGCTGTACCTATTGATCTGTAGTTACATAGCAGAAAGGTTAATCTCTTTTATGTTCCTTCTATTAGAAAGGCAGATCTCAAATCTTCAGGGCAGAGTCCTGTTCTTGTAGACTGTTTGGAGACACTGTTCCTTTTCTCACGCACTATGGCTAATTACATCCAGTCAGGCCAGAGAATTCACTGTAGTTTGAATGGTGCAATTGAGCATTTCTCATTTCATTAATTAATTCTTTCATTCCTTCATGAAGTGTTTATTTAGCACCTACCAAGTGCAGGACACAATATTGAGAACGATGAATAAGATAAGATTTTCTGTATTTTCAAGTAGTTCACAGAAGTGTGGCATTAAGAATGTTTTGA
Organism: Tadarida brasiliensis; assembly: GCA_030848825.1. Taxonomy (NCBI): domain Eukaryota; kingdom Metazoa; phylum Chordata; class Mammalia; order Chiroptera; family Molossidae; genus Tadarida; species Tadarida brasiliensis. The sequence continues at coordinate 45,346,580 of CM061260.1, read as the reverse complement.
ATTTTTCTTCCTCTTCCTTTGAATTAAGTTTATGTCATATAGCTATAAAACTTTAAAATAATGAAAAATTTATCTTGAGAATTGGGGCAATGGAATGACACTATTGATATCTGGACAACATCTGATTGTAGGTAAAAGCTGTTTTTTTTTTATAATATGTGCATCACCATAACATTTTTTCCAAGTCTACATATAATCTATACTTATTTACTAAGTACTTTTCTTAGCTTTTTAAAATTAAATAAATTCAATTAGGAAAAGATCATCTATACTAATGCAAATGGAAAGCCTGTATCACGAGGCACAAATAAAATATAATCATAAATGCTAACTACTATTGTGCTGGTCATTACAAAACCTACATAATTTCATGTTTAACTAGTGGTATAATCTCCACCCTTTGGAGAATACCGGCTTGGTGCATGCTACTGATAAAGACCAGTGCTGCAGGTTTGACCTCCGTAAGAATGGAAGCTCCGTGACAATATATACTTTGACTTATTCCCTAGCACATATTAGGCAATAAAAATATTAGTTAAATAAATGAACAAGGACCAGTTACCTTCTCAGAGATCAACCTGCATTTCCCCTATAGTTATACTCATGTACTTTATAATAATTACTTGGCTAATGTTCCTCTTGTTCACCTCTGTTATAATTGCCTAGACCACCATTTGGCATATAGTCATTGCTCGATAAATATTTAGTGAATGAAGGGACAACACCATTCCAAGGTCCTGTAGCTGAATCTATAATCTTACTGGTCATTTTTATTTTTATTTTATTTTTTTCAGATAGAGCAAGAGGGAGAGAGGGAGGAAGAGAGAGAGAAACATTGATGTGAGAGAGACACATCGAGTGGTTGCCACCCACAGGACCCCAACCGGGGCCGGGGACAAACTGCAACAGAGGCACGTGCCCTTAGCGGGAACCCGGGACTCTCCGGTCTGTGGGCCGACGCTCTAACCGCTGAGCCAAACCGGCCAGGGCCTCACTAGTCATTTTTATAGAGGAGTTGAATTGGCCAACATTGGCTTAAAGCTATTATTCAGTACCTGACACATTATAAAAAACAAACAAACAAAAAACAAAACAAAACAAATACCTTTGTTGAACAAATGAATGAATGAACATTATCATGACACCAGAAAAAGAGTCAGTTTCATATATGAAAGTCAGAACTTTAAAAGAGAATACATAATACTTTTTCAAAGCTTAAATGGAGTGCCAATTTTCAACTTTGGATAAGCCACACCTGCCAAGTCTTTCTTACAATTTCACAAATTAAGATTACATTGGAATTTGTATGTTTATAGAAAAACTGGCAAATATTGAGCTCAGCAAATTACACCAACTGGTACCAGCCAGTGACCTGATGGTATAGCTTCATTTAGACTGCTTTTGTGAATTCCTTGACTGACTTAAGAATCAAACATTCTGATGAGACAGTGATATTTACAAAATCTAAGTTCGTGCTTTTCAATTATGAGGACACTCATAAGAAGAAATAGTGAAGAATTAGCTGCATTTCCCTGGTCCCCACCCCCGAAAGAGTACTGTCAATCACTGCCCCAAACATAAGATTTTGTAGGTTTTGAATGCTTTGAACTGGAAAACCACTATTTTAGTGGATAATTAAAGGGTGTTACAACTGATTGAGCTTGTGTAGAATCAGGAAAATTGGTGGGATTGGAATGGACATACAGGTCACACCACTTTTGTAATATTTTCTACTACAAATGATTCTTCAGTTGAAAATCAAACCTTGAACTAATGTATTACAAACGAGTAGATAGGTATGACTGAAAAATCAAACACAGGGAGAACTGTGTTTATTATTTGAGAAATCAGACTCAGCTTAAAAAAGAGATGATTTCTTTAATAGCATAATTCTTTCTTTCTCTTATATTTAGTGACTGATTTATGTATATCATAAACACACTTTTTTGAGTCAATTGGCACATATCTAGTATGTGCTACGTGAAACAGGGTTCCGTAAGATATCAAAGATTATTATATTAAAGATATATATGTGGGCAAAAGCAGGATTACAGTTGTTCATATGAAAATCATATAACACAAGAATAAATAATAATATAAGAATAAACTCTGTGTTTCATGTACTCACAACTGTAAACCTACTTTTGCCCCACCCTTGTATAGAGTAACCAGTCAAGAGTCAGCTTATTTAAGCATGGGGATTTTTTTCTCACAGAATGTCTATTAAAATCCTCCAGAGCACAGTTGAGGAACTCTCAGAGCACCTTCTTCCCTATAGGAATGACTTTCTTGAAACAAGGACTTTCTTGAAACAAAAATGCTCATGACTACCTATAAAATATTTTGTGTGGCAGACAAATAATGATTATACCTGTTCTTTCTTATAAAACATATTTATTATAAAATGTGACAAACAAAGTATAAACAATATATTATAAAAATGTGGGTACATACTGCTCAACTCTTTTCAGCCATTTCCCATTTTAAAATATTACTGAAATAGATTCCCCCATATGCCTCTTTCCAGTCCTATTCTCTTCTTACTTTTCCCAAATGTAACCAGTGTTCTAAACTTGATACATTCCCACATATACCATGACTATGTGCATTTGTATAGTTTCACGGTTTTTTAAGTTATCACAAGTTATATAATACAGTATAATATTTTGAGATATGTCTATGTTGATACATGTGGGACCAGTTTATTTTAACTCTATATTGAACTGTTTTATAAATATATTTTATTTATCCATTCCACCACTGTATTTCAGTTCTTTGATAATACAAACAAGGTGGCAATGAGCAGTTTTAAATCTCTTTCCTTCTGGGTTCTAGTGTGCTTTTCTTTCTTCCTTCTTGCTATGGCGCTGCTCAGTCAGTACTTTTGTACATCTAGTGAATTTCCGAAAGTCCTCCCTCCTGATATGAGGTGGCTTCCAGCAAGTGCAGCAGCTACCCCAGTGGGAAGGTTGCTGAGTTCCTAGGCACCCGGGACAGCTTCCCAGAGAGTTCAGTAGCACCGTTCCTGAGAAGCTTCCTAGCAAGGTCCATGAGTACCCCACCCCGCAAGATCAGAGGTGTCCTGGGCCTGCCATCTGTGAGCCAGCTCTGGCCCAGAGCAACCCAGCAACTGTGACCTCCATCCAGTGGGCTGCAATGATTCCTTTTCCATGAGATCTGAATTGCAGTGTTGGGGAAGGCCCCTTCTCCTCACCTTTCCAAGTTTGTTCTTTCCTTGGGCACTCTCCCTCGGTAGTTTAAAAAACTCCCTCTACTGTAGTAGTTAATATCCCGTAAATAGTTAATAACTCTTTATATTAACCTTCCTACCGCATGGTTTCTGTTTCCTGAGGACCCCAAATGGTACAGGTAGTGTTTCCTCTTTTGCTACTCTTTGAAACAGTTTGCAATGAACAGAGATGACTGATTTATTAAAGATTTGGCAGAACTAGTCTATACAACTCGCTCTCGCTCGTGCTCTCTCCGCCACCCCACCTGTCTTGCTAGGAACCATTTTCATTTTGTCAATTCTCATTCATATTTTTGTTTTTTATTTCACTAATATCTGTTCTCATTATTCATATGTCTTTCACTGTACTTTCATTGGGTTATTCTGTTGTTCTCTTTCTAGTTTCTTGAACTTTTAACCTATGTATTTTCAGAAATGCTGATTTCAAAATATTTTGAAATTCACAGGTGATTTATGACTTAAGTAAAAATATTTAAGGGCATATGTTAAAGTTTTTCAATATACTTTTTAAAAAGTATATATATTGCTTTCAAACTTAATTGCATCATGGTCAGAGATACACAATATATTAATTTTATGATTTTTTTTTGAGATTTGCCTTGTGACCAAGTATATGGACAATTTTTATACATTTTCAATGCTTTTAAACATTATTTTATGTATGCCTTGTCTTCTGTGTATCTGTTAGATCAAAATTATTTTTGGGGGGCATCAAATCTTTTATATTGTTGTCGGTGTTTTGTCTGCTTGATCTGTAAATTTCTGAAGGAACTGTGTTAAAATATAACTCTGAGAATGTGGACTTGTCCATTTTTACTTGTAATCTGTAATGTTTTGCTTGAAACATTGTGAAGCTGTGATGCTGAATACATACAAGTTCATGATTGCTACACCTTTCTGAAGGATCACTCCTTTTTTATCGTGTGTAATGTCTTTCCTTATCCCCATTAGTGTCTTTAGTTGAAATTCTATTTATCTTGTCCTGGCTGGTTTGGCTCAGTGCTTAGAGCGTCGGCCCGTGGACCAGAGTCCCGGGTTCGATTCCGGCCTAGGGCCCGTACCTTGGTTGCTGTTCATCCACAGCCCTTGTTGGGGTCGTGTGGGTGGCAACCAATCGAAGAGTCTCTCTCACATCGATGTTTCTCTCTTTCTTCCTCCCTTCCTCCCTCCTGCTCTACCTGAAGATAAATGGAAAAATATCCTCAGGTGAGGATTAAAAAAAAAATTCTACAGTCATGCCTTGTTTATCGTGGTTAATCCATTCCAGACTCTAGCGGTTGCACCTGGCGTTGAAGGATTCCTGGGGTGCTCGAATACATAGGCCTACAGTCCATACATACAGTAATTTTAATTTTAATTGTAATACAGGGGTGTATAATTGACTCAGACAACCGAGCGCACGCTGTATCATTTTCACTGTCTCGATCAACTTTTTAATGAATATATTTGAAAAAACCGCGATAGAGTGAAGCTGCGAAAGTCGAAGCGCGAAGTGGCGAGGGACGACTGTATTTGTCTTGTCAGTTTTCTTCTAATGAGGTTGTTTCTTTAGAAGGGACCAAATAATATAGGACCTTGTAGGTCATCAGGAGTTTTTTGACTTTTTCTTTTAGTGAGATAGGAAATCATTAACAGACTTTGAGCCAAAGAATGACATGATGTGACAAATGCTTAAAAGGGTCCCACTGACTGCTATGTTGTGAACAGACAGACAGAAAGGGATCAGGAGTGGAACAGGAAGAACAGTTAGGAGACCAGCACAATAAAATTGGTAAGAGACTATGAGAATTTACACTTCCTTCAATGGCAATCTAAACTGTTTAGGATCAGCCTTCTGCTGAGAAACAACTTATTAAGACAACATATATTTTAAACTATAGCAAAACTTTTTTAAAAAGCTCTCAAGAAAGTAGATATTTCTAGGTCCAAGTCTAGGGAAAAAAGAAAGCTAGAGACCCGAGTCTAGCATTTGTTTGGCCATCCCCCTCGAGGTGTTTGCCAATTTTAAAAGCAGTGGCAAAAAGGCTGAGAAGTTGTGCAAAGTGTTTGGGATCCTCGGAGTCCACTGAAGAGGCAATGTCGTAGTAATACCCCAGGCTTTAGTGTGTGAACAATAAGGTCTTTATTTTAGCAGAAAAGATAATCTGGAAATAGACTATCCTTTGTCAGGATTAAAACCCAGCTTTGAGTAAATAAGATGATCCAAGATTGGTATTGGTCTTAGCCTAGCTTTTAACCAGAGACCAAAAAACATATATATCTTCTCTCAAGAAAGATCCAAAGCCTCAAAATATCTTTATAATAATAACAAGGGAAATGAGAAGAACATATGATATGACAAAAGAAAAAGAAAAAAAAAAGCAAGTACTAGAAACAAATACACAGGAGATATTGAAAAGGGAGCAATCAGGCATAGGCTTAAAAATAACTCTGTTTCATATGCTCAAGGAATTAAAAAGCAAGATGAAGAATTTCAACAGGGAATTGAAAGCTATAAAAAGGACTAAATAAAAATTCTAGATATGAAAATATAATAATTGGGTTTAACAGCAGATTAGACACAGTTTAAGAAAGAATTTATGAAGTGAATACAGTTCAGGAATAAACATCAGACAAGCACACAGAGACAAAAGAATGGAAAATACAGAAAAAATTATAAAAGGCATACAACATGTATAGGGTGTGGCAAAAATAGGTTTACAGTTGTTTGTATAGAAAATAATACAATAGTTAATAAATAATAATACAAGCATAAACTGTTTCACATACTCACAACTGTAAACCTACTTTTCCCCACCCTGTATTTGTAGACAGACAGTAAAGAGAGAAAAACTAAGAGGCAATATTTGAAGAGATAATGGCTGAGAACTTTCCAAACTGCAAAAAGATATCAAGCTACATTTTAAAGAAGCATGGTAAATTCTACACAGAATAGCTACAAAGACAACCATCACTAAGCACGTAATATTGAAACAAATGAAAACCAAAGTCAAGGAGAAAGATCTTAAAAGCAAAGAGAAGAAAAGAAACATTATTTTCAAAGAAGCAAGAATAGACTGTTGTTTTCTCAAAAGAAACAATGAAAGCCAGAGCACAAAGGAATTATGTTTTCAAAGCACAGAAAGAACATAACTGTCAACTTAGAATTCTAACTCACTGAGTATATCTTTCAAAACTGAAGGCATTCTCAGACAAACAAAACCAGAAAATAAGACATCACATTTCATAACAATAAAAGTTTCAATCCACCAAATAGATAAAAAATTCTGACTTTGTAGGCACCTAATAACATAGCTTAAAAATATATAAAGCAAAAATGGACAGGATTAAAAGATACAGACAAATCCACCATCATAATGGGATATTTTAACACACCTCTCTCAATAGCAGATGAAACAAGCAGACAAAGTGTTATGAAATAGAAGACATGAACAACACCATTAACAAAATGCACACTTCACTTCCAAACTGCTTTTTTTGGTAAGTGCACGTGGAACATTTATCCAAATTGACATATGTTAAGCTGGAAAGCAAGTCGCAAGAAATTTCAAAACATTAAAATAATTCAGAGCTTTGGAAATATACTAGATATGAACAACAACAAAGTTTGAAAATTCACAAAGATTAGGAAGTAAACAATAAATACAAGGAGATCAAAGAAAAATATCACTCAAAGTAAAAAATATTTAAATTGAATGATATGAAAATACTACATGTCAAAATGTGTGGAATGCAGCTAAAGCTATGCTTTAAGGATAATTTAGAGCAACAATACATATAATAGAGGATGGAGACTAAGAATAAAATATAAGCATCTACCTCAAGAAACTAGAAAAGGAGAAACAAATCTATGACAAGTAAGAGTGGATCAAGAAAAAAAGAGAGAGGAGGTACAAATAATCGACATCATGACAACACTACTGTTCTCACAGATGTAAAATTAATCAAAAGATATTTAAATAATTTTATGCCAATGAGTATACAAATTTAGATAAAATGTACAGAGTCCTAGAAAAATAAAGCTGACCAAGAGAATATAGAAAATCTGAATAATCTCATATTTATTAAAGAAACTGAATCCATAGTTTAAGACTCTATACACAGATGGCTTCTACCAAACTTTTAAGGAAGAAATAAACCACAAATTACACAAACTTATCCAGAAAAAAGAAAAAGAGAAAAAAACCTAACTCATTTCATGAAGATAGCATAACCTTGATACCAAAACTTAATAAGAATACTATAAAAATTAAGATTACAAGGCAATTTCTCTGTCCTCTCTCTCTTTGTCTCTGTCTCTACTTTTCTCTCCCTCTCTTTCTTCTCAGGAACATACATGCAAAAATCCTAAACAAAATATAAACAGACGAAATCCAGCAACATCTAAAAGAGGATAATACACCATGACCAAGTTGGATTTATTCCAGAAATGCAAGGTTGATTTAACATTTGAAAATCATTTATTCTAAATCACCACCTTAATGAAATAATTAGAAGAAAAGTCATGTCATTTCAGTAGGTTCAGAAATAAACATTTGATGAAATTCAATACCAATCCATGTTAAAAATTCTTAGCAAACCAGAAATAGAAAGGAACTTTCTTAAGCTGATAAGGGGCACCTATAAAAATCTTACAGCAAGTATGATGATTAATGATGAAATAGTGAAAGCTTTTTCTCTAAAATTTGGAATGAGACATGGAAGTCCTCTATTACTATTAAACATTTAATTAGAGGTCTCAGGAAATGCAATAAGGCAAGAAAAATAAGGGGTATAATGTTTAGAAAGAAAAAATAAAATTATCATTAGTTACAGATAAAAATTATATATCTAAAAAATAAAAATAATCTACAGCTAAACTGTGGAATTAATAAATAATTTTCAAAAGAATAGATACAAAATCAATAAATAAAAATCAATTATATTTCTATAAACCAGCAAAAAGCAACTAGAAAGTAAAATGTAAAAAAATAATACCATATTACAACAGCATCAAAAATTATTATATGTGTAGGAAAGATGTACCAGGTCTCTACAAAAACATACATAATTGGGAGTATTTTTAAAAGACCTAAATTAATCTATCATGTCTGTAGGTTGAAAAACTTACTAATAAGATGTTCCCAAATTGAACCACATGCTAATACAATTCCAATAAAAATATCAGCAGCATACTAGAGCAGGTATTAGGATTAGTAAAGAATTGAGACTCATCAAAAGAAAGCTGAGTTGAACAACCCAAGAGATTCAACTAGTTCTACTAAGCTAGTTGAGTCAACAAATGAAATCCAGAACTGAAAAATCTGAGCCTTAAGGTGTGGGGAAACTATTATAATTATTAAACTAAACTAAGCTGTATGAGGGAAAGGACATGATGATTCTTTTGTGCTTTATGGTCTGCAGGCTCTTTCACATGCACAATCTCCTTGAGAGCTCCCAACATCCTGAGATCAAGAATTATAATTCCCATTCATTGATAGGAAAACTAAGGCTCATAAAGCATTTCAGAGGTCATAGTGATGTACAATTCTAGAACGGGGGTTAGAAAACAGTTTTTTTTCCTGAATTCTTGTCCAAATCCCTTTCCATAAAAAGATGTTAAAACTAACGTATATGCACAACTCAGGGCATGCAGGTATATAATAAATGTTATTTGAAATTTAAGGTATATACAAATATAAAAAGGAAGATATACACAAATTACTCCTATTACAAAGTGCATGTTTTTGAACACACTCCTCCTTCAACTTAGAATTCCTCTCACTCCTTTATTCCCTGACAAATTCTTAACTGTCCATCAAAACTTCACTGTAGCATTTTTTCCTCTGAGCAATTATCCTTTCCACATAAGAAGAGTTCAACACTGCGTTCATTTGCAGAAGTAGCATTGTGTAGAGATCAAGAGCAAGGGCTCTAGAGTCAGACTCTGGGTTGACATCCTAGTTCTGACACTTAACAGTTGTATAACTTTTGACAGGTTGTTATAATTGTACAAAGATAACAAGACCAGAACAAGTGTGGTGTGTCAGAAAACAGAAATGGGACCAGTGTGGATGGAAAATAGTGGAGAGGATGAGAGAGGCAGGAAGTGAACTTGGTGAGGGGAAACAGAGGTTGGATTGTGCAGGGCTTTGTAGGCCATGAAACATTTTTGTTTTTGTTGTTGTTGTTTTTATATATGTAGCTAGAAACCACTGGAGTAAGTTATAAGCAGGGGAGGGGTATGATTTGATTAATGTTTTAGAAAGATGGCCCTGATTTCTCTGTAGAGAATGGATTACACTGTAATCCATTACAGGAAGGCAAGATGGGAAGCAGACGCATAGGAAGACTAATAGGGCAAGAGACAGTGATAGCGGTGGAGATGGAGAAACGTTGATGGATTCGGGATATGTTTTGGAAGTATAGTTTATAATCTTGACTGGATGTGGAGACCAAGGAAATGAGAAGACTCCAAGATGACCAGTAGGATTTTTAGCTCCAACAAGTGGGTGAATGGTGGGGCCATTTACTGAGATGGAAACTGATCACTTCTTTGGGACACTGATGTATTTAGTATATGTTTCTCTTCTTAAATTTTTCACACTGATTCACAATGAATTATTAAATAGCCTCATTATTTCCCATTTATACTATTAGCTACTTGAGAACATGGAATATGTGTGTGTGTGTGTGTGTGTGTGTGGTTATATTTTTAGCATCCATGAGTATACTCTAGCATGTATGAGTACCTCATACATGGTATGTGATGGATGAATTCTGGTTAGACTGAATTGAAAGAGCTCTAAGAGCAGTACAAAGGAGGGAGTATGGAGTTGAGAAAAATTACTTGCAACAGAGGAAAGAATCAAATAAAGCTTTTTAGATCAGTGGCACTTGAGATGGGACCCTGAAGCATAGTTGAGCGTATATATCCAACAATGAGGAAGAAGAGCCTTCAGATGAGAAAACAGTGTGTGCAAAGGTGGGAGTGTGGGAAAGCCAAGGTGTGTCCATTGTCAAATCCTATTTGGCTGGAGCGCAGAGGATGTGAAAGTGAACATTGGGAGGTACGGCTGTAGAGAAGCTTAAAGCCAGATCAGGGAACACTAAGTGCCCCGCCAGGAAATCGGAGCTTCCTCTCACAGGCATTTGGGGTGGGGCAAGGCATGGGAGGTTTCTGAGGAGGGAGTGCCATAGCTGTCAGAGTTGTGCATTGGGATGTGAAATCTGGTATAGTATGCAGGAGGACGCCCACTTTCTCTAGTTGCAGTACCTCTCTCTATGAGTAGCCTCTGGGTCAGTGTCATCGCCACTACTCTCTCACCTCTCTCTGCATTATTTTATCTTTCACTGGATTGACTGATGGAAAAACCGTAACTGTTTTAATTAAAGGCTCTAGTTTGCCCATCACACCCCAGCAAACGACACGTTTCTGTGTTTCTTTCTTATGCCATTATTTTGCACACGTTTCTCAAGATTTTCTCTTTTTTTTCCCTACCTCCTCCTTCCAACTTCCCCAGGATAGGTATCAAACTTCTTCTTCTTCTTTTTTTTAATCCTCACCTGAGGGTATTTTTCCATTTTATCTTCAAATAGAGTGGGAGGAGGAGGGGGGGAGAGAGAGGGAGAAAGAGAGAGAGAAAGAGAGAGAGAGAGAGATTGGTTGCCTCCCGTACAACCCGGGACCGAAGCGCAACTGAGGTAGGTGCCCTGGACCGGAATTTAACCGTAGACTCTGTGGCTGACACTCTAACTGCTGAGCCAAACCGGCCAGGGTGGTATCCAACTTCTTACCTGAGTCATATGATATGGTAAGGGGAACGTGACCAGTTCAGGATACCTATCCTGCTCAGCTCTGTGCCACACCCTGGCCATGCTTCACCTGATCACCACATTGCCCAGGATGCTCTGAAAGGCACACCTCAGTCCTTTCATAATCTCAGTTCAGCTCTTTGGAAAGACATTTTTTTCCAACTCTAGCTTGAACACATGCTGTTACGAAGCCTTCCTTCTAACAACAGAAATCCTCCTATCTTTCTCTCTCTCTCCCAAGTAGCTTCCTGATTCCTTCAAAGGTATTTCTCTTCTTGTCACTGAAAGAACACTAACCAAGCAGAAAGTCCCCTTTCATCACTGTTACCCCTTGACTTTTTCCAAACTTACTTCATGTAGGTCATACATGTACAATCAACAAATGCAGAGCTGAGACTCTTAGATTGAGTCAAAAGACCAAAAGAATTATTCTAACTACATAGTTACAGGCAAAAAAAAAGATTTCTCAACTACAATTAAACTATTCATCTTTTTTTTTCTTTGGGGACTCAGATGATACTATTCTCACTATTGTAATGAATTTCACATAAGTAAAGAATGAAGTTGTTTAAAAAATGCCACCAATTGAGTGTGACAAATACCAATTGGGTAATGTCTCAAGCTTAAACATAAAAGTCTGACATGTCATTAAAACAATAACTTTTAAGTATTTTCCCTTTATTTTAAAGGCATTATTTTCTTTATATTTATCCTAGAAAATATAGAAAAGCCAAAGAAGAATATAGAAATCACCACCCAGGGATAACTACTGTTACATTCTTTAAATATCCTTTTATTCTTTTTCTATGCATAAATATATATGCATTTGTTTTTACAAAAATAGGATTATATAGTACAGATTATCTTGTGATGCGCTTTTCCACTTAACTTTATATTATTAACATTATGGCATTAAACACTCTATTAAGATAAAATTTTTATTAGGTTGTAGAGTATTTCATTGTAGATCACATAGCTGTGTCATAATTTATTTAATTAATTCTATTTTATGGGACATTTAGATTGACTCGTTCTTGCTACTGAAGACAAAATATCCATGCAACAATATCTTTGAATATATCCATGAAAAATTTGAATGGTAAGTTCTTAGGAAGCTGAGTCAAAGGGTATTGAAAATATCATGACTTTTGATAGGTTTTCAGCTTAAGAAAATCAACTGAGAGGAAATTGCATTCTTAATTCACAAGATTGAGTTTAGAAGTGGCCTGGATGTGTTAGGCACACACATGACAAAGTTTGCTTCACAGTCATCATTAGAATACCCCAATTTGTAAATACCAAAAATTTTATTATAGATGTGCTCACAAAGCTCCAAAAATTAAAATGCCATTTGCTGCTGTACTCTTTACAAATACAACTGGGGGGATTCATAATCAGTAGCTATCCTTGTTCAGTTCCATTAGGCAGAAATTCCCTTCCTTAGTGCAGAAACTATACTCTTTGTTAAGAAGTTCTTGTGACTGGATAAAACTGAAATTGGAAAATAATCATATGATGTTTATCCTTTATTTTGTTAATGTGTATGTATCATATTGATTAATTTGTGAATATTGTACCAGCCTTGCATCCCAGGAATAAATCTCAGTTGATCATGGTATATGATCTTTTTAATGTATTGCTGAACTCGATTTGCTAATATTTTGTTGAGGATTTTTGCATTTTGTCTATCATGGCCTGTAATTTTTTTTTTCTTTGTAGTGTCTTTATCTGGTTTTGGAATTAGGATAATGCTGGCCTTGTAAAATGAGCTTGTGTGTCTTCCTTCCTCTTGAATTTTTAATACAAAATAATAATATATGTAAGCTATAAGTGAAAATTCCCTCCTCCAAATAAAAATAAAATGGGGAAATAAAAAAGCAGACTTTCAACAAGATAGGGTGTTTGCTTGTTTTTTAAAGCAGGTCAGTGATACACTACAGGAACCAGAAAGGCAACCTAAGCCATGGTATCTTTTGAATATATATTTATACAGCATGAACTTTGGAAACATATATTGATATGTAATTTTCACTGTTCTTCTTTCCTACTTATTTCTTTACCAACCCTTCCACTTACTCCTCAATGTTGCCTTCTAGCCCACTACTTTTTACCCATTTCCTTAGCCAGAGCGCACATAGTTGGCTCTTCCCCATCATCTCATACCATGAGATGATGGGAAAGTTTTCTGCCTCTAGTCTTTCCCCTCTGTGATCTTTACAACTATCTGTCTGGCCTTTCCCAAACACAATTTTCATATTTCACTCCACATTCAAGAACTTTGAGGGATCTCTAAGTTATATCTTCTCTCATCTCAGTCTGAGACCTCTACTAATCATCTCAACACAAGTTCAGCAACCTTCATGAGATGTTTTGTTACCCTCTGGCCCAAGGAATCATCAGTCGCCCCATAGGGGATACCTAACAGTAAATATGTTATCGTGGAGCTGCTCCACCAATAATTCTTTCTTCATTCAATTCCTTAGCATAGTTTTCCAGTCCTTAACATCTGTTCACTCTTGCCTTTCTAGGCTCATCTCCTGCCACTCCGTCCTTTCCCACAATTTCTTACATTCAAGCCACTCCAGAGAGCTTGCCATCCCTGGAAGACTGGTGCTCTTCCAGATCTCTTCACCTTGACTAATGCTATTCCCAAGAACTTGAGTGTGTGTCCTCCTTTCACCATGTAAAGAAAGGAGGACCAGTATCAATAGCACTTGTGCAAAACTTCCCGACTCTCCACACCTGAATTATACTTCCTTTATAGTCATTGCTCCCTACTCTGTTTTCCCACAGCATTAAGTTTAAATTGTTTTGTTTGGACTTATAATGAGTTCCATATATTTCTGTATCTCAGACTATACTACATAAAATTCATAGGGCAGGGATCATTTCCTATAGTTTTTTTTTTTTTTTTTTGTATTTCTTATGTTCAGCTTTTATTCTTCAAAGCTGACATGGTGCTTAATAAATGCTTGCAATTTGAATGGAGTCAGTTCCCATAAATTCTATGTTGCCTCTGGGCTACACATTACATTTATGTTCTCTGTATTCCATTTTGAGTGTCTTAAGTTATTTCTTATGCATAATGTATATCACAAACTATAAGTTGGCCTTTGCTTGGCTCAACAACCACCCTTTTACATCTCTGCTACCTCTCTTTGTGTAAGTCTCCTTCCCAAGTATTTAAAAATAATACTCCATGGCATTCCATAAAGTCAGGGCACTATTCCATAAACATTTTTCGATTATTAAAAAATATATAATTCCCTTGGCTAAGGTTTCCAACAAAATTCAAGACAAAAAAAGCATTATAATCAATCACTGTACTACATGATGAGGACATAGGTTTCCACACCGATGTCTGTTGACCTTTGATTGTGTATAAAGGCCTAGGGAGTTAAACCCTGATGTGATCATCCTTCCCTACTCTTTTTGCCTGGGTTGTAGATGCCCTTCTGAAGCTACTCTAATAATGCTGCCCTTCACTGAGCACATACAATGAGCAGACACTGCTGATGGTCTGATTTGCATCATCTCATGTAACCCTTGTAGAAATCCTAAAAATTCTATATTCAAGATTAGAAAACAGGCTTAAAGAGGTAAAGTAACTTGTCCAAAGTCACATAGCTAATAGATGGTGAAGCTGAGATCCCTGATAAAGGACCATGTAGACATTGAGTTCTCACCTCCAGTGACATCATGCCGTTTGAAAAGAATTTGGGGGGTTTAGGGCTTTAAAAAAAAAATTGAACTGAAATGTGTAGCTTTCAGCTCTTGGTCCTAATTCTGTACTCTAAGTAAATATATGGAAAGGCCTAATTCTTACTTCTTGTGATAGCCCTATTAATATTAAAAGGATGTTGCTATTTTTTTCCAATTAAGTATTGTTCCTTTTAGACCAAATATCTTCAGCTCTTTCAGCTGTTCCTCATGTGACTTGGCCTCAGATCTCACACCCTCTGGTTGCTCTCCTTTGGACAAGCTCCAGTCGTGTCAATCAATGTCCCTCTTAAAACCTGATGAAGCCCAGAGCTGAACACAATGCCCCAGATGCTTTCTAACTGGTACAGACCACAGAGAAACTATCACCTCCTTTGTTCAGACACTTTACTTCTATTAATTTAGTCTGAAATCGCATTATGTTTCTTGGCAGCTAAGCACTTGTTGGTTCACTTTATACTTGCTGTCAACTAAAACCCTGAGTGTTTTTTCTTCACATGAGTTATGAAATTTATAAATGTGAAAGGAATTTATAGATTATAAACTACTATACTAATGTGATTTATTAATAGCGGCATACATGGCAGATTTGACCTACAGATAGAGCAAAATAGTTCACAGAATAAAGTTTAATTGGTAGATACTCTTACTTCCTTTTAAATTCTCCATACCATGGTTAAACACAAGTTAAGCCAATCCGCCTGCAAATAATAGAGGCGAATCTATGTAAGTAGGAGCTTTATCACCCATGGACTTCAATATTTCTAAAACACTCTAGTGCTCAACTTCAATCTAGAAACCAGGCAACAATTTTTATTACACAGGCTGCTTTGGACAACTACTATGAGGTCAGAATGTTTACACTTAGGGCAGAGACTCTTTATCAAGACACACATTTATATTATAACATTTGATAGCTTCTTGAAGGAAAATAGCCATCCTCTTTTCAGAAAGCAGAAGGTGTCCTGCTTAAGAACTGGAATCAACTATTCATTTCAGTTCACAAACTTTTACTAAGCACATGGTATGTGCACAGCATTATAGTATGTGCTTTGAAGGATGCAATGACAATGGGATTCCTGCCTTCAGTCTGGAGAGGAGACAGATACTTAGATTTATAAATAGAAGTACACTCAGCACATAAACTCATCATTGATAATTCTGCTTTCATATTAACTCAACACTCTATGGAATAACAAAGATCACTTAAGAACAATATCCATTATCTTTAGTTATCTGGAATTTTCAGTTTATTTAGGAGGCTTCAACTTTTCTATATACTCAGTAATAGCATAGAGGCATTTCTACTGCTACAGTCACTCATTAATTCACTCAACAAACACATCAAGTTCAGGAAATCTAGTAATTGGGTCTGACTAGAGTTAATGCATTTATGAGGAATGAGAGCTCATAAGGCTAGGCTGGGAGGTGGGCACTAGATAAAGGGTCTTATATGGTGAAGTGGAGTTATGTTGTTTTTGTCTAGCCACTGCCTTTCTCCACATTCTCCTGGTAACAACTCTCTTTTCCAAGAAAGGACTCTCTTCCTGTGGCTGGGGAGGCAGAATGACCCTGGCCCCTTCATTCCTCACCCAGATACAAGGGTGGGTATATAACCTAAGCCTAGGCAATCAGAGGACTCTACCTCTCAGGCCACAGTGATAGTTACAGGAAAGGCAGATTGACCCAAGCCAGGCTAATCAGGGTGCTGTGCAGGGATTTTCTGTTGGAGCCACTGAAGAATAATCCTTTCCAGAGGGATTGCTGGACTGGAAGTGGTGGTGAGGGCGGAGGGAGGGTTTTCAGCATCTTGCTGCCAAGTGAAGACAGTCCGAGAAAGAAACCAAGACAGAGCCCTGATGACATCACTTGCCACTGAATGAAGCCAGCTCTGTCCCCTGGATTTTATAGTATGCTAGCTAATAAATCTCATTTGTTGTTTAGGTTAATTTAAATTGGTTTTTGTTGTTTACAATGAACTTGATTCTAACTAAAATTTCTGTTATCACAAGGAATTTGATATCATGACATTTATATAAAAATCTACGTTATAAGTATTATATGTATATATTTGATATATGTATATGTGTATATTTGGTACATTATCTATCTATCTATCTATCTATCTATCTATCTATCTATCTATCATCATCTGTGTATCTAACTTGTATAGGCTACAATACAGTGCTCTGTACAATGATCTAAACTTCATGCAATTTCAACCTCACCTTCAGCAAGTCATATTCACTGTCTCTGTGATCTATATGTAAAATACATTCTTATTAGTATTCTTACTTATGAAGGTGCTTTGAGAATTAATGAGCTAAAATGAGCTGAGTTAGGGGGTTTTAACAGAGCCTGTTGATGCTGAGTGATTATTTCAGTTACCTGTTGAAAGCAGGCTGATGAGGCCTCCACACACCCATGCACGCCCAGTGCTTCTTCAGCTTCTAATTTTGTATGAATAGTCAGATTCTGAAATCTACTATCCAGTGCTCTATTCACTAAAATAGAGAACATTGCAATCTTAAATCTTGCTTTAAAATTGTTCTCCACAAAATTTTATGATGTATCCAAATACGTTATGTCTGAAGTAAAAGTTCTCATTTTAGATGGTGTTTTTTCTATTTAAAAATCACTTTAATGTAGAATCATTTCCAGTATACTTAGTGGTAAAGACATATTCCAAAAGTGGAAAGTAATTTGGAGGGTTTTTTTGGGGTGGGGGGCAGTTCTGACTGAATGAGGCCTCTGAAAACATACTTATCTATAATGCATGGAGTTTATTTTAAAGCAAAAGTTGTGTCACATTTTGCTATGAGTTAATAATTATATTTTCTACTTTCTTCCTCCTTCTCTCCAGGTCTAGTAATATCTGAAATTGATCTATAGAAATATTACATCAAATTTTCCCAACCACTTAATAAAATACAATAATAGCACTAATATTGTCGATGGTCTACACATGCAATCCCCCTGAGATAGTCTGACCAGTTAAAGTCCAATTTCTTATTTTTAAAAATGTAATCAAACAACCAGTTTCATTATTTTTTTACTGATTGGTCAAACTGGGCTTTGCATGTTGTACCCATCACAGGCCCAAAGCATCAGAGAATATGTGAGCTTTGCCCTTGAGACCTACATTAAAACAGTTGCTCAATGAAGTCAGAGGCTTGGCTGGGCCTTACATGTGCAAAGTTGAAATTTAGCTGTGTGAAGATACTTGATACCTATAGCAAACAGGCACCAGAATTCAAATATTTGCTTTGTTTCAGTCCTTTAACAAACAGGGCTTATACAAACTCCGTGTAGAATTGGGTCAAGTCAAACTCACTTTAGGAGGTTTGTTAATGTTTTGCCTATACAATAGAATATGCACTTCAAAAGAAAAACATTAAATAAATGATTTTTTTTTTTTGTAATGTCAAATGTGTTTGTGTTTTCATGGGCACAACTAGTAAAAATCAGAATTAAGAACAAACTGGAAATCATTTTGTCTTTTGATACCTAAACTAGCAGTTTGTATCCCTGGCTGTACATAAAAATCAGCTGAGAAACACAAAAAATTACCCATGCCACCTCAGGAGATTCTGATTTATATGGCCTGGGATGGGGTCCACACATATTTTTTTTAAGCTTTTCAGGTGATTTTAATATGATCTAAGTTTAAGAATGACTGGTCTAAACTTTTCTAATCCTTAAAGTATTATTTACAGAGAAAGGTAATAAAGAACACGATAGTCTATTCTTATATGAACAATTCAGCAAATTATCCAATCTCCCAAAGCTTTGGTTTCTTTGTCTGCGAAATGTGAATATGCTACCTGTCTCTTGGGGTATTTTCAAGGATTCCCAAGATAAAAGATGTAGCCCAGAGTGATGCTTAGCATATCAGGGGTTAAAACTCAAAAGCCAAGAGATCATGCAGGCAACCAGTCTGGGAGTAACATGAGACTGGCTGGTGGGGACTATGGAAAACTGGGGAGACTCAGTCTAAAGGGGACACTCAGGCTTAGCATCCACCAGTTGCCATGTAGGAATATAGGCCAGGACTTCCAGATCTCCTTTTTTAGAAAAGAAAGAAATGTGGAGCTATTAAGAGAGAAATTTCCCTACATATTTATATATGTCACCAATTTCCTATTCTGGAACGGCTTAATTCTCTTTTACCATATAAACGTACTTTTGTCATATGGTCATGGATGGTTTTAAGATTTGTACATGTTTTAGCTTTTTTTTTTTTTTTCTTCAATTTTTTTTTTCTTTATTGATTTTTAGAAAGCGAGGAAGGGAGAGGGAGAGAGAGAGATAGAAACATCGATGAGAAAGAACATTGGCCGCCTCCTGCGTGCCCCCCACTGGGGATCAGGCCCACAACCTGGACATATGCCTTGACTGGGAATTGAACCAGCGACCTATTGGTGCATGGGTCAATGCTCAACCACTGAGCCACACTGGCCAGGCTAGCTTAGTTTTAATTAAAAATTAAGTACTCATTTATCTTTCTGGTAAGTATTTCTTCCTAAATGCATCAAGGATTTCTAGCTTTGCAATGATATGACTTTGTATAATATAAGCATATAATAAATGTATCAGATCTAGTGCAGTTAAAATAAAGTTTATCCATGATGTACTTTTTCTCATGTTATTGGTGTGCAATTTTATCTTGCTCAATTCATATCTTCCCTCCCCTTACCAAGAGTAAATCTGATGTGTGATATTAGAATTCTTCATTTTCAACCTCAGTAATTTATTACAGTCATCACTTAATATTTTTAATTTTTGGTTTATCTTTTGGGACAAACCACTGTTTTCTCTAGCCATTTGAATTGTACCAATAACACTTAGTTTCATGTAAACAACACCACATTTTCTTATTCTACTCTATCCAATAATACCACTTAGCTTCACTGTTGCTGATACATAACGTATACACATAAATGAAAATTACTTTTTTATCTTTTGTAAGAAATCTAAAAATCTTATGTTATACCAACACCCCTTGTTTACGGAAGGTGGATAAAGTACTTTGAATCCTTCCAATGAGAGCATCAAGGTAGCAGCTATACACGAGGTGACAGGTTTGTGGGTGGACCGGCTCAAACTCCATGACCATGAAAAATCATGAAGATAATAGGTGACACAAAAACTTCCTCCATGAATTACGAATTAAAAACAAACACAATTTAAAGTTTAAAAAAAATTAGCATTTATTTGGTGCCCACAATTACTACATTGAAGGTTGGGAAGTTGTACCAAGACTGCGGGACAGCGTTGTGTGTGTGATTGAAGTTTTTCTTTGTGAGATTAAAGTTTAGATCTGAATTAGAGTCTCTTGAAAACAACAGAGTGATCTTGAAGACCTCCTTGGGTGAATGCAGGCTTAAACAAATTGATCAGAAAATCTCCAAATGCCCAGATTAGATGACAATTCATGATATTTGACTTAACAGTGATACATAATATAAATAATTGGTTATTTTTTGCCAAACAATGGTATTTTTTTATTATTTATTTACTTTTATGTGATAAAATTTCTGTCATTTTTTATATTTTTATCAATAGTTACAGTTATAAATATAAACAGTTATAAGTTCAATCAATTCATGATTGATTCATAAAGCTGACTCCTGTTAGCAGAACAGGAAAGCTAAATAATTAAACTTTTCTGTAGAACTCCAGCATCTGTGGAACCACCATTTCACTTGGAGGAAGGATGCCACAAGCTGCTGGGAATATGAACCTGCTAAAGGGCAACATGTTCCTCATTCTGCTCTAGCAAGAAAAAATCAGAGAACTTAAGTTGTCAGTTTGATCACTTGTGTATATGTAATACACATGCAGTTATGTGTGTGTGTGTAACACACATGTTGTGCATGCATGTTATATATGTGAATGTGTGACATACATGTACCCAAGTCTGGCTTTCTTTCTCTCCCCTTTTCTATCTCCTTCCTTCCTTGTAACAAAATATTAAGTAAACATTCAGTGCTATATTGCAGTCAACTTTTGTGAAAAGGTAGCACAATAATTACCATTTACTTAAGTTCTGCCTAAATGTATTATTTACAAACATAAACAATTTTATTTTTTCATAGGGAAGAAGGATTCAGGAAGTTTGGGCTATTCAAATAGTTTATGTACCGTATCTGAAGTAGAACCCTTGCTAGCTGTTTTTCACAGAATCATAAAAAACTAGGCCTTGAAGCAACCTAAGATTAAATCCCTCATTTTACAGACAAAAAGACGAAACCCTTACTAGCTAAGTATCTTCCACAGACAACCAGGGTTTAAACCAAGGTCTTCTGACTCCAAGTCAACAAGCTCTTTCAACTTTACCAGTCCATTTAAACAAAACAAAAACTCTGAGTCTACAATCCCCAGCATGAGGTTAATTAAAAAGAAAAAAGATCCCCTCCATTTGGTGAAAAAGTCAGAGTAGTAACATATAGATGAAAAGATTATGTTTTTGTTCATTTGTTTATGTTTTCAACCAGTAGTTTTGATACGATATATATTATTTAACCCATATCTCTCACCATAATAAAATAAAAGAGTCTTACTGGAAAATATTGTTCTTGTTCAAAATGATTAGCTACAATCATGTAAATTAGTTCTGATATTCAAGTTCATTGACACAAAATAGACTAGACTAGGATATTAAATGCTGAGTTATAAAGAACTGTAAATGCAACACATATTTGGCAGCAGAAAACAGTGAGTTCCAATCCTATCCAGCTACTTACCAACTGTGACCTTGGAAAACATAAACTCTCTGAGCCTTAGTTTCCTTATCAGCAAAGTCAGTGTGTTAGCACATATCTTAGACGATACCTCTGAGGATGAGGTAAGACGATACACCCAAAGTGCTTGGTTGGCTCTGAAGCTCACTAAGGTCCAATGCCTCATCCCTAAAATTTTAACAGCAATTGATAAGAAGAGGGTTGGTGAATACACTGAGTTAACTAGTTGATGTCTGAAACTATTTGGAAGATTGAACACTCATGAAAGAATACCTCATTATTTTAAGTTTTGTTTCACATAAGCTATTTAGTCATTTGGAGGCCATTTGGGGTACTCACTGCTGGTTTGTAGTTTCCAAGGTAAACTTTATACACGTCCCTTTCATTTCCCTAGTCTGGTACACATAAGGTGCTTAACCTATCAATAGTTCTGCTTTTTAAAAGCATTTACTTATACAATGCATCCAATGAAAATTTGAGAAATAATAGAATTAAAAAATAATCTGTACTTCCTGTGTTCAAATATTCAAATTTGTACATTGTTTTTTCTTTTAATCCTCACCCGAGGATGTGTTTTCATTGATTTTTAGAGAGAAAGGAAGGGGGAGAGAAAGAGAGATGGAAACATCAATGTGAGAGAGAAATAGCGATCAGTTGCCTCCTGTACATGCCCAGAGATCAAACCCGAAACCCAGGCATGTGCCTTGACTGAACTTCGAACCAGCAACCTTTGGGTTCACGGAATGATGCTCCAAGCAACTGAGCCACACCAGCAAGGGCAAATTTGTATATTGTTTTTTAACTATTATCATTAGGAAAAGAAAAGTGAGATAATTTTTCAAACTAAACTAAAAATTCTGTTCTTAAAGACTTTCCTAAAAAGAGATGATACCACATGTCCTTACTGTCACATCAAAAGATGGCTTTGCACGTTTGTGACCTTTCCTAAGTTCATAAGCAATAAGAAAGAAAATGTTATTCGTGGTTTGTTTGGTCTCTATGTCTATCTCCCCTGTTCAACTGCAGATTCATTGAGATTAGGGACTGGGACTCGTTTGTGTCTGCATCTTCATCATCTGACATTGTCACACATGTAGGTGATCAATAAATGTCTGAGGGAGGGAGATATTTGTTTGAATTAAATTTACCTAAGTACTAACTAAAACCTCTATTTGTGAGCACAATTTGAATGTCTCTTTCATGTCTTTCATATGGCCTCTAAAGTCCAGAGTCCCGATCATTTTCTCTGTCTTTTTCAGATACATGATTCCATTTGGACTGCATTTGGCCATTTTATGACAACTGAAATAGATGAGTGCATATAGACAGTGTCTATAATAAGAACAGGATTCGTCTGAGTGACCAGATCATCACGTTCCCATCAAGTGTACAGTGGAGAGGACTAGCAGGCTCTCTTTCCAGTTCTTCTCTTATTCTGTGCCAACTGGGCCCGGTCTTATTGGTATCCAACAATCAGCCCGATTACAGCTAGCCCTGGAGACATGACAGAAAGAGAGTCCTCATCTTGCATTAATTGCTCCTATTGAAACTATGCCACATCTCTCCAAGTTAGATGTTGCTCAGTATCCCTTTGATATGATAATGACATGCTTCTTAGCAGATGAATATGCAAATTAAAAGCAGTAATTTGGTGGCATGCACCTGCTGACACTGCACGGCTATGCTTATGTGCTCTGCTGTAACGCTGCAGCCACACAAAAGCATCACAGAGGTAAAATTAAATTCTAATGTCGTATATATTAAACAGATGCTTCCACTTTTCTTTGTATATCTACTTTTACAGATTTTGCCACTGGAATTTCGGTTCTCTTCATGCAATTAATGGACATTGATGTGTCATACACAGAAGTGTACTCAGTGCCATTTAAGGGGGCTGATTTTAAAGTGAGGGCTCACATATATGCACATTAGAAGATGAACATTTCTTCTCATACATAGAAGCTGATGACTTTAACTCTCATTGCACAAAGACTCCTATTCATACATGGAACGCATACTTGGGCTGCAAAGCTGAAAATCACATTTCTATAGCAAAGATGTGCACTGAAATATAGAACTACTTTATATGGCCTGAAAAAGGATTCCAAAATGACTTGAAGAGGGTAACAAAATACCCAGAATCAATAACTAAATTTCTCTGCTTCATAAGGCTAGTTGCAATGAACAAGAAAGTCTGAATGGTGATTGCATAGGTGTGACTTATATTTACACCGGGAATCTAAAAGTCTTTATCAATGTGTCATGTAGCTCAACCAGACAGAATTAAGCATTCTTAAGACAAAATTTTATAAAAGGTATTACTTATCTGTTTCTTTCTCTACGCGTAAGCCCAGGTACCATTTACACAGTTGCATATATACAGACGTGACAATAACTGAATTGATTGAGATTGAATTGTTTAATGAAATACACACAGATGAAATGTATATTTCTATACAGTGAACATTCTATACTATGCATTTAATGATTACATGTTATATTAAGTAGATAGACTCCAATTAAACATCTCCCTGTTGTTAAACATCTAGCGCCCCCCCCCCACCAAAGTCTACAGTTATATAAATAACACTGCAATGAACATCTTCAAACAGGTAGCATTTTTCTTGCTTTTTTATTACCTCGCTATAGTAATTTTCCAGAAGTGAGATTACTAGGTCAAAGGATGAGGCCACTTTTAAGGTGGAAAAAAATAAAATCTCTGGCAAACTATTTGTCTTATTTCACAATGTTATGCTTTTTTAGAAACTTAGCAAGAGGGACACTTTTATGATTACGTGATTGAAGAGACCCAATTTTTAACTTCCACTAAACACCCAGGTGTAAAACTATAGAGAAATACCGTTCTTCTCTTAACCTTTCAATCTTATGCTGTGTAAGTTATTAAACTGAGGAATAAGATATTCAATGTAATTTCTAATTGCATAGAAGGTACTACTAGTAGTGAGCTTTTTTTTTTTATTCTCTCCCAAGGACATTTTTGCATTTATCTTTAGACAGAGCGGGAGGGAGAGAGGGAGGAACCGCGAGAGAGAAACATCAACACAAGAGAGACACATCGAGTGGTTGCCACCCACATGACCCCAACCGGGGTTGGGGACAAACTGCAACCGAGGTACATGCCTTAGCGGGAACCAAACCCGGGACTCTGGTCCACGGGCTGACGCTCTAACCGCTGAGCCAAACCGGCCAGGGCAGTGGTGAGCTTTGTAGAAGTAAATATCTGCTACATTTACACACAATTTAAGTTTGTGCCTCAAGGAATCATATCTATAAGCTTTTAATTGTTTGCAGGCCTTGAAAATGCACAGAGAGTGTGCAATAGGAACAAGGTCAAGATTTGTAGTGATTTTCAAAAATTTTGTTTTCATTTGTACTGTTCAACAAATCACTAGTTTTGTTAGATCATTTATAGATTTTTCAAGACGCCTAAGTTTTAATTATTTAAGAGCCACATCAACAAAATTCAACTTTTCACAGAATAGAAATAGCGTTTGCAGTGGTGTGTAATAAACCTGAAAACAAGTGGGACGCTGTTCCACTCGTTCCTGCCTCCTTCCAGCCTTTCAAGGGCTGTAACTTTACCACTGCTCTGAAGAGCAGGACGGGAACCCAGAAACCCAGGTTTCCTGACTCTGGAATGTTCACTGGACTGGGAGCCAGCAGACCCTGGTTTTAGATCCAACTCTGACACAGTGAGCTAGGCAAGCAATTTATTTAACTTTTCTGGGTCTCAAAGTTTCACTGGAAATAGGCTTTCAGTTAATAAATATTTATTAAATGCCTACTGGGTGCTAGGTACTGTTCCAGGTGATAGAGATACAGCAGGAAATAAAACAAGAGCTCTTTCTCATGGACTTACACATGTGAGATATATAAAAAATAACTACATGTAATGTGAGGTGACTGGAGCTCAGTCCCTTTATAGGGTTCCATGCCCTTCCATCTTCTCTATCACCAGTCAGCATTCAGACTCCTCCGAGGGCAAGCTCTGATTCATTATATTCAAAATAAATACACTTTCTACTTAAAACCTGTTATGTCACCTATAATAAAACATCATCTCTTATCAAACTCCTGTCTATAGCTACCAACTGATATTTCTCTGATCCCCTTAACTTTTTCAATAAAAAGTTCTTATACTTATCATCTCTAGTTTATCTTTTGCCATTTTCTTTTGGACATGACATCCCTTTAAACAGGCTTTTGCCCAATTGCTCTTTGTCAATGTCACAAATGATCGTCATATGGCTAAAGCCAATGGTGACATCTCAGTTCTTTCCTTATTCTTCTTCCTCTTACTACTTCTCATTATTATTAAAGGCAATAATAATCAAAGATAGTATGGTATATTTGAAAGTTGTTAAGAGAATAGATTCTAAGAGTTCTCACAAAGACAAAAACCATGTTTTTCTCTTTGTGTGTGTATCTATATGGGATGATGGATGCTAACCAAACTTACTGTGGTAACCATTTCACAATATGTGTAAGTCATTATGCTGTACATCTTATACAGTGCTATATGTCAATTATATCTCAATAAAACTAGAAGAAGAAATAATAAAAATTTCCAACAAAAATTAATTATTATAGCTGCCATTAAAATCGGGCACTTGCTGTACTCCAGGCACTATTCTAAGTGTGTTAAACGAATTTAGACCCTTAAGCCTCACGATAACCGTATGAAACAGGAGCCATTATAATAGCCTTCACAGGTGAAGGAGACTCAAAGAGGTGCTGGTCCTTTTTCAAGGTCACCCAGCAAATACCTGGCAGAATGGCTTCAGAGCCTTTATCTTAGCCATTACGTTATGCTGACTGATGGGCAGCATTTGACTCCCTTGATTGTTCCCTCCTCCTTAAAACACTTTCTTCACTTGGCTTTTAGGACACTCTGCTTCCCCAGATTTTTTCCTTATCTTCTCTCCTGCTCCTTCCCAGTTCCTCCCTGCTGGCTTTCCTAAATCTTAACATTAGAGTGCCGCGAGCTAAATTCTTTCATTGTTTCTCTCTCTCTATTCACTTCCTTGGTGATCTCATCAAAATTCTCGTGACTTTAAGTGATAAGTGAATTCTGACAACTCCCAGATTTTTACCTCCAAACCAATCTTTCCATGAAAAATGTCTTCTTGATGTCTCCACAATGAGACATGAGTGTCTCAAACTTAATAAAATTGAACCTGATCTCTCCCCATTTTCATCCCAAACCAGTTTCCCTTCTCAGTTAAGGGCAATTTCATTCTCAGTAGTTTAGGCTCAAAACTTTGGAGTCTTTCTTGACTTTTCTTTCTTTTCTCACACCCCATAACTTGTCTACCAACAAATCTTGTTGCTCTACCTTCAAAATATATCCAGAACTCAACTATTTTCCACACCCCTCCACTGAACCATCCTGGTCCACGTCACAGTCGATGCTGCCGGGATCACCACCGTGAACTCCTCCCTGCTTCTGGCCTGTCCCTTCACGGTCCGGCCACCTGGGCAACCAGAGTTATCTTGCTAAAATGGAACTGAGACTATGTTGCTCCCCTAAGACCTCCAATAGCGTCTCATTTCATTCAGAGCAAAAAACCAAAGTCATTATTATGTTCTACAAGGCCCCACACACCTGGTCCCCGCTTATCTCTCTGACCTTATCGCCTCCTCTTCTCTTCCTTGTTCACGCTGATCCAGCCCCACAGGGCTTCTTGCCTCTCCTTGAACGTGCCAGACACACTAGTGTCGCTTTGCTTTGGCACTGAGTTTTTCTGCTTTCTGGAATCTTCTTTCATATATAAACACGGCTTTCTTTTTCCCTTCTTCAAGAATTTGCTCAAACGGCCCTGGCCCGTTTGGCTCAGCGGTTGGAGCGTTGGCCTGCGGACCAGAAAGACCTGGGTTCACTCCCGCTAAGGGCACGTACCTCGGTTGCAGTTTGCCCTGGCCCTGGTTGGGGTTGTGTGGGTGGCAACCACACGATGTGTCTCTCTTGCATCGATGTTTTTCTCTCTCTTTCTTTCTCCCTCTCACCCTCCCACTCTGAAGATAAATGCAAAAATGTCCTCGAGTGAGGATTAAAAAAAAAAAGAAGAAGAATTTGCTCAAACATCCCATTTTCAGGGAGGTTGTTCCTGACTATCCTATATAAATGACAATATTTCCAATCCCCTTTCCCTGTTTTAGTATTTGTCAGGCTATGTTTATTTATTTATCCTTTTTAATTATAGTTCCCCAAGTAGAATGTTTCATGAGCAGTGAGTTTTGTCTGTTTTATAAACTGTGTTCCTAGCACCTAGAACATTATCTGGCACACGGTAGGAAAATTATTACTCCACACAAGAGGAATTTCATGGCAGGAATAGCTTCAGTGCTATTTTCTTCCTTGCCCATGTTTCGTGGGAGAAAGTAAGACTGGCTTCTTGATGTTCTCCTTAAGAGTGAAGAAGAATGTTTCTGAAAATGTCCAGCAAAATTCTCCTGGCCTCGCTCATTGTCCAGAATTTTGACCAATCACTGAGGGAGAGTGCAGGAGCTGAGATTACCATTGGTCCAGTCAGACCCACCCTCGAGGTGAGATCAGCTTCCCTTGAGGCATACGGGTGGTAGAGGGGAGGGCAATGCTGAAGAAATCAGGGTTCTAGAAGGAGGAAATGCAGGCCAGGCAGCCAATGGTGTCCACTAGACATCTTGAAGGGGAAGTGATGGCTATAAGGGATTGGATTATATTAGGTTATCCATTTCCTCACTTTCTCCTGACAACACTAGAACTTAGTAATTTAAAAAAATCACCAACCTGATGACTGAAAGATTATATCTCACTTTGGTTCTAATTTCCACTTCTCTATTATTGAGGTGAAACACATTTTTATTTGTTAATTAACCACTTATGTTTACTCTTTTAAAAACTGTCTGGTAATATTCTTTGCCCATTGGATTGTTTATCTTTTCTCTGTTAATTATTAGTTCTTCATATATTCTGTATATAATCCTTTGTTATATATATTGCAAATATCTTCTCCCAATCTACTGCTTGTTACACCTTTGTGGATTTTTATTGGGTCACACATAGGTTTTAAATTTTATGTACTTAAATCTTTCAATTATTTGATTTTTAGCTTCTATGTTTTGTCTTAACAGGGTTTGTCTTGCTCTAATATTATAAAAATATTTTCCTTTATTTAATGGTTTAACATACACTATAATGTTTTAAATTCACTTCCTGGGATATCCATCTATTCCATTTTTAATTAATTAATTAACTAATTAATTAATGTGTCTGCCCCAATATTAAACTCTTTTAATTCCATAACATATTGTGATATTTTAGATTTTAGAAGCATTTTACTTTCATTGCCTTTCTTTTATTGAGTATTCTCACCTCAAGCATATTTTAGAATTAGCTTTTAAGTTTTTGTTTGGCTTTGCATTGATGTGCAGATTAATTTGAGGAGGACTGCCAGCTTTACTATACTGAGTAATTCCCTCCATTACTGAGGCAATGTTTCACCAGTTTCTTCATACAAATCTTGTATATTAAGTTAATGTCCTACATATTTTGTGGGTTTTTTCCTTTTTGCAATTGTAAACAATATTCAAGGTATTTTCTAATTGGTTATTGTTGGTGTATAGGAAAACTATGCATTTTTTTCAATCTTGTTACTGTATTAAACCTTTTAAAAAATCAGTTCTAATAACTTTTTTCATTATTTCTTTTGGATTTTCAAAGATCATATTATTTATAGATAATTTTTATTTTCTTATTTTTAACTCTTATGGCTCTTATTTAATAATGTTATTATAATAATAATAATAATAATAATAATTATTATTATTATTATTATTATTTCTTATTGCCCAGGACAGCCAGTATAATCTTGAACACAAAGACTTATTCTTGACTTTAAAGGGAATACTTCCAGTGTTTCATTACTGATTTTTGTGTATGTGAGATGCAGATAAAAGTATTCATTATTAAAGTGTGGAGGTTTACTTTTTTTCCTAGCTTGCTAAAAATTTTAACAAAAAAATATGTTGTTGAATTTTACTTTTTTAAAATTTAGAATGTATTGAGATGACCATATGGTTGTCTTCCTTTAGTGTTACTTGAGTAAATTACATACATTTCTATATGTTATCTTTCCTTGAAACAGTATTCTTTTAATATTTTGCTACATATTTACTTCTGAATATACCACACATTTAAAATATATTGTCTTCAATATATTCACTTATAAATATTTTATTTCTTCTTAACCTAGGAATTACTTAAAACATTTAAAAAACTCTAGCTAAGTGGTTAGATTGTTTCTAGCTATCAGTTTATTGATTTCTGATTTTGTATACTCTTTATTATTATTCAATTGTCAGGCATTTAATTATATTTGTCAATGAATATTAATGTAAAATACATTTTTCAAGACAAATCAAAATGGGGTTTTAAGAATTGGATTGCAATTTCCTTTTATAATTGAATTGGAGTACTTTATGTATAGTAAGAGCTCAGTAAAATTTATTGAGAGAATGTTAAGAATGTTCCCACCATAAAAAATGTGTAATTAGCCCTGTTTTCTAGAGTTTTAGGTTATCACTTAATATGTCTATGTACATATTTCCTTACATGCATTCAATTTAATTTAATTTCACTTCCAAATACCTTTAATTTTTAAAAATTAAATGTTGAAAAGAATAAATTCTGTCCTTGCCACGTTGATACCAACACACACACACACACATACATACACACACACACACACACACACCAGAAATTATTTATTGAAAATGCAACTATTTCCAATAATCTACATTTTTCACTTTCCCAACTCACTTTTGATATTTGTTCCTAGAGACTATATCTGCTGTCTATAATCTATACTTTGCTTCCCTTTTACCCAGTAATGAAACTCTGTACAGATAAAAATGACCTACAATTATGCACAAGGAGAAGGAGAACTAATGCTGCAGTAAGAATTACTTTGTGTGATCATTTTAGAGATACAATACTCTGCACAGAAGTAATACTCCTTAGGTTTGGTTTCATATATGAGAAGGTCTGGATGAAAGCTTTATGGATGAATGAAAAACTTAGTAGGGATTTCAGATTGGCCTCATCTGGTAGGTATTTGACTGGCAAACAAAAACAAGTAAGTTTTAAAGAAAAAATGGAGAGATGGCAAATCATCAATATTCCTTCTAAAACCCATTTCTGATCATTTATCTCTTGAGTTTTTAGTTTCGATCATATGAGGTGCAGTGTGCTTGTACTTCACGTAGTTTACAATCGAAGCGCTGTAAAGTTCCCCGCAGGGAGCAGTAACATCTAAGGGAAGGCCCCGTGAGGAGTACATTGTTACTGCTCACTGATTCCATATCCAACCACTACAATCACCAGAAAGATATCTTCATTTTTACCCGGTATCATTTTCTCATATAAGCTTATGGTGTTGTCTCTTTAAATAAAAAGAAAAGAAAATATCCCCAGATTTTGTAACTACTAGATTTCAATGAAAGAAGTAGGGCCCAATGATAAAAACGAAACAATCTCTCAAAGGCAAGACCAAGTTATGAGTAATTTATGAACAAAAGTACATTTTTAAGTGATATAATATTATCAGTTTAGCACCCACCTCTGCCAGCACCTCACCCTTGGCCCCCTACCCTCACACTCTCCCATCCCTTGACAGTGTTGGAAAGCCGAGAAAGGCCTCTAGGTTGGGTATTTTTAGGGCGGCTTCATTTGTGAGATGGCAGCAGTTCTCATGTGGGGTAGAGAGTTAGGGATACTGACTGGCCAGGAAACAGCTTGAGCCCCTGGAATTTCAACCCAAGGTGGTCAGAGGCGGTGCTTCAGGAAAGGAAGGAAACGAATTCAAAGGCTGGCAGGGGCTGGAGAGGTACTGTCATTGTGGGCAATAGGCCTGGTATTAGAAAAACTTGTCCCTTTGGCCTATTTTCATTTCCTTGCTTTTGACAGAGACAAACATGCCAGAAATATGCCTCTTTCCTCTTCACTCTGATTTCAGAAAAATAACAACAGAATGCAACCAAGCAGAAATTTGCATTCAGCCCTGGGGAGAATTGGGGGTGGCAGGCCCCTGGTGACTGGAGAACCCCAGCACCATCTGCAGAGGGCCAGGACCAGCAGACCGTTCTCATGAAGGATTGTGGGCAGTGATGACTGATTTTCCAGCTTTTAAAAAGAAACTGGAAATCTAGATTTAACAAAATGTCAACTCTCCTGTCAAGATAGTTTTTAGAATGTAAACTCTGCAGGTCAATAGTGAGTGCGTCCAATGCACACATTTTGGACGAGATCCGGCACTCAGGTTTGCAGCCTCTGAGGCCAGCCATTCCATTTCCACTTGGGGTCACGTGGGGTCAACCGTCCTCAACAAGAAAATTGTAACTGCAACACTATCTCTTCCCTTCTCCACTAACCAATGCCTCCACACAGTGTTTTAAACAGAAGACGTGAGCCTCACTTAATGTAACAGGTCTGAACTTAGAAGGACAGAAGGAAAAATAACCTCAGACTTACTGTGTGGAACTGTACCAAGGTCTAATATAAATAATCTCCAATTAGTGTTTTATAAATATATATCTCAATGCTTACATGTCAAATACTGCCCACATTCCTTTCACAGTGCTGAAGTTTGTCAGAGAGAAAGAGAGAGAGAGATGGTCAATGTAGGTGAGACAAGTTCCTGCCTTTGCTCTGTTTGGTCAATGTCATAATGAAATGCCTATTTTTCCCTTTCTCTCTATCTCTAAAATCAATAAAAACATATTTTAAAATAATTAAAAAAAAGAAATGCCTATTGTTATATGATAAATTCCTGTTGGAGGGAAAATAAAGACAAAACAAAATCATAACATACAGTTTCATTTAACACAAGTGTAAAATCACTAAACCAATCGATTTGACACTAGTATTTAGTGATTCCCAGCTATAAGAAAAGATTTTAAAACAGCAAACCCCAAATGCTATACTAATACCATCAAACATCAAGCAAATCTTTAGTCACAGAGTATTCACTGGTGTCCTGTTAGTAATTCATTAATGGGATGACCCGTAAACCCAGAATCTCTTAGTCTATTTCTTTCTGAAAAACTGGATCACTCATTTGATAGGAACATGTTTGTCTAGCACTGTGTTAAATTCTCTTTTCATCTTGTTTTTTTACTCAGCCCCCTTTCCTCTTGCCCATTTTCCAGGGCTCCTGCTGACATGTCTTGTGATTGATCCACTGTCAATTTTATTGGCTTGGATTTTTTTCTTCTTACCTCTCTTAAAGGGGCCTGGTGACAAGGGGGCGAGGGGTAAACAAGGAGACACGTATGCTGCTTGATGGAGCCCACCCCACTTCACAGAGCTCACAATCTTTCAGAGTGTGGCTTCCTCTGCACCAGCTCCACCTGACTGCTTCTTACCTGGTGCATGACCTTCAGCTGAAAATTCCAGCAGCGTGCAACTTGTCTTTGGCAAATGAATTGTAAGTATGCCAGCTGCCAGATGTCTTCATTTTTAAAACACCTTCAAAACTGCTTCTGGCACAGTTCCATAAGCAAAACAGGCTGAGCTGTAACTCTTGTTGCCATGCTGTGAGCAAAAGAAGAGGGGGTGAGGGAAGCAGATGGAGGCGAGAGAAAAATGTATTGCCATCACATCTTGAAAAAAAGTATAAAGGAAAGTGAAAACAAATCTGGCCACTCTTATCAGTAAATATGTGGATGAAGAGTTATCTGTGACCTATGATATGTTCCGTATGCACAGAGTCACTTTAAATAATACAGTAATTTAAAATACTATGGTTTTATGAGTCCAACAAAATAATAATACTTTTTTTATTTTTAAAAAATGAGGACTCTGGCTCTTAAGATAAATTTTCTGGGCCTTTCAGTGCTCTCAATTCATAACAGAACAAATACTCACAGAGCTATGTATAAACACATATAAAGAGAAGTAATACTAATAGGAAAGGAATGAATAATAAAAAATAAACTACAAAGAAAATGAACTAAAGATTAAATGTATACCAAATGTATATATTACAGCAATGCAAAATTTTCTTGCTATCAAAAGTAGGATTTTGAAGTTGGGGCGTGAAGAAGGAGCTTCCAGATGCCAGAGGATGACCCTCAATTCCTCTCCTGTCCAAAGTTTCCTTAAAAACCTTCTACTGGGTTAAATAATTAAGTAATACACTGTAAGGGGACACATTTAAAGAGAAGGCACTTTGCATACATTTAGATAGAATGTCTGGCATTCCTAAAAATCCTGGATGTTCACATTACCTTTGAAGTAATTAAAGCCCAGGGAATGGATACACTTAGATCAGATAATGTAAGCCAGTCAGAATTATTGAGAAGGTACTAATTCTGAATTTGAACCTGACAATGTTTACAGCACCAAAAGAGATCTTCACACTTGAGCCTGGAGATAAGTCAGAATATGGCAATTTAAATTCAAGTCAAATTAATTCAAAGAGGATTCTTTCAATTAGTATTGACTAATAATTCTCATGATAGAAGTGGGGACATCCTATATAAACTACAAAAATAAAATTAAAAGTAAACTGAACAACGAAAAGACATGTCAGTGACTTATATTCTGCTATCACTAAGCCTGAACTAAATAGTATTATCAATCTCATATTATAAACTTATCTTTAAGTGGCTTAGACGTCTACACTTTGAAAGGATATGGACATGGCTGAAAAGTGATCGGGGATTATATACAGGAAACACCTTGCTATGAAGCCCAAGGGGAACAAAAATTCTTCTTCCTTATGTCTATCAACTAATACAAAATTCTCAATTTTGATTCTCAGTCAAGAGGCCTTATGGAAAGGAGGTGAGCTTAAAAAAAAAGAAAAAGTGAGAAGCATTGGTCTTAGAGGACATATGACGTCAGTAAAATGATTAAAGGGGGGTTTGCTTTTCTAGCTCCAATTCTACACCCTTCATGCACATTTTTCAATGAATCACACATTCCCTGTACATGCCTGTCACTTTCCCACCTCTGTGGATGGTAACAGCATAAGCTATTTTTTCTCTCTAACTATCCTGACCACCCATTCATATTTATTGAATTCCTGTCCATCCTTTAGGTTTTGACACAAATGCAATAATCTCCATGAATTTACCCCAAACTCCTCGACCTCCATTGAAAGGAATCTTTTTCCTATGTTATTCCCATAGCATTACTCTTTTCTTTTTATGTTCTTATCTACTTCCCTGTCTAGACCGTGAGCATGTTGAGGACTGAAATCATTCATGTCTTGTATGTTCTTAAAACCCAGAGCACCTAGTACACTATGCACATTCTCACTCCTAGTAAACGTCTGAATAGAGCTGGATGCCTTCCAGCCTCTGGGCCAGTCAGCAGTGCCCTCATCCTGTCGTCTCCCTACAATGAATTACACAGTAGGCCCTTTTTATTCCTTACGCCTAACTCCTCAAATATCCCATTGGTTCTATCTGGTCCACTACTAATTTATGGGTAAACAGGTATTAAAATGGATAATGTGAAATGTGGCTTTCAAGTAATATAAATTAGATTTTAAAAGAAATGAGGACCTTAATTTAAATAGCATTAGAGTATGTTAGAGGAATCAATTGTCTGGGCCTTTCAGTGCTCTCAATTCATAACAGAACAAATACACACGGAACTATGTATAAACACATATAAAGGAAAGTAATATTAATAAGAAAGGAATAAAAAAAAAAAAAAACTACAAAGAAAGCGACCTAAAGATTAAATGTATACCAAAACAATTTGTAAAGCAAGAAGTATTAAAAATCCAACTCCAAGCCAGTTAGAGAAAAACAAAAACAAATGTCACATGATTTCTCTTATATGTGGAATCTAATGAACAAAATAAACTGATGAACAAAACAGGTCCAGAGACATAGATGCCTGGAACAGACTGACAGATCTCAGAGGGGAGGGGCATGGGGGGATGGGAAGAG
This sequence comes from Tadarida brasiliensis, assembly GCA_030848825.1. Classification (NCBI taxonomy): domain Eukaryota; kingdom Metazoa; phylum Chordata; class Mammalia; order Chiroptera; family Molossidae; genus Tadarida; species Tadarida brasiliensis. The sequence continues at coordinate 45,311,108 of CM061260.1, read as the reverse complement.
ATTAATCAAAGAACATATATGCATAACCCATAGACTCAGACAATAGTTCGGTGAAGGCCTGAGGGGACAGGGCTTGGGTGGAGGGGGGAAAAGAGGGGTGGATGAGGGACATCTGCAATATTGTCAACAACAACAACAACAACAAATCCAACTCCTAAAAGTTTCCTCCAAACTGAGAAATATAAACTGGCTTCTTGAAACTGGTGTTTTTTTTTTTTGTTTTGTTTTTTAAGAGTCAACCCATATTTTAGTTTGGCTCCAAGTTTCCCAGGAGGGCTCGAGCACATCACCGTCGTGAAACCTCATAAAAATTGCCAAAGGGAGTCTGGCCTGAGCTTCATGAATGCTGCACTAACTGATGGGACTGAAGGAGAACCTTGGCAGCAGCTAGGAGAAAAAAAGACACCCAGAAATTAAAATTGAAGTTAATTATAGTACTTACAGATTTTTCCCCAGACCTGATTCTTGATGTTCAACAAAGAAAAAAAGCTCTCAATACAACTTCAACATGACAATGCCATCACTACACCTAAGCCTGTTCCTGGGGGACTAGGGAGGGGGAGACTTGAAGTTGCTCCTGTCATTATAGTGTTTGGAGAACTGGGGGTGGTGAGAATATTTCTTTATCTGTGGCTAGTCACAGAAAATGGATCAAGAATGATCTTTGTCATATCCAAATAAATAGTTTTATTTTTCCAAATACCCAGAAATTTCACTTAAGTTTTATTCCAGACTTTAAGGGTGCTCTGTGTTTGGAATGTTGGTTTATGTAATTAGTAGATAAGCAGTGCTTGTCTTGGACACCCTCACCAGGCTTGTTTTTCCTTTTAATTTTGTCAAGCTCAGAGTCTGAGGATCGATCCAGATTAGAGAGGCGGCACTTACTACTCACTCACCGACTGTTTGACTTGGGACAACTTACCTGTTCTCTCTGAACCTGCTTTTCTTCACATATAGAATGAAGATAATTATACCTGCTTCATACTACTGCTATATGTATGTGACTCTAACATTTTTGTCAGTATCTTAAAGAGTACAAAATAGGCACAATAACAAGATATACTTATGATAGGCAACTTTAGTTATCTGGACATATATTTCACTAAGAGCAGAGCATTTGATAAATTGTTCATTTGAATTATTTCCTATTATATCACTTGCAAAAGCTCAGGAAATAATATCATTCTGGACTTTACTCTGTCCCAAAAGGAAAAACTGATTGATAAAGTGTCATGGAGCAACGTGACCTGAGCAATGTTGGAATTAGGTAGGATACGGTAGACCTTTGCAACACAAAGTATGGTGTGAGGACTAGCAACATTGCATAATCTGGAAGCTTGTTAGAAATGCAGAATCTCAGGCCCCGCCCAGACCTAAAGAAGTGTAATCTACATTTTAACAAGATCACTTCATGATTTGTATGAACATTAACATTTGAGAAGCACAGAATATGCAGAGAATTTGAATAGACATTTCTCCAAAGAGGACATACAGATGGTCAATAGGCATATGAAAAGATGCTCAACATCACTGATCATCAGGGAAATGCAAATTAAAACCACAATGAGATATCACCTCACACCTGCTAGAATGGCTATAATCAATAAATCAACAAATAACAAGTGTTGGCAAGGATGTGGAGAAAAGGGAACCCTCATGCACTGTTGGTGGGATGGTAAATCGGTGTAGCCATTATGTAAACAGTATGGAAGTTCCTCAAAAAATTAAAAATAGAACTACCATGTTACCTAGCAATTATATTTTGGGTATTTATCCAAATAAATCCAAAACGCGATTTCAAAAAGATATACACACTCTTTGCTCATTGCACCGTTATTTACAATACCCAAGATATAGAAGCAACTTAGGTGAATGGGTAAAAAAGATGTGGTACCCATACACAATGGAATAATACTCAGCCATAAAAAGGAATGAAATCTTGCCATTTGCAACAACATGGATGGACCTAGAGGGTATTATGCTAAATGAAATGTCACACAGAGCAAGACAAATACTGTATGATTTCACTTATATGTGGAATCTAAAAAAACAAAATAAGCAAACTTGTAGATACAGAAAACAAACTGAGAGTTTCCAGATGGGAGGAGAGTTTAGGGGTGGGTAAAAATGTGAAAGAGATTAAGAAGTACAAATTGACAATGTCAGATGGGTACTGGACTTATTGGGGTTATCACTTTGTAAGGTATATAAATGTCTGATCACTATGCTGCACACCTGAAACTAATATAATATTGCATGTCAACTGTAATTGAAAAATAAATTTTAAAATACAAAAGATTTAGCTTTACTTTTCTTATTGATCATAATTGTGTAAATAAAAAGAACATAGACCTTGTAAGAGTAAGATCATGTTAACTTGTTGTTTTGGGGTATTATAAAGTCTTCCCCAAACCTACATGTTTGATTTATTTTTTTCTTTATTGATTTTTTTTTTAGAGAGGGAGGGAGAGATAGAAACATCGATGAGAGAGAACATCGACTGGCCGCCTCCTGCATGCCCCTCACTGGGGATTTGGCCCACAACCTGGGCATGTGCCCTGACCCAGAATAGAATCAGCGACCTCTTGGTGCATGGGTCAACGCTCAACCACTGAGCCACACTGGCCAGGCCCTATATGTTTGATTTAGAAAAATCTGCATTACTCAGACTCATGAATTAGGGAGCAATTATTTACTTTTTAATAGGATTCTTAGGTGTAAAATAGAATTCATACAAGATTTCCTTTAAATAGTGATTTTTCCTAATCTATTTAAAAAGTATTTGATTTGCAAAATGCGTTTATGTAGAACTCAGTTGTGAAAACTGTGTGGCACACTTATAACTAATGCATGAGAATACATCCTCCTGTAATAATGTGCTGAGACATTATCAACTAACCAAGTGGTGCCCGGATGTTTGGGCAAGCAGCAAACTCACTTGAATTCTTCTTAAGACTAGGTCAAGGTGTTATTTTTCACATAGCTCATGGCAATGCACTTAAAAAATTGTGAAAGGTCACTAGGAACCTAAGAGCCTTATTTCCAGGGAACTTCAGAAACCTGATGTATCTATTTCCCCACACATTCTGTGTGTGTGTGTGTGTGTGTGTGTGTGTACATGCACAAACACAATAAAGAAAAAAATATGAAAAGAAATAAGACTGACATGGTAGGAATAAGGAGTCATTTTTAATTTTTTACATTTTACTTTATATGGTTCTATTTGACCTGAGTTTTTAAAGTACACATGTTGCTTTAATAATTTAAAAGCAAATAAAGACAAACTGAAAAATAACAATGAAACAGAGACCAAGCTGATCTTACTGAGTCATTCACCCAAATTTATGACAAAAGTAGCTGAATTGGTTGAGTGTGTGCTTTTCTATAGAGAATTAGAAACATTTAAGTTAGGATCCTTACGTAAGATATGGAATAATCATATAAACTCAGGATTGCCTCTATTTCCTTTAGTGCAGGTCAGGGCTTCTAAGAGAAGCTTCCAGGGCATGGATGGTCTACCAGCAGTCCTCTACCCTCTACCTTTTTAGCAATGGTTGTTTAAAAAAGGCAATGAATGCACCACCAGCAAAACCCACTAACTATTGATTGTATTTTTAATTATGTAAAAAAAAAAAAAAAATGTCACTGTCATATCCACTTTTTCTAAAGGTACTCTCCAGGATCACAGATATTCTTTGAGGAGAGGGTAAATACGTGGGTAAATTATTTTGGAAAATGCTGTATTTAACAATATCAAAAAAGTTCATTTATAGCAGGACTTCTCTACTACTCAAGAGCAGGGAGGATGAAGCATACAGAGTCTCCCAAACTATTTGACAACAGTCTTGAATGCCAGGCCAGCCTAGGGGCTATGCATTGTAGAAGTTTCAGTTAATGTCTCTTAAATAAAGAAAAGGGCAGGAGGAAGTTGACTCGAAAAACGGAGATAGGGGAAAATAGAATACAGAATATATCATTATCATTGTCCTCCTTCCCTGAAGCTCTGTACTGTCTGTCTAATCATTATAATGAGCACTGATTTCAGAATCTACATTTTGAGCAAATGAAATTAGTTTCCAGCACAAATCACGGGATGGGTTTGTGAAAAGAAAGACAGCTTCCTCAGGCTCTGGCCTTAGAGAGTTTGATTCAGATGATCTAAAGTGGGATCCAGGAAGTACATTTTTAATGAGCAGGTAATTCTAGGCCTTGTGATTTAAGGATTAGGTTGAGAAACACTGAGTTGTGAAAATAAAATTTAGATAATTTATACATAGGCAAAGAATGAAATGGAACAAATTAATTTACCTCCGAATGATCAGGATTTTCAAAGTGGAACTCACAGATGGGAATCAGTATCATCCATCTTGAGAATGGTTTACACAAGCACAGGATATCATTCCAGATGAAAAGCACGTCTTCAAGACCTCTCCTTTGTGGTGACATTTCTCACTCTACTCTCATTATGTCCTAAGAAACCAACCTGGCCACAAAGCTTCGGCCTGTGCTTTCTCTTTTCTTTAGGTCTGGGGCCTTGGTTCTTACAACTGTGAATCCAAAGCACTAGAGAGTTCGTTAAAACTTCCGGTCAAGATGGCGGCGTAGGTAAACGTGGTATCGCGTCCTCCCACAACCACATCAAAGTTACAACTACACTACAGAACAAACATCATTCAAAACTGCCTGAAATCAAGCTGAAAGGAAGTCCTACAACTACGAAATTAAAGAAGAAGCCACATGGAGACTGGTAGGAGGGGTGGAGGTGCGACGGGCTGGTCAGGAGGACACCTCGGCTGGGAAGGTCCTCCCTGAGGACTGAGGGGTCCCTGTTCCACACCAAGTGCCCAGCTCAGGGTTCCAGTGCCAGGAAAAGAATCCCCATAACCTCTGGCTGGAAAAACCAGCAGGAACTGAGGCTGAGGTGGCTGGAGTCCCCAGCAGCTCCTCTTAAAGGGCCCGCGCACGGACTTACTCGGACTCGCTCCCTCCAGGCTCCAGTGTGGGGGAGGCAGCTTGAAAGGCACCAGAATCATATGGGGAAGAACTGAGTTGTTTGGCATTGGAGCGAGGGCTGGAGAGGCAGCTTTCTCCTGGACAGACGTGCTGTCAGAGGCTTTTGTTCCTTTGGTGAGCCCTTCCCTGAGCCGGCAGACGCCGCCATATCTGGGACTCCAGCAACCTGGCTCACACTGTTGGCCCCGCCCTGATGATTCCCTGAGGCCCCGCCCCATCCAACTTCCAGGCCCACCCAAGCTGTTGCCAGTTGCTTTACCTTAGGATTGGCCTGTCTTGGATCCTGCTTCAGGTTTTTCTAAATTCTTTCAAACAAGCAGCATCTGGTCTCAGCTAGCCCTATACCTCTCGTTAAGTAATACATAGAAACAAACACAGGGAGGCAGCCAAAATGAAGAGACAAAGAAACAGGTCCCAAATGAAAGAACAGAACAAAACTCCAGGAAAAGAACTAAGCAAAATGGAGATAAGCAACCTAACAGATGCAGAGTTCAAAACACTGCTTATAAGGATGTTCAGTGGACTTAGTGAGAACCTCAGTGAAATTAGAGAGGGCCTCAAGAGCATAAAAAAGGACCAGTCAGAAATGGAGGCACTAACTGAAATAAAGAATAGTTTACACAGATTCAATAGTAGAGTAGGTAAAGTCAAGAAGCAAACCATCGATTTGGAATATAAGGAAGCAAAAAACACCCAATCAGAACAGCAAAAAGAAAAAAGAATCCAAAGAAATGAGGATAGTGTAAGGAGCCTCTGGGACAACTTCAAGTGTGCCAACATTCGCATCTTGGAGGTGCCAGAAGGAGAAGAGGGAGAACAAGAAATCGAAAACCTATTTGAAACAATAATGGCAGAAAACTTCCCTAACTTGGTGAAGGAAACAGACATACAAGTCCAGGAAGCACAGAGAGTCCCAAACAAGATGAACCCCAAGAGGCCCACCCCAAGACACATCATCATCAAAATGCAAAAGGTTCAAGACAAAGAGAGAATCTTAAAAGCAGCAAGAGAAAAGCAGTTTGTTACTTACAAGGGAGTTCCCATCAGACTGTCAGCTGATTTCTCAAAAGAAACTTTGCAGGCCAGAAGGAAATGGCAAGAAATATTCAGAGTGATGAAAAGCAAGAACCTACAACCAAGATTACTCTATCCTGCAAAGCTGTCATTTAGAATCGATGGCCATATAAAGAGTTTCCCAGACAAGGAAAAGCTAAAGGAGTTCATCACCACCAAACCATTATTATATGAAATGTTGAAGGGTCTTCTTGAAGAAAAAGATAAAAAAAAATGAACAAACAAAATGGCAATAAATACATATCTATCAACAATTGAATCTACAAACAAAATGAACAAGCAGAACAGAAACATTCTCATAGATACAGTGAACTTTTGTTGGGTACCAGATGGGTGGGGGCTGGGGGGATGGGTGAAAAAGGTGAAGGGATTAAGAAGTACAAATTGGTTGTTAGACTGACAAACCTCAAAGGGAAGGGGGGCTGGGGGGTGGGAAGAAATAAACCAAAGAACTTATATGTATATAGGCATAACCAATGGACAGAGACAACAGTGTGGGGAAAAGCAGGAGGGGGGCAGGAATAGGGAGGAGGGGGGCAATGGGGGAAAAATGAGGAACATCTGTAATACATTCAACAATAAAGATAAGTTTAAAAAAAAAAAAAAAGAAAGTTCGTTAAAGCCTTTAACAAGTTCCAACAGAAGTGGTCCAGGGTTGTGAAGAATCACATCCAGGTGTGCCTCCTGGCTCTGCCACATACTACCTGCATGATTTTGACAGTTAGTAAACCCCTCTAGTTCTCAGTTTTCTCACCTGTAAAATGGAGTATTATTTGTATTTATACCAAACAGTTATTGTGAGGGTTAAATTAGATGAGGTCATTTATTTAAAGTGCATTAAATAGCTATTTTTTACTACATATGCATTGATATAATGCTTGCTCTGTGGGGAATTTTTTTGGGTTTAGTGTTTGTCAACAATGCTAATGAACACATTCCTTTGTCCAACACAGCTGAGCAATTTGGTATATTGCACGATATTATTTATTTATGTATTACATTGTTTTTTTATTAATAAGTATTTCCCACTATTAAAATTATTAATAAAAATCTAACAAATGACTTAAAACCAAGCCTACTTTTGGAATAAACTTGGAGAGCAGTTTGATTTAAATGTTTTATTCTTTGCTCTCATGACCTATGAAAATGGCCTGTACAATCCAGGAATTTAGTGTGTATGTACCATTTCCCACACTTCTTCTGTTTGAAAGTAGGGCACAAGCTGTTTGACTCTCTGTCCTTATCTGGAAAATGCAGCCACTACATATTCCTTGTTGTCTTGTACCATCAAAACATAAACACCAACTGACCATTTTATGTTAAGGTCATCATTTAACTATTCCTAAACTCTTTTCCTCATTGGAGCCCTGTATATAAATGATCTCCAATCTTAGGAAATAGACAACCAGTAAAAACTCATGAACAATCCAAATATTCAGTCAATGACGTAAAACATAATCTCAACCCCCTTTGTTTCTTCTTTTTTGAGGAGTAATCATCTGGAGATATATATGTGTATATATATTTGGAAGAGAATCAACATTATGCATGGCTAAAGGTCTTGATTCAGTGACAGTATATTAATTGAATATACAAATACCAACCAATATAAGCCCTCTAAATCACCAGATCCTTGTATTCATGCAGAGAGGTCAACTTTAAATGAAGACATAAGAGTATAGTCATAGAGGGGCAGGAATTATTTCAGATTCAAATCCATGTAATGCACCATTAAGCCAGTTTCAATTCCAGAATATTGAATTACATTCAGTACTAGTGATTTATAGCTCAAACAGCATGTGAGACATTGTACTGAATTTTCACTACTATAGAAAAAATTCAAAAAAGAAAGTCCTTTTTAATTTATGTAGCCAGCATATACAAGATTCATCTATAGATTTATGTAATTTAAATCACTAGTGCTTGAACTTGATAATTATACAAAATCATATAAGTAATAAGTGGCAGAGCCGGCAGGTACACCTAAATGTCTTCATTCTGTCCTCTTGATTATAGCACTCTAAGGCTAATCTAAAGTAACAGATACTGAGCCATCAAAATATGCATTCTCCTAGACATTTTCATCTGCCTCTCAACAAACTCTGAAGTCAGGTTGGTGAAACTGAGGCATCTTCATATATCTAGGCCTTCAAAAAGAAAAGGAGACATCTAAATGAGCGGTTCTCAACCTTCCTTGCACACTGGAATTATCTGAAGTGCTTTAACAGTACCTGATGCCTGGGAGCCATCCCCAGATATTTGATACTTGGTCTGGGGTGCACCCTAGGCTTTGGGATTTTAAAAAGCTCCCAAGCCAAGGTGGAGAACCACTGATCTCAGCACTGTTTCATGCCTGAGGAAATGGAAAACAGTCCTCTATTCTTCCCTGAGGATCGGGGATGTGGTAGGCTGAATAATGGTTCTCAGGGATGTCTATATTCTAATCTCTGGAACCTGTGCCTGTTACCTTGGATGGCAAAGGGACTTTGCAGAGGTGATCAAGTTAAGGACTTGGAGATAAAGAGTTTATCTTGGGTTATCTGGGTGAACCTGATGCATCACAGGGGTCTTTATGAGAGTGATACAGGAGGAGTCAGAGTCAGACAGAAGGGGTGTGACAAGAAGCAAAGGGATAGAGAGAAAGAAATATGAACATGCTATGCTACTTGTTGGCATTGGAAGTGAAGGAAGGTGCCACAAGCCAAAGGATGGAAGCTAAAAAGGTCAAGGAAAGATTCTCCCCTGGAGTCTCCAAAAGGAATGCAGCCTGGCTCCCACACTGGAAGTTAGTAAATCTGTGTTGTTTTAAGCCACAAAAGTTGTGACAATTTATTCCCACAGCAATAGGAAAGTAATGTAGGGGAGGATGAATTCTGTCCAAGAGCGATTTGAAATGGTCTGGTGGGAAATTCTGTGGCCCTTAAATATGCAAATACCAGAAAAATCAGCAAGAAACGCCAAGACCAAATTGGCATGATCTACATTTTTATGAAATTTTAAATATATTTCGCAAAAGCTTCCTAATTCTTATTTTCTTTGTATGCAAAAATACTTTTGTTGTGTAGAATCTCCCTAAATATAAACTAACTAGATTTTATGTTATGATTGCCAAGCAAAACCTCAGATTAAAGCAAATAAATAAAATTCTGGCCAGACAGTTCTGAAAAACTGCTCACTATGGGGACATTGACAAGTTTTTCAGGTTTGCAGGTCCTGGCTTGGTCATGGTAACTTCAAAATTGGTAGATCTGAAGAGTATGAACATTTGCTGTTATGAAGACAGCCTTCTGGGGGCTGAATATTATCTATGTGTAGACTGTGTTGTCTTATCAGCCACTTCTGATGAACAGAAGGAGAGCCACCAGATCACAAGCACCCCCAGTCACAGTCTCATATTTCAGGCTTTGACTGTTCTGTCCTATGACCATCTCTGGTGTTAAACCCAGATTCCCACACAGTGTGAATATCGAGAGCTTAAAAAAAAAAAATGCAGCTTTTGACTTAAGAGTTCTATGGTGATTCTCTTTCAATTAGCTTAGACTCTTAACCCTACACTTAATTTAGATCACTTTATGTAAAGCACCTAGGGAGGTGGCCCATTTAAAATAATTAATTTAATAAATCTTAGTTCTCTTTACTGTAGAATATAAATAAATAAAAAACATTAAGAGATGAGAAGGCTTGGATTAGAAGCCAAATTAAATTATTACAATTTGTGCGTTTGTGGACAACTTCTTCAACTTCTTCGAGTTTTTTAAAAATTCATAAATAAATGCAAGATAATATAAAAATATATCCCTACAGGATTTTTGTAGCATGCATATTTTCTGATATTACAAGCATCCATGGCATTATTATCAGGGATCAATCTGGGGCTGTCAGCCAGTTCCGATAGAGGCAAAATCTCCACTAATGATGCAACAGTATGAACAACTACCAGAACAATGCTTACCAAGCATAGAAAAAGGGTTTCCAGCATATTCTTCTAGAAAAACGTGCATACTGCTTAGCCAAATACTTGCCCCATTGATAGTATCTTATTTTGTAATATTCAATCTTTATGAACTAATAATGAGAGAAATATCATTAGACTCACCTCCTAATGTTCCTAAACCAAACCTTCCAATGAGGTTTTGGGTCTATCAACAAAGGTAAGCAAGGACTTGGTACATAGTGACAGAGTCGGGGAAAGGAGGCAGAGGTCAGGCTGAGCTGATGAGCCAGACCTGCTGAGAACTGGTTCACCAGTGACCCCAAGGGTGTTACAAAATTAAACAAAAACAAACAAGTGACAAAAAACAAACAAATAAGCAAAGCACATTTATTTATTCTCTCTAAACATATTTTTACGTGAGTTCCAAAACGCTGTAAAAGGGTGAGATAAACATCTAACAAACAACGGAATGCTGCAGCTCCAATCATTGATCTGGGCAGATAACGCGAAAAAACAAGCACACGTACGTATTTCTAAAGTAGATGCACCCTCCCCGTCCCACCTCAAAAAGTTCAGCTTCTCAAGATTAATCCAATCTGTTTGGCAACACTAACATAACGCATATTGTATGATAACTTGTTTTCTGAAGCACTATGGGAACTCGGACTGTCCAGCCACCATTCCCACGCTTCTACAACCAGAACCTCTTTATTTTACCAGGGGAAATTTTAGCCCGATAAACTTTTCTTTTTTATTGTTAAATGATATATTTTCTTCCCAGGTGAGTTTTACCCCTCAAACACTGAGTTCCAGTTACATCAGATTTTTTTAGGTGCTTTCGTATGTCATTTGTATACGAAGCAAAGTCCAAGAGATTATTTTCACCATTAATGTTTGCAACGACTAAAGATGAATATAAACCAGTAGCCTTAAAACCAGAGGTGGGCATTTCACCGGTAATGCTTTTTCATAGCTCCTTGATGAAGACGATCAACTAAAGCAAAACTTCTGCATGATCTATTAATAGAGAATGAGGATTAATGAAGGATTATGTCATAATGAGTCTGCCTGCAGAGTAGCTTCAGTTCTGGTCCTTTGCTGCCAAAATACAGTTCTCATTTCCAACAAACAAAGTGTATCTGAGAGAAAGCACAGAGCCCCTTTAGAACGGGAAAGTCCTGTGCATAATAATGACTGTCTAACTCTTCTTTTGCCAAAGAGCTTCAGCAATTCCAATGTCATAGGTCAGTGCAGTGATTCAGAGGGGGCCTGATCCTTATCTAAGCTTTTGCAACAAAATTAGAATGTGCTGTAGTCTTATTAAAGAAATGTTTGTTCCTCCATCAATGAGCTGAAAAGAAAGCAGCTCAATGTACTTTTGCAAATTACAGCAATAAACTGCTTGAATTAACTGCTTTATTACAAATATTTAATTATTCTGAGGGTTAAATATCCAACATTTTGGAAAGGCAAAATTAGCCATCCACTTGATAATCTACTTCATTTAAAATCTGTTACGACGGTGTATTTTTGTTTTTTTGAACAATTCCATTTTTAAGTTGTCTTCATTGTAAATTGAGCCAGTTTCCATTTGGAATGAAAAAGAATAATACTTACAGCCCTTAATTTTGAAGTCAGTGGTCAGGAAAATAAAATTTGTAATTTGTGAAAAATTACAAAATACAGAACTTCTTTTCATTTCCTGGGAACATGAATAGTTACAAAAATGAAATAGGACTCAAAACACCAAGATAAAGTCAGTCACATTTTAAGTAAGACCTGTTTGAAGATTTAAATAAAATAACATCGTCATTACTAAAATGGTTGTTGGTTAAAGGTTAAAGTACACTCTCCTTTAAAATAAAAAGGACCATGAATTTAAACTTTACATTAAAAGAAAACTTGACAAAATACATGTTGAACAACAAGCAAACATTTTCCAAGGAAAGTTTTTACTCCAACAAAATAAAATTAAATTCATCAATCCAAATCTGTTTTTCATTCATTAGTTCAGTGGTACAAAAGCAGATGGAAATTATTTTTAAAAACTAATCATTGTATCTGGGTTATATTCTTAAAAAATAAGAGTGGAGAGCACTTTGCTATAGGGCAAAAGAACTATTACAATAACAGAAAATGGATCAACCAGGATGTGCTTCAACAGAGGGACATATCAAAGCATTATTATAGTCTCTCTCCACTTACTGTTTGGTTTCACTAATCTACATCACTAAATTGACCATTCAGTGCCAGAAAATCTGCCATGTAGGTCTCGACTTTTCATAGCAGCTCTTAAATGTGTATTCGGAAACTACAAAGTGCTGAATATATTTTCAGCCTTTTTTATACTACGATTTACAACTAATGACCTTAAGCAATGTCATGCATGTAAAACAAAATTATGAGACCACCCTGGTTTAGAGCCGAATAAAGGTATAGAACCAAACTTCATTATCATTCAAATTTAATAGGGGAGAAGAGCAAGCAGTTTAAAAAAAAAAAAAAATCCATAGTTGTATAAATAAATCTATTTTGCAGTTTTACTTTATAAAAATATCCTCCACTTGTTTTTTTGCTATTACCGGCTCAGGGTAAGTAGACAATTATCTAAGCTTAATGCCAAAAGTAATAATGCGCTGCACACATTCAAAACCCTTGTGCCACACCAGCCAGGGCCTGCAGGGATAAAACATTTATCAGTAGCTCCTTAGAGCAATAGCGGGTTTGAAAATTTGGCTGCCTAGGCTGACATTTAGTGAAATCATAGTTTTTGCTTTATTTCAGAACCCAACACAGGAAACCCTGATACTGGGATGACTCCACTGGCAGCGTGCCTCCTGACACCCACTGAACTGCGGGCTACTTTCTGTCCCCCTACTTCCCATGAAAGGAGTCCTTTTACTTCCCTGCTATAGTTGGCACCCTGCCCTTTTCACAGACCCAACGAACCGTCATCTTGGATGTAACAAATTAGTACATTCTCAGAATAATAATAAGTGCAGGCATAAAAACACTATTGTTTTTATTTGGAAATGAAGTAACTCATTTTAGCTGGGTGACTTTTTTTTGGTGTAACACCACAGGCCAAAAAAAAAAAAATTCTTTTCTGAAAAGAATGGTCAATTTCAGGAGCAATATGACATATCATTTACTGTAAATATCAGGGAAAGGCGAAGGAATAGAAAAAAATGGCATTTGTTGCAGAGGAGTTAAAGAGAAAATAGAAGGTGTGAGGGAAATACAAATGTGAAACAAGTAACGTGTCCATTTCAAAGTACAATTAGAGAAATAAGATTGGGAGTACAATATAAGTTGATTTTTGATATCAGCTTAAGATCTCTTAACTGATTTTTCTGCTTGTAATTACAAAAAATAAATAACTGTGAGGTTTTTAAAAAAATGACCTTCAGAAAAAATAAATACAGAGAATCTTAAAACACTAGAGAATAACCTATGTTAATGAACATGTCAAAATTTATTTTCAGTGTTCAGAAAGATCCCTTTTACCACTGTGTGTGTGTTTTCATTCTCAGGAATTTTCAACTACGTTTGTGAAGAAAAGGAAAAAGTTAATATTTACAAATGTGCATATAAGTCAAATTTATTTCAAATCAGAGCCATAAAATTGATAGGAAACACTTTTCCTCATTATTCTAGAAGGGCCATCACCACCTTTCAATGTCAGGAACCCTGAAAAATACGACTACAAAAACTATTGTTATGATAGTCTTTCTGACAGCTTCAACGGAGATTTAACTGAGATTTGAATAGCAAGTATACCTTTAAGCAGACAATAAGATGAAATTAGAACTGCCAGGAAGTATGAAATAATAAAGTAAATACAGATACATTTTCAATATTCTAGATTTTGTCCAATTTAAATGTCAGCTCAAAATTATCATCTAGAAATCAAAACAATCATTAATCTACTCTCCCTTTGCTCTAGCCCTGATCATTTTAAACAAATGATATTTCATGTAAAAATGTACCACAAATTTACTAAACTTTCTGGTTCAAATGAGTTCAAGAATATCTCATTATAAATGGAGACAGTCCTGAAAAGGCAGCCAAGCATGACTAAGAAGATCACTCTTTTACACAAAAAATAGCTTTCTTATTTTACCCTTTGTTGAAAAGACATTTGGCCAGCCACAGGGGAAATACATAATCTACTTTTATATTCAAATAACTTATTTGAAAACACTATAGCTACAATAACCCTAAAACAATTCTGGATCGAATATACATCTTACATGGGTTCATGTGATCTTAATCATTGACTTGTTTTCGTGTGTTAGCAATGATTCTGGCAATTCTTTTTAAGAGTGAAAAACACAGTCAATAAAAATGTACCATGAAGTAAAATTATTTCTGAAATAAAATAGATGGTATTAATGTAGTCTAGTTCTGTAACTAATTTTGTACGTAATGTCAAGTGTGAACATTGCAGTTCTTTCCATGTGGCAATCTATCCATTTGACCTAATATACATTCCAACACACAATCTACCTGGCGATAACATGGCAGAAGTTATGCCATCATAATTTGCCTTTTTATAAAGACAAGCAGCAATACTTGAACATTTCAAGATTTTGAAAACTTCCCTCCACCTAGATTTGTTCTTTTCAATTCTGTGAATTTGTGTTTCAGGGTTTTGATAATAAGGTTGATATTATGAACTTTAAGTTATAGTAGATTTAACTACGAAATATCCTCCTCCAGCCCCTCCCCACAGGAGCCGAAGACGATGCCAGGAGCAAATGATGTTGGCCCATTTACTTTAAGTGAGACACTGTTCCTTTCATTCAGTTGCTCAATATCCAAGATTATATAACAACAGAGAATAGCATACACGGAGGAGGAAAAGCTTAAAGCAATTAGTTTCCTTCTAAGTACTTTAGCCCTCCTTATTTAGGTTTTTAAAAACAGGCAACCATTCAATGAATTTCAAGCAGTCATACAAAGCATTTTAAAAACGGATTCTACAGTCTTAATTTCCTTCATCCTTGCACACATAAAAGGGAGGAAGTCGCTATCACATTCATGTTCTAAAACGGATCCCTCCAATAGTCTAGAAAGTTTGCGGTGCTTCCCACCTATGCTTTGTCTCTGGCTTTTCAAGGTACCAATAAGAGATTCCCAGCTCTGATACGAAGACCCACATGGAAAACGTCGACTTGGCTTGCACATTCCGGGTGCTTTCCTAGACTCTGCCACTCTCCCAGCAGAGCAGAATGAATATCTGTGCTAACCACACATTTCAGGACAAAGGAACTAATTCATGGGGGAGGGGAGACCACACACCATTTATAAGGTTTGTTCAGTTTACAAGAAAACTATTGTCAATGCTTTGTTGATTCATTATGAATGACCCGCGTGACAAATAACAAGCGGCCACCTCCTTGCTGAGCCTCACCAGAATGCTTCCTGCATTCGAGAGCAGCCCAGGATCTGCTGGGCTAATTGTTATTTCAGGAAACTGGGGCTGCAGGTACATGAGATAGCTCGGATCACAGACAGAGCCACCGGGTTGAAGATTTGATAAAACTGTGGCTCTGGTACCCAAAAGATCACGCACAATAGCACAGTGCTCGCTGTTGCTACACAAAAAGTCTGATGTGAAGAACCAGATTCCACTAGAGGGAGTGAAAAGAGCCTGGAAAGGATCATAGAGATGCTGACTCGATGCAGGGTCCCACCACTGGGACAATTCAGTCACTAGGAAATCTTCTTGTCTCCCCACCTACAAAAATGGGACTAAAATATATTTTTTAAAGGAAAATCACCTTAAAATCTTTTGTTGGAAAATGCTATAGAGTGCACAAGTATTATCTTCATCATCCATTGAACCTTTGTACTTTTTTCTCTGTCCCGAGGGAAATAATAAATTGACATATTTTCTATCATCAGAGATCCTTTTAAGACCACAATGTGATTGCACTCCAGTACATCTCACACTTATCCCCATTAAATACACACAAAGGGGTGAAAGCAGGGAAGGAAATAGGTAGGCATAAAGGGCAGCTCAGATAGACTGTTGTACAACATGGGCGCTCGGTCCTAACCTGCCCCAGCCGCTAAGACGCGGAGTGCAACCAC
Source organism: Tadarida brasiliensis (assembly GCA_030848825.1). Taxonomy (NCBI): domain Eukaryota; kingdom Metazoa; phylum Chordata; class Mammalia; order Chiroptera; family Molossidae; genus Tadarida; species Tadarida brasiliensis. The sequence goes on along the minus strand of CM061260.1, from coordinate 45,294,988 downwards.
CGCACAAAGAGGCCGGCAAATGGGCCCTGCATATATTCCAGCTGCAACCGGCTGCTCTGTGGGTAAGAGCACACAGATTGCTCTCCGAGTGGCCATTTGATTGCGGATCAGCTGTGTGTTCCCCTACCGCTCCAACAACCCTGAACGGTGCCCTGTATCTTTTTAAGTGGTTGGTTTAGTTGAAAACACAGGAAAGAAATCTGTTCCCCTTTGTGGCACCTACATAGTAGCATTGTAGGGTTTTCTCTCTCTTTCTTTCTTTAAGGACGAAAGGGACCTTAAAAATAAACCCAGACCTCCATGAAGGAAAGTCCCTTGGGGTCCAGAGAGGAAAAGAATTCTTTTCACCTTTACTTCTCCATTAGTTCCATCAGCTATGGGATTTCCCTAGGCCACCAAGTGGTTTTCAGAGGAGAAGAAAGAGAGGGATTCAAGGTAGTAGGGACACCGGCACTCTTGCAGGTTGCTGATGGAATGTCACTTGGCAAACGTCTGTGGAAGGCAATTTGGCAATTTCTCCCCAGCCCTGCTCCCAGGAATCTGTCCTATGGCCCTGCTCCCACATGTGTGAAATGACATATGTATAAGGTTGTTTATTGCAGTACTGCTTGCGATAGAAGATTGGAAACACCTTAAATGTCCATTGACAGGGGCTGATCATACTATGATGCAAGGATACAAGGAAATAATAGACGATGTAAAAAAGAATGAGCAACTGATATAAAATGATCTCCAAGATATAATGTCAAGAGGGAAAAAAAGCAAGGTACAAAAGAACATGAACTGTATGGGACTCCTCGTGTTACAGAAAGGGAAAGGCTGATCCATATTGCTTGTAAGCTCCATGACAACATGGTTCATGCTTGTTTTGATTATCCTTGTGTCCTTAGAGACAGAAAATATTTTATTTCAGATGTGGAAAGGTCTGAAATAAAGTTGTGGTGAATGAGGGAGAGCAAGGAAGTCAAGAATAGATTTGAAAAAAACAAGACAAAACAAAAAACTAAAATAAAAACCAAATCCAGATTCAAAGTTGTATTCAGAACTTGATAGAAAATTTCATGAAAAAATATTAGAAAATATTAACAGTGGCATCAAGAGAGATCCCCCTCTTCCTTGTCTTTTTATCTGCCTGTCAATTTTGCTACGAGGATGTACTTATTTAATACTTTAACAACAAAACAAAATACTACATTGGACTTACATCGATTGTACTTGGTGACTCTTTGCATGTCTGGTTTGGGAAAGGGAGGAATCATAGTTCTGAGATTTCCAACTTGGAAAACGAAGTAGATATTAAGAGGAGTTAAATTGAGGAGGCCGATGAAAAGAAGATAGGTAGTAGACTTCACTGTTAAATGTTCCTCAGGGTTCATGCAGTGAGTTGGCCTGAGGGAGCCCTAAGAAATCTTTCTGGGTATCACTAACCACAGTATACCAATTCCAGGGCTAAGAACATGCAGCCCTACTTCTACTGTGGGCTCACCTGGGAGCTGCTCTTAGGACACAGTCAACCATGTTTTCTAAAGAAACTTACAAACCATTCAAAGCAGTGTTGACTCTCACTAGTATTGTTTCTATTGACTTGCAAATCAGTGCACTAGTGTAGTGCAAAAATTGCTGCACACACTGCCTCTGTTTACGCAGAAACAGCTGAGGGTAAACAGGTGGTGTTTGGCAAAAATGGGACCCTCCTCCTGGCATCCTCAGGATCTTCCCTCCTTGATTCCCCAGGGTTACAAGGGCATTTCCTGCCTTTACTGGCTTCTTCTGTAACCTGGAGCCCATCCTGCATGCATTTGTCCAGCAGGCCTCTGCTCCCCAGGTGGGGCTTTCTTCTCCCTCCCTCTCTGCCCTTTCCTAAGCCTACCTTTGACCTCTGTGCTGATATTCAACTCTATTCTAACTAATTAACGAATATCAAATATTATTGGATTCATATTCCACTTCTAAAGCCACAAGTTTTTCTACCATATGGGATGTGATATCAATTGTTACTATTTCTACCGTTATTACCAAGTCTCTGACATGGAAGAACATCATTTGCTAATAGAAGAATTTCCTATGTTTCTGAATAATTTAAGGTATAATCAGGATTTAGTCTAGCAGAGGGTTTCCCAAAGAGTCTCCAGGATTAATGGGTTCCAGAAAAATACGGATGTTCACATGGGTTAGGAGAATTTGTCTTCTATGTTGCCCCCTTACAGCTTCACCAACAACACTGGCTATTAAGGGGTTGGAAGAGCTCTGTAATAAAAATACGGTTTAATTTTGTTTAAAGCAGTTTTCTACATCTATTTTGCTTTTTTACCCTCCTCTTCCTTTTTATAGAGTCCCATTACTATTTCAAGGAAATAGTGATTCATAAAGGGTAATTTGATACTGATCTAACGATGAATCTCCTTAAAAACCAACATGCTATTATTATTATTATTCTAGTTAATGTTGTTATTTACTGGGTATACTTTAAGTGCTTTATAAGAATGATCTCATTTAATCCTCAGCATGACTATATGATGTAAACACCATCATAAATAATCTTCACTTGACAGATGAGGAAAATGAGGTCTTGAGAAATTAAAAAACTTCCCCAAAGTCAAACCACCATTAAGTGGCAGAGTCAGGATTCAGCTTTTCTGTTTGAGTCTGGAGACCTGTCTTCCTCTTCTCTGGGACTTCTGTAAGTCTTCCTGGACAGTGTTTGAATCTGTGTTTGGATCTGACCTTTAAGGAATGGAACAATAATATCTTGGAGCCTGTGAGGTGGAAGCTGCAGGGGGAAAGGAAAAACAGGGGCCGCTTGCATGGTTACTCCTCCTTCCCACCTGGCCACGCCCCCTTTCGGTATTTTATGTTCTCTTAAAATGGACCTCAGTTTCCTCATCTGAAAAATGGACATAGGGACACCTCTCAGGATCGTTATAAGGCTTGAAGGTAAAATGTGTGAAGTGCTTACAGCACAGAGCTCCAGCTTCATGATCTTGAGGTTAGTGCCTGGCCTGTAGAAGACCCTACGAAATGGTGAATATGACAACCTTGGACAAGTTTCTAAACCTCTCTGTGTCTCAGTTTCTTCACAGGTGAAATGGGGATAACAATGTTACTGACTTCGTAGGGGTGGCTGTGAACATGGTATATGACAGGTGAACATGCAGAGCACATAGTAAGCCCTGCATAGGTTTGCTGTTATAATTATTTCCCTCCATGGGGCTGACACCATGGAGCAGCTCTAGACAGCACACCCTGAAGGCTGCCACCACAGTGAGAAGCATCCGGTTCTCCACGCCAAAGATCCCATTTAAAGTAGATCATTATGCCTTCACCAACCAACTGTCATACACTTCAAAAACTTAACTAGACTTCAGGTGCCAGTCACTCTTGAACAAAGCTCCTTAGACTTTAAGGGAAGACATTTTATAAACAATTCTTAACCTCCCTTCTCAGTGAGTGTTGATTCAGCTTGGCTATAGGTGGCCTGTGAGTTATAGAAATAGCCTGCAACCACTGCCACCGCTACTTTCTACATTGTTTGGCCAAAGAGAAGGAAGAAACCATCTAATTTCCCCATATCTCTACCCTCACAACAGACAATCCTAAACTCACAGCACACACACTATTATAGGATGGCTTCGTACCTCATCGTTAATTTGCATAGCAGTGAGGAAACACTATTAAGCTACATATATTCGTAAATTTCCATGAGGGTGCGTGCCCAGAAAAAACCCCCACAAAACTTTGGGATGATATTGAAGCATTTACACCTGGAAAATAGAAACTTAAACTGAACTGTAATACACAGAAATAGGGTTTGCTGATTAAATGCTTTGGTTATTTATTAGAAAATAGTGTTTTGCTTTAGTTCACATGGAAAATCTATCTAAACAATATATTTTATGACACTTATAAAATAAAATGTAACACTGATTCATAGAGAAAAAATGATAAAACATGGACAAATATAAAGAAAATAAAAACCAAGCATTATCCCAACTTGCTGTGAGAACTCTGAGTTTGTCTTTATTTATTTATTTATTTTTTCTTTATTGATTTTAGAGAGAGAGGTAGGGAGAGGGAGAGAGAGATAGAAACATGAATGAGAGAGAACATCGATCAGCCGCCTCCTGCATGCCCCCCACTGGGTTTTGGCCCTCAACCTGGGCATGTGCCCTGACCAGGAATCCAACCAGTGATCTCTTGGTGCATGGGTCGATGCTGAGCCACAACGACCAGGCATGAGTTTGCCTTTTTAATATACATATATAACCATATGCCTTTACTTGTTTCACAAAATTGGAATTATAGTATTCAATAACTCTGCTCTTAAAATGTAACATTGTATCATGAACATTTTCCTGTCGTTAAATATTTTTCTAAAACATTGTAACGGCTAAATGATGTGCCATTATATGTATATACAAAGATTTACTGCAAGAAAATCCTATTGTTCAACATTTATGCTGTTACCAAAATTTTAATATTATAAGTAACTGATGAATAATGGCCTTGTATTTAACTTCTAACATGCATTTCTATTTATGAATTTATAATTCGAGGAGTGGTATTATTGGTTTATAAAGGATATGTACCTTATAAATACAGCTGACCTTTCTTTTGCCATAGTTTGACTGTATAATGAAAAGGAAAAACTAGAAAAGTAAAAGGGCCCAAATTCCCTAACATCTAATCATCACTATCAACTAGACTCTGAGCTACCTTTTCATCTTTTTCTAAATTCTCTCCCTACCCGTTCTCCTTCCTTCCCACCTCCCTCCACACACTCCCCAAAGCCACTTGGACCCCAGGCACAGGAGCACTTACCATGACAGAATAATTCATGAGCTGTTATAAATCTGGGCCTTTGCTCCTTCTGCTCTCTCCACCTACAATGTCCTTTTCAGCCTAGCAAGTGCCTGCCCATCCCCCAAGTTCTGTCCAATCTTGAGTAAATGACTTAACCTATCTGGGCTTCAGCTTCTACCTGTGAAATGGACATAATAATGTTATTTTCCTCCTAATATTGTTCGAGGATCAAGGAATTAATACTTATAAAGTATTAAATAGGGCTAGCCTAAATTTAGGAAAGCCCTCCACAAATGTTAGCTACTTAATATTATTGTTATCTGACATCCTACTTCCTCTGTATTATGCAACCAGTTTATATATAGTTCCATTTGATCTTTAGGAGACCCTCGAGCTCCAGGATTTCATGAATTGACTCCGAGGTTAGAATTGGGAAGGGACCCCAGAGATCCTCGAAATACTGTGCTCATCAAAATGTAATGAATCTCCTGGGGAGCTTGTTAAACATGCAGATGCGTGAGTGCCACCCCAGACTTACTGAACCGGCGTCTCTGGCGGTGGAGCCTAGGAAAATGCATTTTCGTCAAGTTCCCAGGTCACTATTCAGCATGATAAAGTTTGGGAACTGCTCATTATAGTCTAAAACCTGAGGTCTGCCAACGAGAGAACAAGGCCATAAAAGGTTAAGTAATTCTCCTTAGATGAAAGTGAAAAAAGAGCCTATCTAGTTTATGGAATGAAAGAATTGCCATATCTCACATCACCAGTGAAACACAAACGATTGCAAGGATGCTCCAGTGATGCCTTGGTTCCAAGCTTTTGTGCTGGAATAAAGGAAGACCGTGAGCTCAGATCAGGCTTAAAATTTGATTCCAGATCTGTTGGCAGGAAGATTGATCAAAGTTCGACCTAATTGTGGTCTCTCATTTATGGTGAAAATGTGAATCCCAATGAGGAATTGATCTCAGTCACTGAACAGTGAGTGACACTACTGTAAACACACATCTACACCCTGCAGGACAAAGCAGCTTGCTCCCAATAAAGACATTTCTATTTTGTCTCGTCTATTTAATGTGACATTTGTCTTTTGGCAGAAGATGCATTATTGAGACAGGGAACAGAGATGATGTCTCCTTCCTTTTGGAACCACATGAAGAAATTTCATTTTATTTTAGGGGTGAGCGGATATGTGAGTTGAGGAAAGATTTCCTGTATAATTACTTCTGAGATACATATTTCCATCTGAGGAAAAGCCATACAAGAAAATGAAGTCCGTTCTTAATAAATCAGACTATTCATTTTATTCAAGCACAACTTCTATTTATAAAAATGAACATAGTTGATTCTAAAGTCAAATACAACAGTTGTATTAGACTACCACACCCACTGATTAAATCATGTGATCAGGAACTCCAATTTTAAATAAACAAAATTAAGACCTTTAAAAAAAAAAAAGATAATGGTACTGTATTTCCTGGTGAAGCACATGATATATTTTCTAAATAATTTTTAAAAAGACATTTATCCACAATTGCTGCTTGGAGAAATAAGGAATTGTAGTATCTATAGGAAACCTCTGAAGCTATTTATTATTGTTGCTATAGTACTATCATTTAAGAGAAAAACAGATTACTAGATTGTACACAGTGCTAATGTGCCCACTGTCTCAGGAGGGTTATCTCCTACCATGATCATCTTGTCCCTGCACACCAGTGGGACAGTTTCCAGGGGCAATGTCACACATACATGCACACCACAGGCTTGGCTAACTGTCTGTATTACACAGAGAGCTTCCCAGAAAAGGGAAATTGACTACTTTCCCTTTTACTCACAGGGTCAAAGCAGAATCATGTTGCACCCTCTCCTCAAAACCAAAAGTACATAAGAGTGATGTGGATCACAAAGCAGTGGCTATAATGGCAATATTCATAAGCGACCAAAGGATTGCATCTTGGGGTACACAACCTTTTGGGGATCACCAAGAATATTCACGTTCTGCATCTCCCTCACTTCCACCTCCACCATTCCTGCCCATCATCACCCCCTCCCCACTCTGCATCACCTCATTTCTCTTCCTGACAGACTCTGTAGCAACAGGTTTCGGTTTGGCTTTGGCTTTGAAATGTTGTTAAGGGGCCAAAAAGGCTGAACTCACCAAACACCTTGGCTCTGTTTCCTCATTCAACAGAATTTCATAACTCCATTTTCATCTTAGAGAGCTCAAAGACACAGTGGTTGTACAGTTTTCACCAGCTTGCTAAATTCATTACACCTATTTCCATAGGACAAGGTTGTTAGGCTAGATTTCCTTGCAGAAAGAAAAATCTTCTCAAGTCAAAGTGTTCATTTCAATGCCTGTGAGGTGTACTTCCCAAGCAATGAATCCGTTTATAGCTTTCACATGTGAGGATATCTTCATCAAAGCACGGATCATCTGCATTTCTTATATTCCTTGCACAGTAATCACGAGGGGTATTCTGGGGCACAGTTTCACCGGACCCAAGACTTTATCATAAGGAGGATAAAACTGGTCATACTGGAGCCAGGACAAATAACTTTCAGATTCTGAGGGGTTTATTGGTTTTTATCCCAGGTAATGCATATATTATATCTATGAACTATGATTTTTAAAACAAAATTAGAAACTGACTCTGGTATCTATCACCAGTTTGATACCAATCCAGTACGTAGGGTGGTGAGATTTCTGTGTATTTCAGTATTAGGTTTGCTTAGGAAAAAAGGTCTAATATGAAGCTCATATTAGCTGATTTTCCACGATGACTCAGCACTGTTCCTGCCATTCTGGAAATAGACCATTCTGGTCTATCCTCTGGTATATGAATAGAATTGCCTTGAATCTGTCAAACCTCATCTTGTTAATGCAACCCATTGTCTTAATTTATCAAAACAATTTTCAGTTCTAGTTTTTGCCAACAAATGGTATTGTTTAGCTTAACACACATGTTGTTCTGGCATTAAGGTCACATTTATAATGATAACTCATTAGGACAAATCCTGGAGATACATATATTTAATGTGCTAAGATTGGCAATGCACTAATGTTAATTTGTTGTTTCAGTCAACATCCCAATCGGCTATTCCTTCCTAAGACTTTGCTACTTTTTACATGGCCAAAATTGTCAAAATAGATTGTGTCTTTTGCTTTTGACTTTAGTATCAGATTAGATTACTATAGAGGTAAATGAGATAAACCTGATAAGAGTCAAATAATATTTATTGTTGATACTCCAATAATGTTTGTAATAATATTCTAAATGTTAATAAATTGACATCTTGGTGGAAACTACCTACTTTGCAGATTGTTTGCCAAATAATTTCAGGCAATTCATTATGATATAGGGCTATATGCCAATAATATTTGATTATTAATTTAATGACTATATACCTAATTTGAAAACCTTAGATAAAATATGCAATAAAAGTGAACAGAAAAGTATGGTTTCTTGGGTATTTAATAATGAAACATGCAATGCTCACGATAAGGAAAAATTAAAATCGACAATTCTAATCCTTTGAATGTTATCTAATGTATTATGTGTTAGAGAGGCTCTACTCTATTTATAAAAACCATCAATACTTAAATTATAAATAATAAATTTAGAAATAATTTTATTTACTTTCAAATATTAAATAATCTGAAGGAAAAAATCTACAGTGATTTATTTTTTATGAAAGAGGTATTCGTAGTTACTTTATCATCTACTTTTTTTTCAGTAAAAAGGGAATTAAACTATTACAGGACACCTTGTTAAGTAATTATATAGCAACATCACTGTGCAATTAAATAGCCATCAGTCCCTGCAGCTGAGAAATTTCAGGTAATTATTCAAAGATAATTTAATAGGAGAATTACTGTATTCAAGCAAGCTTTAGCTAGTAATCTACCTCAATTAAAGCATCCAATTAATTTCAGAACCTTGATAACAGTTGCCTTTGGCAAAACTATCCTTTCCCCTCATTTGATCCAACATATACAATATTCCTTAAACATCATATAAAGTTAATTCACTTCTCCTAAAAGTATAGTCAATCTATTAATACTGAGACATTAAACAAATGCAAGCATAAAAATAGTCTTTTTCCTTTTCTCTCTCTCTCATGTATAGCTTGTACTCAGCCTCTTATGTCGTAATGGAACAAGGAGGATTTGGATTCTGGAGCATCAACATCCTTGGTTTTCATCACAAAGAGCAGAAACTTCCCAGCAGTGGAAACTTTCAGAAGGAACTTTTGTTTTCAGATCGATTAGCTCACTGGACAAACTATCCTTGCGAAACGTGCCCCTATGAACTTAGTGGTGATGGTGGTGGTAGAGGTAGCATCATGTATGCAGAGACTCTCAAGCAGAATTGCCTGATTGTGTTCTCACTTGAGTGTTCATGCGTGATAGAAAAAACCCTCAGCTTTGGAGTCAGGTAGGTTTGGAAATGCATAGGAGAAATAGTTTCTGGTTGTTCAGGAGGCTGCTAATCCTACTGATTCTTCAAGTTTCCCAACTGTCCCTTAACAGCCTTCCTGGGTTGTACTTGTTCATAGTTTTACCAGTTTCTTGGTTAGTTCACTCAACCTTTTTGACCCTCGGGTCTGGAATTGCCTGGTGCAGTACAAGACACTACTAAGGCCATTCTTAACCCAACTGTCATTGTCCTCCCCGCTGGGTGCCTCACACATGGGTCTTCCAGAAAGGAAAGCATATGGCCAGTATCTTGAGCTAACTTAGCCTCAAGATTGAATTAAAGGTAGTATCAGGTTGATGGTATTGGGGAAAGTATACAGGTTTGGCTGTGTGTACTGTCAGATGATGAGAAAAGCAACACACAGACATGGTTTGCCTCTGGCCATCACTTTCAAAGCTTCTGGAGCTCTCGTAGCAGCTATGGAAAGTGAACAGAAAAGAACATGCAGATGTCCACAGATGACTCAGGAATTATTGCAGGCTCATCTCCCCCACATCCGCATTCAGCAGCAACCTTTGCCTCTGTCTCTTTAACTTTATACTTTGGCTGTCTTTCCACCTTTAGTTCATTTGGAAAAATGACCCAGCATGGACTGTTATACTGATTCTGACCTACCATCTTCTAGGGACCTGCTTCCAGTATTCTCCTGGGTTGGAACATGTTGTATCTCTAGGCAGTAAGTTCCCATCCAGTGCAGGCTCCTAGGACCCCACCAACACATTTGTCAGAGGAGGGGGGCAGAATTGTTGCCAGAGGTTAGTGGGCCGGAAATGTGTTGTTCAGGCCTGGATTAGGGTGAGGTGAGTGAGGCTGAGTCATGCAAGTGATAGGTCGGATCCTGTCTGTTTTTTCTATATATTTTTGATATTATTGCTGCATTTGTATCTAGTTTCTCACCACTGGAATAGATAACTGAGTCCAGTTACTCCATCTCTCATTTTCATTTCTCCAAATTTCTGATAAATCTGAAGTTTAAATTATTTCCATTAAAAGATGTATCATCACAGCTTTCTAGTTTGGTCATTGTTCTAGGAGGTAAAGAGCAAGTCACTTTTCTACTATAAAACTATAATATCTGTATTATGAATAGCAAAGCTTTTAAAATACTGATTTATGTTAAGGTAGTTTCATTCTCCTCAAGGTTAACATTGTTTTCTGATAGGGTTTAAGGTTTGGGAGATTCTTGTGAGAAAAAATGTTTTCGTCATCCACTTAATCTTAGTTAACTTCAAGCCCAACAAAGGCATTCCTGAACTTGACTTCAGCAACTTTTGGTGTTTGGCATATGACAGGTAAGAGAACACACCAGGGCATCTGGTACCACGTCTGGCACATGTTCGACTCAAAGCATATCTATTACAGAAGTGAGTCCTTCTGCCTTTCGCTTCAGTACTAGGCTTTATTTATTTATCCTCACCCAAGGACATGTTCTCATTGATTTTTTTTTTTTTTTTTAGAGAGAGAAGAAGGGAGAGAGAGAAAAGCAAACAAAGATTGATGTGAGAGAGAAACATCAGTGGGTGGCCTCTCATATATGCCCTGACTGGGGATTGAACCCAAAACCTAGGTATGTGTCTTGACTGGGAATTGAACCCACAACCCTTTTTTTGGTGCAAGGGACAATGCTCCAACCAACTGAGCCACCCCGCCAGGGCTTCAGTACTAGGCTTTACAGTGTATGTATCTTGGATGGTCTAATCAGTGTGCAGCTATACTGTTAACTTAATAAGGTTGTGTTAACCACTATCCCAATGCACCGTTTTCCTATTACATTGAGATTAACCAACAGGAAAGATTAGCCTTTTCAAAGCAAACAAGCAGGCAAACAAAAATACGAGTTTGAATAGTCTATATCTCAGTCCGTTTACGCTGGAAAGAATTAACAGTGAAAAAAATAGAAGAGAGATAATTAAATAAACTCCCAAAGAGAAATCAATGATGTTCTCACCCATAAAAGGAGTTAATTAGCATAAATATATTGATGAGGTCCAAGTCACAACTTGTAAGATGTTTCCACTTTGTTATGCAGGCATCATCAGGAACTGGCAATATTTACTATCTGGAGTTGTGATCCTGTTGACATCCAGAGTCAAATTATACATCTATCAAACCCCTAATCAGCAGTGCAGTCCCAGCACACACAATCCAAATGATTCAAGCAGGTAATGATTTCTCCAAAATAACCACAAGATGCCAAAAGTATTTAATTCGTTTTATCTTGGTACCTCTTGCTAGTCTAATTATTACTGCTTTTGGAGTTAAGTTACCTGTAATTTTCTTTTGGAATTACAAATGGTATTCTTGCTTTCTTATCATGTCATAGAACTGTGTTATTAATCACATTTGGGGGAAAATTTTCAGAAGATTGAATAAGAAATGTTGAAGCCCTAGTGGATTTTCCATTGCTGCAAACTTCCTACATCCCCTAAATAAAGCAGCCCATAATTGATTAATAAAAAGCTAAGTAATTTTGGTATTAATATGATCCCCTGGGAGGCCCCCATAATCATAACTAGCAGGCCAGTCACAGTATTGCTCAATTACATATCCAGGTAAATAATCTGCAAATTGAAAAACCCTAACAGGGGATTTTCAGCATTTCCAGTTTGTTAATCCATGATAAATGCCTGTCAGAGGCTACACAAAGCCCAGGCCCTTTCATATTTTGATGCTCCTGATTTGTTAAAATGCTTTAAAGCAGAGTTACCGAAATTGTTTGATGTTTAAAATATAGATTTTAAAATGCTATATTTATAGCACTAATGCCAAACATATTAGTGCTATAAACACACACCACACACACACACACACACACACACACACACACACACACACACACACACACATATATACAATGCTATATGATTGTCTATATAAAAAACATATTTATAAAGCTGTCAATCTGCAGTGCATTACAGGTGACATGACCTGGTTCCGGGACACTCTAGTTCCCTTCTCTCTGACCTGTCAGAATATCTCTGTGACTGAACGAGGTAGCCCACTGGAAGCCTTTGGTGAGCATGAGGCCTGAGCTGGGGGCCCAATGTCCTCCTTCATCTCCACTGGGCTCAAGGGTATCCAGCCACTGTGGGCACAAAAATAAAATACCCTGTCTCCACCTACTCTCACTGCTCTTGTTAAAAACATCTAAGAAAGGGTGCATTCAAATTACCTAGAAGAACCCAACTCAATGCTTAAATCACTCCTCTTCAAAAGTGTTTTTTTCTAAACCACATTTTTTTGGGGTTACCATTTAAGTTCTCTCCTCAACCTGACCTCATCGAAGATTAGTGATTTCATCTTGTAGGATTTTGAAAGTGCATTGTCACTAACCCCCAACCTCACTTCTTTGCTGTTGTTAAAGTAGCTCTCATTCCTTTCAATTTCTTCTATGAGTCTTGGGCTATTTTTATTCTCTGAAACATTGAAATTATCACATTCAGTGCTTGCTGCGAAAGTATGTGAAATAATGCTATTTCCACATTATTTTAACCAAAGGAATACATATGATCGATTTAATCACATAGTGTCAAATTCTCCTGTAAAGAAATATCACTATTTGCCCATCTCTTTATTAGATATTGCAGAAGACATGAAGTACAAGAAATGGGCCTTTGTGTAATATTCTTAATATAAAAAGAGCTCTTATAAATAAATGAAAAACAGCTTAACATGAAAAAAAAAGAACAACAGGCAAGAAGAGAAAATTTCTAAAAGAATAATTATAAACAAGTGCTCAATTATCATACAAAAAAGTTCACCTAAATAAAAGTTCTTCAGTAGTCGATGAAATGCATATCAAACAATAATAAGATACTATTTTTCTTCTATCAATCTGGCTTTTTTTTTTTTTAAAGATAGTAGTTATGGTGAGGGTGCTGGGAAATCCGTTCTCTATACTTTTGGTGGGAGTGCAAATTGATAATTCCTTTCCTGAGAGCAATTTCACAATATGAATTAAAAGCATTATCATTCATACATTTGACATAGTAATTCTACTCCCAGGAATTTACCCTAAGGAAATAACCATGGATATGTAGAAATACAGAAATGTTTATGACAACCTTGTTCACAATAGTAGAACTGGAAACAACCTCAATGTCTGAAAATAAGGGGACCGGATGAATAGAGTATAATATACCCAAATGAAGGAAGCCCTGTTCTCTTAAAAATCTTGTTGTAAAGAATACTTAATGACATAAAAGTATTTTCTAATTGTGTTATTAAGTTTAAAAAATGCAGGTTACAAACAACTAGCTATAACATGATACTTTTTTAAAAAGTGTAGAATAAATGTGTATAAAAAAGTCTGAAAGGACATATCCTACAACATTTACAGTAGTATATCTAGATGGAGGAAATGTTAATAATTTTTATTTTTAACTTATTTTTATCTATATTTCCTAAAATGCTTAAACAGATACTACTCTTTAAAATTATAAAAATAAGATTTATAAAGGAAAGAATATACCCTGATCTCAAGGAGTTTACAATTCCATAGCATATAATAGTACAAACTTTTCTTTTTGATGATCATAAACCTAGTGGGATTTTGATAAAGGCCACAAATTTTTATTTAAAGGTATTCATTAAATGTAGACCTAAATGTGATTTAGCTTTTGCATATTTATAGGGCTTTCCACTTTAATAAGTTCTCATGTTTTTGAAGAAGACCCTTTATTATATACTTTTTATTCAAAATATAATGATTATAACTATACAGAAACCTATGTAGTTAACTTGTACATGATTTAAGCACAGCTCAGGAAGGTATATAAGTTTCTTAGGACAAACACTTTCATCTCATCTGGCTAACGGACAATAACAGGTACAGACCTTTATAAGGGTGACCAGTAGAATCAGCAGAGTAATTTTCTTTACATTTGAGTCCAGATGTCCATCTAAGGCTGACGTGATCCTTGGTGGTGTGTTCTGGGCTTCCTAGACTCCTTGTTATCTGCAGGCTTTCCTCCCAGCCCTGAGACCACTAAGTCCCATGGGGGTAGAGGGACTTCTCTGATTCTTGCTTTCTCTAACTCATGCTCAATACTCTTCCTGACTAAATACGGCCTCAGGTGCCTCTTAGCACATTAGTGTTTGTTTTATTAATATTTATTTTGATATAGCATTTTTGTGGATCATATATTTTCACTGTAGGAAATTAGGATATATGCAAGATATAAAAGACAAGAAAATCATTCATTATCTCAATACTCTGAAAGAATCATTAACTATTTGGTATTTTTCTTTTGTCACTTAATAGCATATTATGAACCTTTGCCCATTAAGTATTTTGCTATTACATATTCTCCTTGATAACAATTTTAATGATGGCACAGTACTCATTCTATCTTATAGATGCCCCATGGCTGACAACTTCCTGCTTATTGTTGAACATCTAGATGAGGCTGTATAAAGAACATCTGGCACATATATTTCTTCTACATGGGCTAGTGACCCTCAGGTTAATTGCTAGTAGTCATATTGCTGGGCTGAAGGGACGAAATATTAATAAAATTTTGGAGGATATTATTAACATTTGCATGGTTTAAAAAAGAGTATACTCTTGGTCTGCCCTTTTGCAGGGTACCTGTTATCTCCTTTTTTTCCCTAGGGGGAAAAAACGGATATCTTATTTGTCTTCATGCTTATTTTTTTACAAGAAAAGATGATCATATTATTATAATTTCATGTATTTATTGATCATTAACATTTCTTCTATAAATTGCCTATTTGTTTTCTTTGTCAATTTTTTTTGTTCAGATATTGAGGTTTTCCTTATGGTTTTGAAATTGGTTTGTGCATTAGGGACTTTAGCTTTTTATCCATTACATGTTAAATTTTTCCCCCTAGTTTTTTTTTTTTTTAGTGGTAAATAAATATGACAAAATTTGTCATATTTACCAGTTTAAAATGTATAATTCATTGGCACTAATTCATTCACAACATCCTACAACCATCACCACTATTTCCAAAATTTTTCCATCATCCCAAACAGAAACTCTGTATCTATGAAAATATAAGGCCCTATTTCTCTTTTGCCCAGTCTCTGATAGTCTCTAATCTACTTTCTGCTTTTATAAATTTGCCTATTCTAGATATTCATATACGTTGAATCATATAATATTTGCCTTTTTGTTTCTGGATTATCTCAGCATGTTTTTAAGATTCACCCATGTTGTAATATGTATCAGAACATCATTCTTTTTATGGCTAAATAGTATTCCACTGTTTATATATGTCACATTTTGTTTATTCATTCATGTGTTGGTGGATACTTGGATTTCCCCCCCACCTATGTCTATTGTGACTAATGCTGCTAAGAACTTTTGCGTACAGGTAACTGTTTGAGTCCCTGTTTTCAATTCTTTGGGGAATATACCTAGGAGTGGAATAGCTGGGTCATATGCAATTTTCTGATTAATTTTCTGAGCAACCGTTCAACTGCTGTTACCCTTTAAGTCTTGTAAATGCCACCATCATCTAAAAGCAGAAGCTATACACTTCCATAGCATGACTGGTGGTGTCATACTGTCCGTCTTTCTTTGTAAAACAGAAACATCTTAAGTGTAAATCAGAACAATCTCAGTCTCTTTACTGAAACATTTGCTGAGTAACTTAGTTTTACAGAGTTGTTACAGAGTCGACTTGCTGCTATTTGTAGACCTAAACATAGGTTCTATCATGAATGAGCCTTGGAACGGAAACAAGCCTTAGAGCCCACTACTCATTTATTTGACCAAATTTTGTCTCACAACAAAGAAACGCTCCATTTTACTTCTGGTACTGTAACAAAGGTTTCATTTTGGTGAGGCATAAATATTTAAATGCTAGCCTTGGTACTCAGTGGTCACTGAACATGTTTTAATGTGCCAATGCAGACCAATTTGAGGTTAGTTCTTAAAGATATTTCTTTATTTGCATTGGAGGATAATTTTTAAATGTTTCTCTTCTTTTTAAAAAAAAATATGTTTTCATTGATTTTAGAGCGAGAGGAAGGGAGAGGGAGAGAGACAGAAACTTTAATGAGAGGGAGAAACATGGAGCAGCTGCCTCCTGCACACCTCCTACCAGGGATCAAGCCTGCAACTGAGGCATGTGCCCTGACTGGGAATCAAACCAGCAGCCTCTTGGTGCATGGGACAACTCTCAAACAACTGAGCCATACCAGCCAGGACAAAACGTTCTCTTCTTGACTGCCCAGAAATTTTTTTCAAAAAGTGAATCTATTTCTTAATAACTCAAGTTTGAGTGTGAATTATCAATGTGGACTTGAAGCATCAAGAAATTTTAAGTGGAAGAGAAATTTTGATCTACAACCTTACTGAAATAAAAATATTCTTTCATCTTACTGGAATCTAAGATGGTTTCCTAGAAAAATTATTCAGCTCCCAACAGTGACCTGATTTAATCTTGCAAACATATCAACTGTTGGAGCTATTGGGACTAAAAACCAAATGAGAAATTGATGTCTTACTAAAAAGACTGAACACTAAGTGCCTCTTGGGACACTCAGAATTATTTTCATTCAATTTTATTAATGTAAAACCCGAGAAACACAAATAACAGAAGAAGAGCCCAGCTGGTGTGGCTCAGTGGTTGAGCATCGACCCATGCACCAAGAGGTCACCGGTTCGATTCCTGGTCAGGGCACATGCCTAGGTTGTGGGCCTGATCCCCAGTGGGGGGCATGCAGGAGGCAGCCAATCCATGTTCTCTTTCATCAATGTTTCTATCTCTCTCTCCCTCTCACTTCCTCTCACTCTAAAAATCAATAAAGAAAAACAATTTTTTTTTTTAAAAAAAGGAGCAGAAAAGTCAATGAAGGTAGTCAGATTCAGAATGGCACAATATCTTTCTTTACTGCTGTAATCAAAGGAACATCTTATATGACTTTAAAAGATCTATCTGAGTTTGAATTCCATCTCCATCATATACTACTTGTGAGACCTTAAGCAAGTCATTCTACTTTCCTGAGTCTCAGTTTCCTTTTTTCAAAAAAAAAAAAAAAGAATTTAAAAATCCCTAACAGAATTGTTGAGGAGATACAAATGTTTTTAATATTGGAAAGCTCTATACCAGTGGTTCTCAAATGAAGGCAGTTTTGCCTCTCAGAAGGCATTTGGCAATGTCTGGAAAAATTTTTAGTTGTCATAACTGGAGAGGGTAGGCTACTGGCTTCTAATGGGGAGAGACCAGGATGCTGCAAACTCATAATATACAGACCAGCCCCTCACAACAAAGAATCATCCAGTCTAAAAAGTCAATAGTCCTGAGGCTGAGAAACCTGCTCCACATTTTTTTTTACAAAAATAATGATTGCTTACTTTTATGCAGTGAGCTGCTAGAGCCTTTGAATTCACTGCTGTGTTCTTTGTTGATAGCTTGGGGTCTTACTAAGAGCCTTCTTCTTCAATCAAACCCCACGTGATGCAGCCACAAAAACTGATTCTCAAAGTACACAGCTTTGTCTAGTTTATCACTCTTCTCTAACCAACACGCACCAATCACATCTCTATAAAGATTAGTAACCTGCCCTGGCTGGTGTGGCTCAGTTGGCTGAGCATCATCCCATGCACCAGGAGGTTGTCAGTTCAATTTCCAGTTAGGGTACTTGCCTGGGTTTCGGGCTCCATCCCGGTACTTGCCTGAGTTTTGGGCTCCATCCCTGGTCGGGGGCTTTCAGGAGGCAGCCAATCGACGTTGTGCTCTTGCATCAATGTTTCTCTCTCTCTCCCTCTCCCTTCCTCTCTCTCTAAAGATCAATAATCTATTCTTTAAAAATTGACTAGTAACCTATGAGTTGAATGTGCTAAAATCATGACACCTGACCTCTTTAACTACATCATCTAAGAGCTCTACTTCACATGAAACGGTGAAGAGCTGCAGGTGTAAACAGGAAGACAGCAGCCTGGCATTCAGGCAATAACTGGCAGAGTGACTCTGTGCGATTAGGTTGAACACCCACGGAGCTGCTCTGTGAGCAACTGCTAATAAGGTGCATCAGAGAATACCTTGGAAACTCACAGAAGCAAAATGGCTACTTGACTAAGCTGTTTAACTTCTTAACATAGGTTTGTTTTCTCTATGACTCAGTTTCTCCCTCTGAAAAATGAGGCTTAGGAAGGGGAGTCACAATTGTGAATGAGGATGGAAGCTCTCTGATACCAGCTCTCATCGATGCTATTTCTATTGAGGGGACAGTATGTCACTCTTTCCTGTCCAGGTGAAGAACCATGAAGAAAAGTAAAAATACATGCTTCTTCATGTGTTCTGGACATGTGGCTTCATTGCGTAGGTACGGAAACAAAACAGAAACCACACCATCTGCGGATTACCACGGAAGGGTCCGGTTATTTTAGTCAGCTCTGGTAAAAGAATGGAATAGTTAATTCAATGATTAAAAAAAACAACATATAATCTATTCACACTAGCCATTTGACCCAGACTGAGTCTAAACCCATAAATGAATCTGACTGGTTAAGTCAGTCAACAGTTCAAGAAGCTGGTAAATAGAGATCATTTGAAGAGATGATGCTCTTTTAATCTCATGGAGATATAACCTTAATCTGACTCTAAGTGAATCACAAAACTATGTATCTCTCTAAAATTATACAAGCAATTATGAATACCTCAGTTAATAAAAGGAGAGATGCCTTTATTTGTTTAGTGGACAGAGATGAAAAACAAGGAAGAGGGCACTTGCTATTCAATAGACACGTGATTAATTCTCGATGACTCAGTCAGAAATCCTATTTAAAGGGAAAGCCATTTATCCAAGTGAAAGCACCCTCTTTTTAGTTGATGCAGAAGGTGCTTTAATTTCTCTGACATAAAAGGAGATAGACCTTGATGTCCAAATATATACAGAATGTAGGCATTTTTACACTTTGTTGTCAGATAAGGACTCAGAGCACATTTTTAAAGACTCTTGGGAGGCCACTGAACTTGGATCGTTCTTAGCTAAGTTATCTAAAACACTTCAAATACTTTAAAATAAAACTAATCCCTGCACTGGTGGGTTGAAAACTTTTCCTATCCCCAGGGCACTAAAATAATACCCTTTCGAACAGTAGGTGAAGTATTTTAGGCGACAGTTCTCTAGTTATAATAAGGCAAGTCAATTTTTAGGAATTAGGGATGCTAATCACAGTATTTCAAGATGTGCATTGCTGGGGAGTGAAATATATGACCACAAACTGACAGGACGGCAATGTGCTGAGCTCCCTCGAAGGAGATGTAAATGGGAGGGAGACTCGGCTTCCTGGTCCTGCCACGGCTTGATCTATCATAAAGGTCAACGTAATTGGCCACATACGGTAAAATCAACACCACTTGCTCTCCCCTAGCCTAGCAGATAAGCGCAGAAACTCAGCTTCCTGCAGGGCTAAGTGGTGGCTAGCCCAGATGGAGGAGGAGAAGGTCTGAAAATATGCATGCAAGAACACAAGGCACTGTAATGATGCCATCAAGTTTAGCATTAAATATATTTTACAATCAATTGTGATACCGCAGGTTGCCCCCAAACATGCATGAAATACTTCCAGGGTTTTACCAGACCGTATACTCTTTCCATGTTTATACCTTTCTAGTGTTTTTGGACTTTAAAAGCTCTCAACATTATAAATATACTTGTGTTAACAAATGAAACTGCAATAAATGCAATTTCTGGTTTAATGCCATCATTAAAGTATGACTTTTTGAGAATCCAATTTCCCTGAAATGGCCCAATTAATCTTCACTCCTACCCTATAAATCTAGGGTAGGATTATAAACTCAATAAAAAGGATTATTGAAAAAAAAATAAAAACAAAGCTAAGGTAAGCACTGTCTACAATAGAGGGTATCAGAATATTCACATCAAAGTAAATAACTGAGTTATCAAAAATTGCCAAATAGATTAAGAGCGTCATATCTAATAGAAACCTACAACAGAGATTATCAAAGACATATATTTTAAAATGTGAAGCCCATGGTTGAGATTCAGAGGGAACAAGGCTGTCAGTCTGCATCACCACACAATGACTGAATACAGACTTCATGAGTGTGTGACCTGTGCGCTTGCCTAGGCCTCTAAGCAGAGGGCTCTGCACTCGGTTTAATGTTCTGCTGCTTCTGCCTTGGAATTCTTAATAATTTTTAATAAACAAAGATCCCTGCATTTTCCTTTTGCACAAATAACATAGTCGGTCCTGACTGTACGGGCAGTTTAACCTCCACAGAAGTGTTTCTGTCTTAGACTTTCTGGTAAGACTCGTCATAAGAAATGTACCCTCAAAGGATAACCTAAACAGAACAGGAGGTAGCTTCAATGGAAAGGGGAAACACTGGGGGGAAATTGAAATGTAAAGACAAAAATAATTATGAATGTTGAAGAACTGACTGGATCTTTCCATTCCCAGGACACGGAGTTAAAATCATAATGTAGGAAAGCAGCTCTTTGATTGCTAACCAGAAGTCACTATGGGGGGAAAAATCCAATGTCTGAACCATAGGACATTGAGAAGTAAATTAATTTGAGTTCTTTTGTGAAGTTCATTTAAAAGGACTAACTGGAACCGTTTCAAAGAGAACAGTTAAAGGGCTGCTGACATATGTTCAAGTTGGTCCTAATTAGCACTCGGAGTAGGTTTGTCGTCGTGTTCCGGAGAGTGAGTAGAAGCACGAAACTATGCTCAAGTATTAGCAGCGATCAAAAGTATGCCAGTGGGTGGGAGTAAGATTATTTACTTTATAAAGTGGAAGAGCTAAGCATGGAGAAAGAGCTTGCAAGAGAAAATGTGGGCACTTTGGGGGGAAGTGTATGGGGAAAGGAACCGAAAACAGTATGAAAAGAGTATTATAGAGTTCAAACTGCTCAAAGGAGCCCGTGAGGACCTACTACATGGGCACTAATGAGCACTAATAAGCTGCCCAGGATTTGAGGCCTAAGGCTATTAGTGTATTAAAAGTTCTCATACTTGTTCACAATAGGTTACATCCAGGCAATCAATCCTCCTTCCAGGAAGACAAATTGTACTCAGATGTAAAATATTAACTAATGTATGTATAGTGCATCATAATTTACATACACAGTCTTTTACAGGAAAGATTTATTATGCTTATAACATCCCTGTAATGTGTACAGTATCATACTGCTCAACAGATGAGATAATGAGGCTCAGACAAGGAAAGTGAATTCCCTAAGAACACAAGTCAGAAGGTAATAGTCATCTTATTTCAAAACCTGTGCTTTTTGCACCATAAATGTAGCGAATGGTATGTAATATGTTCTAATGTTAAAACAAGGTCAACAACAATATAACCACAGGGACTCTTCTGAGCCCCTCCCTCCCTCCTTTCCTGCTTTCCTTCCTTCCTTTCCTGCTTTCCTTCCTTCCTTTCCTGCTTCCTTTCCCTTCCCTTCCCTTCCCTTCCCTTCCCTTCCCTTCCCTTCCCTTCCCTGCCCTTCCCTTCCCTTCCCTGCCCTTCCCTTCCCTTCCCTGCCCTGCCCTTCCCTGCCCTGCCCTGCCCTGCCCTGCCCTGCCCTGCCCTGCTTCTCATCCATCCATCCATCCATCCATCCATCACATAAACTTCAGGGTGAATTCTAGTTTTAAAAAATGATCAGTGCACTCAAAGTTTTATCGAGAGCTGCCATTATTACACAATGTTTCTGTGACCCTTGGAATGCATCCATTCATCAGATTGATACTTTCTCTATCTAAGCATTTCAGATGATGGCAATAGGGGTAATTGAGTATGTAACAGAAACGGCTCTCATGTAATATTCAATGACTAAGACTGGTATAACAGTGAGGCTAATCGGCCACCGACTTGAAGTAAAAATTGTGACCTAAACAAAAGCCATGTTTTGTAGCCATTTGCTCCTGCCTTTGCCCCTTTCCTCCCTCATCCTTTGCCCCATCTCCCAATCACTCTAATAAAACTCGACCTTTAATTGAGATGCTAAGAACTTTCAAAGACCTTGCACTTTAACAGAGAATTTTATAAAGGAAAAATAAAAGAAGAAGACCAAAGAGGGAAGGAGGAAGTGCAAGGAGATGGAAAAGTACTGGGAATGTCTCTACTGTGCACGTCTACTCTGCACTCCCGGCCTGGGGTTCCCGGGAACCTAGATTACCACCCGTCTGTGCATCTCTCCACCTCCAGTCTGTTCAGAGAGAGTGACTGAACAAAGGGTTGGCACCCTTCCGTAGACTGACTACTAATGACTGCTCCAGACTGTAGTACTGGAGTTCAGACACTGAGGTCAGAAATGTGATACTATGAGTTGTCCTGGCCATGTGCATAAGAAAAAATATTCTTCTTTCCTACACTGCATTTTGGTTGAAAATGAAGATGAGAAATTTAGGCAAGAAGCCAAAGAATGCAACTGTCTGCATCTCCTACTTCCTCATCAGCCCACTGCATTTTGCCTTCTGTCCCCACCACACCAATAAAATTGGCCTCACAATGTCAAAACAAAGCCATCAGCAATCTTGTTACTTCTGACACCATTAACCACTCCGTTGTTTTGGAAATACGTTTGTCCTTCCACTTTCCTAACACTCTGTGTTATGGATTTTCCACCTGCCTATCTGGCTCCCCACCTCCTTTGCATGCTTTAATTCCTCTGTCTGTCCCATTAAGATGGCACTCCAGTTTATTTTGTTCCTCAGTGTATTTGTAAATTGAGGAACAAAATAGAAACAGAGGCAAGGATACATGGAACAGATTGACAGCTATCAGAGGGGAAGGGTGTTGGATTAGATGACAGACAGTGAAGGGATTAGCCAGAGAACATACATACGTAACCCATGACACAGACAGCAGCGTGGTGATGGCCAGAGGGAAGGGGGACGAGGGTGGGGGAGAGGTAGGCAAATGGGGATGGGGAATGGGGACATCTGTAGTAATATAAACAGTAAAAATTTTAAAAAGAATAAAGAGATTGGTATTCAGTAGGAATTTATCCTGGCCTTTGATCTCTTCTTCTTCTATGAAGTGCCCTTGGCTGTCCTCACATAGTACAGTTTCCATTTCTCTGTACGTGTTAATTCCAAGAATCCCATCTCAGTTTGATTTTTTACCTGAGCTTTAAACCAACTTAAACCCACCAATTGGAAATTACTACTTAGTTTATCCCAAAGATATCTCAGCAAAACGTGCCTAAATCAGAATTCTTATCCCTAAACTATTCAATCTCCTTTTCCCCTTGACCCAATGAATAAAAACACCACCAAGTTAGAAACTTGGGCATAATTCTTGACTCTATTGTGCCTTCCCTCATCTATTACTAAATCCTATAAATTCTACCTCCTAAATTTCTCTCCAGCCCATCCACTTCTCTCTATCCCCACTGCGAAAGCTCTGGTCCAGACAGCCTCACCTCTTGCCTAGATTATGAGTCTTTTACCAAGCCTATTTGGTTCTTGTCCTGTTCACCTCCATCCTTCACATCTTAGCCAGAGTGATGGTACTTAACTGTAAATGTGATCATACCACTCTCCAGCTCTTCATCGGCTCTCCATGGTGCTCACAAGGCTCTGGATAATCTGACTACTGCCCAGCCTCATCACTCTGACAGCCCCGGTTCTGGTAGTTCAGCCTCATCAAATTGTTCTTGCACATTCCTTTCTTTGCCTTTTTTTTTTTCCAGGCCTTACCACATTCTATTTCTTTTTCCTGACATTTCTTCCCTGAATCATTCTTCATCATTCTTCCTCTCTCCATGTATATATCATTTCCTTCTAGAAGTCTATTCTGACCCCCTCTCTTTTAGTGCTTTGCTTCAAGCTTAGCTACCTCTTCGTTTTTGCTCCTTAGCCCCTCTATTGCCTTTAGTGCCTAGCCATGTCACCTGGAGATACAGTTGTCCATGTACTCCATCTCCCAGTCACCCCACCAGACTGCTGTGTGAGGACACAGGCTTTTCTCCTACAATTCACCGTTGTATTCTTAGTACTTAACAGAGAGCCTGAAACAAAGTAGGCACTTACTAAATAGTCCTTAAAGTATGAATAAATGAAATCGGTAGTAAACCTCTTTTTTTAAAAAAAAAAGCTTTATATTATAAAGTCAGATCAGATTATTTTTAGTGGCACACACAGAATAAAAATAAACCGACAAATAAACACTGATTCAGAGAACACTGGTTCTGAGGAATACTCCTCTTCAGAGTTGAATATTTATATTTATTGGCCTCTAACAAAGAGCCGTGCTGACGGGGTTTGTGACACCTGCCTGTGTGTTCTAGACACAGGCCAATCTGTGCATTAGAAACCAGAAAGGATGGGTAGTGCAGACAAGGGCACAGAGGAGACGCAGCCTTCAGGGTCATGCAGGGCCACAGCTTCTGTTTCTATGGATATGCTTTGGGTTACTTAACTCTGACCACCAACCTCACCACTGTTTCTTCTCTTTTATAGCAGGTTTGGGAAGTCACATGAACTCAGTCTCTTTTCTTGGTCCCATCCTCCTCAAACTTCCCTGCATCCCAAGACTGAAGCTGACAATGCAGCTCAGCTTCAGACTGCTGAGAACCATGCTGTCTAACTTGGGAGGTACTAGCCATATGAGGCTATTGAGAATTTGAAATGTGGCTAGTGGGACAGAAGAACTGAGATTCAAATTTAATTAAATTTAAATCTAAACACTACATTTAATAGAACTGCTAAATATGTTTGAAACAAGTTGGATATATGTGAGTTTGTTTTTGCAACTGTAAATTTATGTAATCTAAATGAAGTCTTCCTAATCAAAATTTAGCTCCCATGTTGAGATGTTATAAATGTAAAATACACATCAGATTTTTGAAGCTTAATAGGAAAAAAGGAACGTGAAATAACTGATGAATTTTTTAATATTAATCACATATTACAAGGATAATATTTTAAATACACAAGGTTAAAGAAAGTATATTTTAAAAATTAATTTCACCTGTTTCTTTTTTACCTTCTTTAATGCTACCACAGAAAATTTTAAGTTATGTATGTGGCTCTCTTTGTATTTCTTTTGGACAGCATTGGTTTAGGGGCCAGGCTGGTCACAGACCACTGTGCACGTGAGATTGGCAGACTTCAATCCTTTGTCTGCTTCATCACTTACAGAAATAGCAAGACTAAGATCAGTGACCACCCTACAATAATAGCTAGCAACTGTTTAAAACTGACTAAGTGCCAGACACTGTTCTAAATTCTTCATAGGTGAACAGTTCTCGCAACAACTCTATGATGCCACTATTTTTCTTCTCGTTTGTCGAATAAAGAAACTGAGGCATACAGTGGATGTAGCTTGTCTCACAGTTAGTACATGGCAGAGCCAGGATGTGATCCCAGGTATCGAGGGTTTCAGATAGCCTTTTCCCAGGCCTACATGCTGTGTGATCAAGTCCCTGTAATTGTTGTTTGCATGTATAATTCAAAGCACCAAAATAAGAAAAGATGTAGATTAATTTTATCATATTATATAGACTGAATTGTTGCACACATTTATTTACCACTAGTGGTTAAGATCTGCTTTTTTGTTTTACTATTTTCCTTCTCTCTCAATTTTTGGTTGAATAAACTAGATGACATTCAGATGACTGAAATGACAAGAGAGTAGGGGTGGTACTTTTCCGAGCTCTCTTTAAGGAGTACCAGTGTACCAGTCATTAATACATTACATAGCATATGTTGTCATTGAATGATTAAGTCAGCTGGGGGTTCTACTTAATACCAAAACAGAATGAAGCTAGCTCTTTTGTAGTTCATACACACAAATAAACTCACAGCTCTGTTTGCCAGGTATTATTTAAGTCTGAGAAAGGTAAGTGGACTCATGAAGCTATTTTAAAAGAATAACCAAGGCCCTGGCCAGTGTGGCTCAGTTGGTTGGATCATCGCCCCATACACCGAAAGGCTGTGAGTTCAATTACCAGTCAGGGCACATACCTAGGTTGTGGGTTTGGTTCCTGTCTTGGGCATGTACAAAAGGCAACAAATTGGGGGGGGGGGAGTGTGACTTAAAAAAAAAAACAAACCAAGATAATTGGTTTGATGCAAACAAAAATACTAAGGAATCCTAACTTCCCTGTGGTAGAAGTGGAATTCATTTTCTCTATAGTCAGTTCATTAGCAAAATATTTTAAACTAACATGCATTTAGTATGCTTCTATCTGTACCTTTGACTGTTCCTTCCTTCCTTCCTTCCTTCCTTCCTTCCTTCCTTCCTTCCTTCCTTCCTTCCTTCCTTCCTTCCTTCCTTCATTCTTTAGTTATTAACTGAGTGCCAATGTCCCAAGAACCAGCTATGAAATGGATACAAGAACACACAGTCCAGGAAGAGACTTTGTGCCTGCAGAAACTAGGCCCTGGAGATAGGGTAAGTGGGGACTTATACATCCAACATCCTGTGACTCTAGTTTTTAAAGTTTATGTTTGTATGATGTATGTTTTGGGTATCAGTTAGACATTTAAAAATTGGCATACTAGAAGATTCAAAACTTGATCACAACTGTTATAATAATAATAAAAATAAAGAAGCTTCTGAATGAAAACAGATGCCAGGAAGAACCATAAAGGAAGAACATTGTGGAAAGCACAACTTTATAACTTGAGGCATCCCATCTAATGACATTATAATTTGGCTCTCACATATCGGATGATGCACCAGACAGCTTCAGCTATCATTTGTCTAGCATCCATTAACTATTGTCTTTCTTTATAATAGTTGGTTTTGTGCATTGGACAATGAATGAGGTGGGGAAACCGTCTAAGGCATATGAGAAATAAACCTTAATGACAACAAACAATTTGTCAGACATTCTTTTCCTTTGGCTTTAACATTTGGGTGCCATATAGTAAATTAAATGATCTAACCCATCTCATTTATCATCCAAACCACTGAATAAATGGTTATAGTCAAGCTTCTCTAGAAGATTACCTGACAGGTGATATATGAATCCATGGAGGGATTGTATGATGAAGGAACATTAACGATGACAAGTGACGTGTTAGCCTTCCAGGCTAGTTACTTTCATTGTATAATAGGCACACACATATTTCTTGCTAAATGGTGGGGGATAACTAAATTTGGTTTTACATAGTCTGTCGGCTTAAGGAAAGTTATGAGATCACAGAACAAATACATGGAAACTACATACTGATGTCACTTTCTGTACTATTTATTCTTTCAATAAAAATTTACTAAGCACTTACACTGGGTTAGCACTATTACAGTGCCAAATCTTTCTCTGGGGGCACTCAGAGAGTTAATGAGTCCTCTTCATGCTCACCAAGCTGATAAACAGGAGACCAGGGGCTCAAGCAGAATTCTTCTGACTATAAAACCAGCAGTCTAAACAGTGTAACATACTGCTTCTCTGCACCTAGTGACAAATGGTTTGGCCACTGCTCCATTTAACTTCTATAGTCCTTCCAGCTGCCTCCTCCCACAGCGAAGTCAGTTCCATCACTCCAGGACCTGGCCAAATTTATCAACTCAAATAGAGAATTTGATATAAAGGAATCTTCATCTGAGCTGTAAACTTGACCTTTAATTCTCTTTTGATTTGAGAACAGAACAGACAGGGCAGAATAAATGTATAAATTGTCTTAAGCATTTTACAGAAGTGAAGATTACAAGCTTTAATTTTCAAGGCTTGATTCTGCAGATTAAACTAATTTGGTATTACTCTTCTACTCATTGGGTTGTTATTTCATTTAAATATTTGCTTCCAGATTTTGGGATAAACAAAGAGCCTATGTGGAGCCAACGAATAGGTACCTTCCTCAAAGGAGCAAAACTCAAGACCTAAAGTAGACAAAGTAGACAAAGAAAGGGCAGAGGGAAAAGTGTTTCCAAAATACCTACTACATTTTAAATTCTCTGCTAGTCTCCTTTACATATATTTTTATTTATCACAAAAATCCTACAGAGTATTACCTTCATTTTAATAAAGAAGAAACTGAGATTTAGTAACTTTAACCAATATGTCCCAAGTTTCCAGCTAGTACATGATAGAGCTGAAGGTAAAGCCCAAATCTATTTAATAGCAAAGTTCTTTCCACATGACTCTCTGCCTCGTGTGTACAATTTGTCTCTAAGTTTGATACTTCATCAATTACTTTGCAGGTAGATGGAAACAGAGCTCCTTATCTTGTTTAAACTCTCCTCATGCTCAGTTTCTTTATCACAACAAGGTTGTGTTTGCTGGTCTCTTAAGCTAACACTCTTGGAAAAATCTCAACTCTTTACATCCTTCAGTGGCTAAGATTTTTAAGTCCTTCCTATTACCTTTTATGTAGAGAAAACTCCCCTTTTCCTACATTGGCTTTAGGGTAAGCAGATCTGATTGATTCTATTTTTTAAAGATTACTTAGAAACTGCCTTATATAGAGAGATTACCAATTTTCAAAGGACTAGTATACATTAAAGTGTACTCAATTCTATAATTATACTGAGCACCATGTAATTTTTCATATCTGTAAGCCAAAATATTGGCCATCATTTAAGGCTAGTTTACCTGCTATTTCTTCTAAAAGGTTTTCCTTGATCTTGCTATAGAACTTGAGATTCTTCCCTTTCTTATAGCACTTATCATTTTTATTTATAGCTGCAGAGCATGTAATATATGCCATCCGCACCACAGTGAATGTACCAACATCATCCTTGCTCTCATGGAACTTAAAATCTACCAGGGTAACCCCATAACTACACAATTTGGAAGGTATAATTTCATTTATCATAAGTGCTATATAAAACTTCCTGCTATTATGCAGTGTGTGAATAAAAATAAAAATGTAATAAGTGATGATGTATATGTTTTTTCCTGTTTACACAATTCTAGGTAATGACTTCCCATCTCTAAACTAACATATTTCTCATACTTAATAGGATGTTCAAAGAACCCACCTTTGTAAAAAGAAAGTTATTTTTTTCAAAAGTTTGCCATGAACAAAATATGTACAAGATCTATATAGGAAAACTACAGAATTCTGATTCATGAAATCAAAAGAGAACTAAATAAATGGAGAGATAAATATTCCATGTTCATGGACATGAAGACTCAATACTGTCAGGATGTCAGTTCTTCTCAAACTGATCTATAGATGCAATGCAATCCCAATCAAACTCCCATCTAGTTATTTTATTGATATTGACAAAGTAATTCTAAAGTTTATATGGAGAGGCAAAAACCCAGAATAGCTAACACAATACTGAAGGGGAAAAGGTTGAAGGACTGATACTCCCCAACTTCAGGACTTACTATAAAGTTACATTCAGTGCTGGTACAACTAAATACCCACATGCAAAAAAAAAAAAAAAAAAAATGCATATAGACACAGACTTTACACCATTCACAAAAATTAACTCAAAATAGCTCACAGACATAAATGTAAAATGCAAAACTAAAACTCCTAGAAGACAAACTACATGACCTTGGGTATGGAAAAGCCTTTTTGGATACAACACCAAAGGCACAATCCATAAAAGAAATAATAATCTGGGCTTTATTAAAATGAAAAACTTCTGCTTTGTGAAAGACAACATCAGAGAATTAGAAGACAAATCACAGACTAGGAGAAAATATTTCCAAAAGACTCATCTGATAAGAACTGTTACTCAAAGTATGCAAAAAAAAAAAAAAAAATCCTCTTAAAACTCAACAATAAAAAAACAAACAATCCAATTAAAAGTAGGCCAAAGACCTTAACAGACACTCACCAAATAAGATGTACAGATGGCAAATAAGCATATGAAAGGAAGCTCCATATCATATGTCGTCAGAAAAATGCAAATTAAAACAAGATATGTATACACTCTTTAGAATGGCCAAAATCCAGACACTGACAACACCAAATGCTGGTGAGGATGTGGAGCAATAAGAACTCTCATTCATTGATGATGGGACAGTAAAATGGTATAGGCACTCTGGAAGGCAGTTTGGCAATTTCTTGCAAAACTCAACATACTCTTACCAATACAAGTCAGCAATTGAGCTCTTTGGTATGTACTCTAAGGAGTTGAAAACTTATGTCCACAAAAAACCTGTACATGGATATTTATGGCAGATTTATTCATAATTGCCAGAACTTGGAAGCAATTGTGTCCTTCGGTAGGTGAATGGATAAATAAACTATGGTACATGTAGACAATAGAATATTATGGAGCTGGGGGTGACTGGGTAAAGAAGGTGAAGGGGATTATTGAAAGAACATATATGCATGCCCCATGGACACAGACAATAGTTTGGTGAAGGCCAAGGAAGGGGGGAGGCAGGGGTGGGTGGAAGTGGGCAAAGGGACACCTGCAATAATGTCAACATTAAAATTTTTAATTAAAAAAATGGTTTTAAATAATTAAATAAAAAAGAAATGAGTTATCAAGTCACGAAAAGACAGGGAGGAAACTTAAATGCATATTACTAAATGAAATAAGCATCTGAAAAGGCTACATACTGTATGATTCCAACTATATAACGTTCTGGAAAAGGCAAAGCTATGGAGACAGTACAATGATCAGTGGTTGCCAGAGGTAGAAGGTGGGGAGATGAACAGGCAGAACACAAAACATTTTTAGTGCAGTAAAAATACTCTCTATAATATGTTAGTGATGTATTTATGTCCTTATACATTTGTCCAAACTCATAGAATATACATCACCCAGAGTGAAGAGTAAACCCTAAGGTGAACTATGGACTTTGGGTAATTATGATATGTCAAGATAGATTCACCTTTGCAAAAAATGTCCCCTGCTGGTGAGTGACACTGATGATGGAGGAGGCTATGCATGTGTGGGTGCAGAGGGAATATGGGACATCTCTATACTTCCTCTCAATTTTGTAAACCTAAAACTTCTCTAAAAAGATAATGTCTTAAAAACAAAAGAGGTCCATGCTCTGTATTAGTGAAGCAAAGATGTTTGGGGCAAAACCCGAACAATTAATTGCAGGTTTCACTGAGCCTATGAGAGGGCTGCCTCGCTAATCCTGAAGCCAAGGAGCCACAATTTTGATGAATTCTAATTAGAATAATTGAATGTCAGATTGAGAAAAGTCCTTAGAGTGAACTAATCCAAAGGACCAGATTTTTGGATTTTACAGTTTTTATGGGGAAAGAGAGAGGGTTACCAGCTTTTAATTTTGCCAAGTCAGGATTCACATAAAACCTACCATCTATTCATCTGTGATTCCATAAATGAATAGGTGTTTGGAAACAAAAAAAGGAAGAAGAACATCATCTCATTATAAAGGACAGCCTCTGCTGAGTAAGGGCGGGTACAACTTTCTAGCAATATAGATATAGATACAAATATAAAAACATGTAAAAATGTTATAGCTACATAAAATAGTGTCCTTATTTTCTCATTTCATGTTAGACTGGTCAAAACTGGAGTTTAGAAAACTCTGATCTCTTCTGAACTCTTCAGAGGGACAAGGAATGACTGAGGTTACAAATTAGTGGCTATTGGAGCTAGAACCGGTACCCAGGTCTCTGGAGCCCACTTCCGTGTTTCTTCTAATCACCCTCTGCTTGGATTTGGGAGCGTGACAAAAGGCCTAAAGTGAGGTGAATCCTGCCCTGAAGGATTCAGGGTGACACTAAGGTCAGAGAGATAGGTAGAGAGAAAAGAATAAAAGTGGGGAAAATATTTGGAGGAAAGGAGATGAGTATATTTTTAGTTCCAAAGAACATTCTCCTCTTACTGCACTCTTCTTTAGATCAGTAACTTGGAGGGGGAAAAGGGATTATGCAAACAATAAGTCCACGGTTAGGGTAATTTGTTGAGCATCTAATATGTTGTGAGAACTGGGTAAGGTGCTTTATGTCTGAGGTGACATTTAATCCTTATCATTGTTTGAGGCAGCTGTTCTCAGAGGACGAGACTAAGTGCAAGTGAGAAGTAATCTGCCTAAGATAAGTAGCAAGAATTCACATCTGTCTATGGCCATTAACTATGCAATACTGTCACATATTTTGCTATCCAGGGGAAAGGAAATACATTTGTTGACCCCCCACTACGTGCCAGGCCCTGGGTTTAGTGTTTTTCATAATTTATTTCATACAGTGCTGACCTCAATCTATTTATCTTCTTCATTTCACAGATCAGGAAACTGAGGCTGAAGATCACACAGCCAGAAATTTGAAGAGCCAGACATAAAATACAACAGAATGATTGGTATTGCCCCCCCCCCAAAAAAAAGTCTACTTTGTATCAAATTCAAATACATATGGCAAATCAATAAGCCACACTCTAATTGCATAAGGATATTTTCTTAAGCTGATAGGTTGAATCATATGAAGTTGCCATTTTTGTTGGTCAAAAGTGGTTGAAAATTGTGATTGTATATGGTTTGATCTAATATTTATCAAGTTCTACTAATCCAAGGTTTTCTATAGGGCAATAAGTTCAGGACTACCAAGCTAATAAGAACAGTGACAATGATAATCATAAGAAAAATATTAATAACAACATCATCAAATATTTCCATCGTTAAAAAAAACTACTTCTACTATATAATTTCATTATACTAAAAATACATACCATGATATTTACCATCTTAACTATTTTTAAGGGTACAGTTTACTAGTGTTAAGTTTATTCACAAGGTTGTGAAACAGATCTCTAGCGCATTCTCATCTTATAAAACTGAAACTCTCTACCTCGTGGCCGATGGTGTCAGATCAAAAGACTTTTCCAAAAGAAGTCAATCTGGAATTGTGTGCAAAATTTTTCAAGTTTTAATGTTAGCTTTAAAAAAAAAAAGCTGTATTGAGACATTTAAGTAACATAGATTTACTTATTTAAAGTGTAGAATACGGTTTTTAGTACACGCACAATGTTGTACATCCATCACCTCTGTCTAGTTCAAAACCATTTTCATCGCCCCCAAAGGAGACTTTGTACCCATCAAGCAGGCCTTCCCCATTCCCCTTTTCCCTAGCCCCTAGTAATCACCATGTTACTTTCTGTTTCTATGAATTTGACTATTTTAGATACCTCATATTTCTACCATTTTTGAGTGTATGAAATTAGCAAGATGGTTTACACACTTCATTTAATCCTAACAAAATTCTGAATTAAGTAATATTATCCTCACTTTTAGCCTAGGAAGTAAAAAGAAAAGCTATATATAAAGTTACATATAAAACTAATCTATTTCTATATGAGTTTAAATTTGTTAAATCCAAATTAGTTACCAATGAAAATAATTTCCACCATGGAGAAGATTTCCCTTACTTTTTATTATTGGGAGGGGTGGTGTTAGTGGTGTTGGTGTATTTCCAAAAACCCAAGTAATGGAGCTCAATAAATACATGATTAATGACTAAAGGAATAATGTGACTGAATCTCTCCTTAATAAAAGACAATATGAAATAGAACTTTGAGGGAGAACATACAAAAGCCTACAGGCCCTGGCCAATGTGACTCAGTGCTTGGTGTGACCACCTGTATACTGAAGGATCTTGGTTTTGATTTCTGGTCAAGGACATGTACCTGGGTTACATGTTCTATCCCTGGCCCCGGTCGGGGCACGTGTGGGAGGCAGCCAATGGATGTATCTCTTTCACATTGATGTTTCTCTCTCTCTCTCTCTCTCTCAAAATCAATGGAAAAAATAACCTTGGGTAAAGATTACCAAAAACAAATAAGAAAAAGCTCACAATAACATACATGTAGAGAAGGTTTTTGAGTGATTTTTCTAAAATAGCAAAAAAATGACAGAGACCACAGACTATGAGCTATACCATACTAAAAAATAGATATACTTCCTATATAAACATAAGGTCTTCATTGTAAGAACAACAACATTCTATTCTGGAATACCACTGACAAATGTAATTGAACTCTGACGGAAACAGGATGGGTTAAACTGTTAGATGGTATACTACTGAGTGCACTATTTGGAGTTGGCACATAAACAAGCAAGAGAAACTGAGTATGGAAAAATAAATGAAACTCTTGTGTTTGTAGCACTTACGAAAGGACGGACAATCATTAGTTTGGAGAAAACAGAAGCTTTGTGCAAACACTTCAACTTTTTTTTCACAGAAAGACAAAATTGGAGAAAACATTTATACTAGAGATTTTGTCATTCACAAAACAAATAAAATAGAATTGAAAGAGACAGTGGCAAAGTATTTGCACAAAAGAGCAACCTTATTTTATATTATTAAAAAAAATAAAAAATTAAATTAAAAACTTTTAAAAATAAAAATGTGACCTCGGTTTGAAAGTAAATCCCATTTGCTGGGCAGGCAAAAAGTTTAATTTTAAAGAAAAATTATATAAGTAATTGTTCCTTGAAGGAATAAATTTAATAAAGGTAATGAACTTATTTAAAAGATAGTTATACATAATATGCATTTATATAATTATGTATTCCTAAACTAATAAAATTAGTGTTAGATTTATAGAGAATATTAAAAATTCCATGTATTTTTTCTTAAATTCCCTCCACTCTCTGAATAAATACTTTTGTTGCCAGTTTTGGGGGGGGGGGGGGTTGTTAGTTTGTTTGTTTGTTCTAACTCTCCCAACAAAAACTTGTCTTTTAATGCATGAACATTTATAGAAATTTAATATTTCTGGGTCCCTATATACAAGTCATTTTCTTTAGATATTTTGCTTGAACTTGATTTTCAAAGCAACCAAATTTTTGCTGCGTGGATTTTGTGGAAAAGCTAATGTCCAAATCTGATTCTAGTGAACTTTGACCTTCTGAGATTTGTCAGCTATCCAGCTGTCAAATCTTTCTTTTTCCTTTTTGAAAAATAATTTTATTCAGTTCAGTTCAATGCAAATCATTCTGTCATCTTTGAAGGACAAAAGACTGAATGAATTATGGATCTTAATTTTCACCTACAACTCTCTAAAATAATGTTTTAGAGAATTTGAACAACCAAGAATGTCAGTGCTGAGTGGACCCTTCAAGAGAACTGAATCCATTCCCTTCATTTTACAGAGAAAGAAGGGAAGCAACTTCCCCAGACATGACATTAGTTAGGGTTGTAGGCAAAATCCAAACACAGTTTTCTAACAACCACCTCAGGCAAGGCCCAAACTTTCACCTTCCTTAAGCTCTTATACAGATCCTAGGCAATATAAGGTTCCAAATGAATAAATTAAATGATACTATTTATTGAGGAAGGAAACCCCCGGATAGTGAAGTGAAATAATAGTGACTCCTGTACCTAAAACGTGCCTACACGTGAAGGGGAACTGCTGCTGTCTCAGCGTTGGCATTGGCACAGTGGCAAGAGCCCTGAAACATTCTTTCCCAAACTCGTCATGGAAAGCAGGCCGAATCATTTAATTGCTTGCATCTCAGTCTGCAAAATGGGAATAACCTCCGTTCCACGTAGCTGAGAGGATGGAACTAGACAAAGAACGCGAAAGGACTTGTAGGCTCCACACCGCCCGACACAGGTCCAGCCATGATTTATGCACAGACCTGCTTCAGTAGGTATGTCCTACTTGCACCAACAATAAAGGACCTTGAGACACAGATTAAGGGACTCTGTAACACAAATCCAAGAAAACTCAGGAAAAAAATAAAAGGCAAACCCACTATGAGGCATGGAATAAAAGGAAGAAACACAACCTGGCATATTTGATGCTAGGAAGAAATAATGTCATTTTGAAATTACAGGTAGATGTATTTCTCTTTTCCCCACCCCCTCATACTCTTTTCTAGCACATTTTGGGGAGCTATGGAAAATGAATAGAAGAGACAAAAAAGTACTTTGCCCGGCAGGAATACAAAATTGTAAAAGCACAGACAGCACTGCAGAGGCGCGCTGCCATTCACTCACAAAGAATTTTGTGCATGTAGATGGCTGATTAATTGCCGGCCTGCCTAGACGAAGCTGCAACAAGCCAGATACTGTCAGCATGCCATCGGTTACCATGGAAATGCACAAGGTTCCTGTTTCTGACAAACCCTTGAATACTGGATAGATTGTGCCATATGTAAATAAGGCAAATTAGTTTTCCTATATCTTCCAGACAAGGTTAGACGAAAAGAAAATATATCTGTTTAAACATACTCTCTAACCTCTTAGATGTGACAAATGAGAAAGAGGGGCTTCTTAGGAAACTGAACTCAGATTGTTACAACTGAAAGGCACTTGGGGAAATGACCAAAAAATGCAAAATGCTTTGCTCATGTATAAGGACTTCAAAGTCCGCCAGGCAAAGGTACATTTTTTAGACTTTTGTTTTGTAACCAGAAGATGTATTCTGTGGCCTGTTCTTTACAAAATTGTAAAATGTTAAACTCTTATTTCTATGATATTAGTTGGAAATTGTTTTTTGTCATACCATTTTTACTTACCACACAATTCCTAGACTGCATAGGCTAAATACTGAGTCACAAACCAGCATAATTTAAAATATTTAACTCCACTGCTAGGAACACTTCCTTGGGCATTACCCTGGTTGTGGTTTTTTGCTCTTTTGTTTTTTTTAAACAGTTCTGCTAGCACTAGGAGACTTTATCACTTCTTTCCATGTTGTAATAATAATTTATAATTAACTAAATCTATGATTTAAAAAATCTTATAATTATGACTAGGATATTTTAAAGTACATAATGAATTAAATTACTTTTATATTTCATGACACAGGACGACTCTGATGGCCACATATACTTCATATTTTTAAAATTTAATCTGTTTACTTAAACAGTAAAATTGTGAAGAAGTGCTGGAGTACTTTTCATAACACATTTCTCTGAATAATTTTTACATGTGCATTTCTCAAAATAAAACATTATCATCTCTATTATTTCCTCAATTTAATTTCTTTATTTTTAGTCAGTTTTTCTATGGATGTTTGTATATGACATTTCTTACATTTAAACCCAAATACTCACGTTATTCAAGTAAACCACAACATATGAACACCAAGGAGATCTATAATTATCCAAATTAACCCTTCCCTAAATTTAAATTAATGCTTTCTCCCCTTTCTGGGTAAAGACAAGAAAAATTATTTTCTATCAAATGATCAGATATGTCTGGAACTCCAATTTGATTATAATATACTATATATGTTACTGCATATTTTATAATTTAGAGATAAAATCTAGCTAATGGCCCCAACTTTTAACATATTCCTATAATCGACTATTATCCAAGAAAAGTAAAAAGAAGGAATTATCTATATATTTTTACTTAGTATAAATAATATATTATATGAAACTATCCAAAATACTGACTTAGTATTACCCCATATGACATATTTTTTCTTGCAAGAAATACTTTTTATATTCTTCAATAAGAATATGATATGTAAAATGAATGGTTTTCATAAAAATTTCTAAACAAATTAAAAAATCAAATTATATTCGCACAATAGTAAATAAAAAAATCAAAGAAAACTATCTGAAGAATTCTGGCTAGAACAAGCACCTATGCCTGAAATAGACATGATTTTTTTCTCTTCTTCATTTTGTTTTACATATGGAGACCCAAACAGGTTGTCACACTTTTTAAGTCATTCCAGTTCTTTTTTTACTGAAATGCATGACCTAGAGATGACATTTCATTTTGCTCTTTCTCCCCACTCTAAGCCAGAAGGGTTGTAGTTAAAAGCATCAGGATTTTTCCTTTTTTGTATGGTCATATAAAAATGTCCACCTTTTGTTTTTATTAGAAATGTTCCCAAGTTCTTTAATTGTGATCATGTATATGTGAGGGTTTAAATAGTAATTTGTATCCTAGAAGCCAAAAGTTTCATAATGGAAAATGGCCCAAATTTTTTTTCAAGTGTTATTATATTAAAAAAGCCATCTTCCTAGTTGTAAGACACGTGCTATACATGCTCGGAATACGTTAAAAACAATGAGATGCGCCCTGCCCATGTTTCTAACTCTGTAATTTAGAATTCATGATTTGCAAACTGCATACTTTAAGTTGAAAGACAAATATGAGAGTTTTTTACTTTATTACTTAAATATAGTAAAATAGAAATATTATACTCTGGCAGAATAGTATTAAACACAGGATAGTCTGTGAGAGAACAGACCTAATCATTGTGAGGAAGATAAATGCTTTCTAGGAGAAACATACACATTTGCTACTTTTAAGAGGCAGCATCATAGTATGGAAAGAACATTCATTTGTTCATTCGCTGAACATTTACTGTATTTCAAACACTTTATAAGGCATGAGAAAGTCCTTGCTTTCATGGAGTTTATACTCTAGTGGGGGTAGGGATAAACCAAGGGGGGGAAAAAGACATTTGAGTTCTAAACTTTACTTTTCTCCCAAACCCCGTAATTCCTATTACTTTCATCACTCTTATGATATAAATCATATTCTCTTTATAGTGTAGTTATTTCCAGGTATCTTTCTACTCTGCTGTTTTATATATTTCTTATGAGTATCAAATATGGTCTGGATCTTTTTAATCTTGGATCTTCCACCATATTCAACATAGATTAGATTATCCAACATTATTTGTTGAATAGTGAATAGATAATTCTCTTGATCACTTTTATAATTTTAGGCAAGGCACTGAACTCTAGGAGTTTTGGGGTTTTTTCCATCTATAAATAGAGGTGTTGAAATAAATCATCTTTAGGATTAAATTTTGCAATTCCATAATATTCCTTACTGCTATATGTCAGTAAACAAACTAGTCTTGTTATTCTGCTGGCTTAGCAAATGTTCATCCTAAAAATTTTTATCAGTCTAAAAATTTGTTTTTATTATTCTGGCTATCATTTTTCAAGAATGACTTTTAAAATATAATTATTTTATTTTTGATGGAAAGTTATGCCCAGATCTGATATTAAATCTTAATTGAAGATGTTACTTATTACTTGCTAGATGTACAAAACAGGCAGGAAAACCATGCACGGTGGGGATGTCAGTTTTTTGGTATTAAATCAAGTGAATGAAGTAAGACAGAAGCAGTAGCTTCTACAACAAAAGATGAGAACTTCCTTACTCTAAATCCCCCACACAAATCCCCCACACATATAGCTGTTTGTCTCAAGTTCATGTGGATCATGGATAATTTTCAAACAGCGGGTGATGTCCTATAAAGAAAATGACTCAATGGGCCATCAGCAATTTAAATATGTGACAAAATGTTTAAATGTATCAAACAATGGTAAAACACTAGAGATTTAAGAGTTTGAAAGCAAGTGGGGAACATTTTTTTCTAGTTTATTGGCTTCAATTTGCACCAAACCAAATGGATTTCCAGTGTTTGAGTCCTCCTGAGATGCAGAATACAATCCTCCATTGGACATCTCATTGGAAAATTAGGAGGAAAGTATCCATTGTTTTTTTTTTTAGAGTAGCCTGGCCAACATCTATGTACCAAATGCTAATGTTTATAATTGAAAAAAATCAGAAATTTAAGCTCTTGCTCAAGATTTTCATCTATCATGGGAAATACTTCATTTATTTTCTTATCAGCATAATGACAGCCCCAATCTCTATGTAGCTATATTTTGAAATAAAACTTCAAATTATTTTCATGTTGATATTTATGTAACCTATATCTTTGTTGACACAAAACAAAAATATTTTAGTCCACAATAGTTATAAATAAGGCATTTTCCTCCAATCTCCTGTTTAACACACATTATTTGACTGATTCTCTCAAAAGACAAACAAAAAGAAAAACAAATGAATGTTAGCTGTTTGTCTATTTGCTCAAAACAAAAGCTGAGGAATGAAAAATGTATTTAGTTAACTGTCTATTGAGTTTATATAACTTCAACCAAGCAGACCCTTAACAGACAGGAGGTAGATTTTGGAGAGAGGCAGGAACTGATCACTAACATGCATAATCTAAAGAAAGTTAATTATTTAATCAAGGTGAAAACAACAATAAATAAAACAAGGACTGTGTAATGACAAGAAAGCAAACTTCTAAATGAAAATTGGTGCTCTTTTCCCACTCTAAAGAAAAACTCATTTGCAAAAGCACATGCTTATCTAAAGCAAATGAAGTGTTTTGCTGATATGTGTAGCTGGATTTTGCAAACTGCTTCAGATTGAAATGTATGTTGAAACCTAAAACTGATTTGTTCCATGTAAATCGCATTTAAAACTTTTTCAGTTAAAGATATTTCCAGCAAAGCTATTAACGTGAGGATGAGCTCTTTCTTTAGACCTCTGAACCGGTTAAACCTTTGATAATATTAAGAGATTTTTTTCTTTCTCTTCATGTAAAATATAAAAAACAGGAACTTTTTTTTCTATTTGAAAGGGATGCAAACCCAATTCAAAAATTTTTATTATTAATCTGAACTTAAATAAACTTCCTTCTTTTCTTTCTCTGCTTGCCCCTTGAACCATGTATCAAGAGGAGTTGACTAAGTAGGAGAATTTTCCCCAGGAGTTTTTCAGTTGGACATTTTCTATATATTCTAAATATGCTTGGTTATATTTAATGGCAATGGAATCTAGTAACATGTCAGTATTTTTAAACACTCGGCCCTGAAAATATTCTGACAGTGTTAAGTTCATCAAAAAGTCAAATGGTTTGTCTTCTTTCTTACTATGTAGCATATATACAACTCTGTATCCTAAAGTTAACCCATAAGGTTAGCTTGGTTTAATTTATTACATAAATATTGTTATTTATTGATTGAAATGACATTTGGACTATCAGAATCTGTAATCTGTATCATCATCTCTTATAGGTCTGGGAAATCCCAACCCCTTTCATATTAAAAAATAAAGAGCTTCTTATTGGTAGGCCTATTACTCTGTATATTTTAATCACTTTGGACCTAGTCACTCCAGTTGGGCTATCCATTCAGCATATTACAGTTACTTGGAAACCTGAAACACATATTAGAGAAGAACTAAGCTTTTTTTTTTTTTTTTTTTTTTTTTACCCAGAGTGTAATTTAAATGCTTAATTACTGGTATTTATATTTTGATACATATTAAAACATTTCAGCATTTCCAGAACATTCATACTCAAGTGTTCTTCCTTCCAAATTATTCATCAGTGATGTCTGCAAAACCAAAAATAACATTTGGACTTGATCAGTTCTGTCAACAAATGAAGCATGTAATATTAAATATTCTGACTCCATTAGAGTTTGCCTTGCAAGCAAATTATAGCTGTAAAACTATTTGGTGGTCAAGGGGAGGGGGGAAGGACCTTATTTATAACTATTGAGCACTAAACAATTCTTTCAAAAAAATATTCATTATAAAATAGGGAACTGAGTAGGCATTTCAATATTTTTCTTATCCATATCCTAAGATCTTTGATAAAGCCTCAATGTATGAACTCTCTCCGATGACAGAGATATGTTGCTGGGCACTTAGTTCGGGTCATGCCCTCATGGCAAGGGTCAAATATATAGAAGACACTTAATAATCATTGATTTATTTACCTCTCAAGACATTCCTAAGAGGTAATTACAAAGTACTCTAGCCTATTAAGATATAATAAATCTGTAAATATAAAATTCTACTATGTAGAATCAGGAAATGATTGTACTCTCCACACTTAAAGGTCCATGCAGACATTTCTAGATAGTAGAGCATAGTATAGAGGATATTTCCTATTCATGAGTCAGATATAAAAGAGATTTTTAAGAAAATAAATTATAATGTATTATTCCAATAGCTTTGATATAAACCTCCTAATACTGTCAAGTCCTGGTATCCTCCATTCTAGTTTAATTTCAACCCATGGCATGCTCCAAAGGCCATAATTGTGGTGATGCTCTCTTGCAAATAGCTTAGTCTCCATTAGTTGCCACTGACTTCGAAGACAATTTCCATTTTTTTGTGATGCAGTTTCTCTTTTTTGAATAAATGTGTCATGCAGTCTGGAAGGCATACAAGTGAGACACAAAACACAAGAACATCTTACAGCAAACAGTCAAGCTTTCACCAAACAGGCACTGTGGGAACTGGAGATCGTGTGTGTGTGTGTGTGTGTGTGTGTGTGTGTGTATTTCTTTTATTTTCTCTCTTCTCCCTTCTCCCTTCTCCCGTCACTGAGCAGATCACTCTATCACAAAGGCACATGAACACCTTCAAATATGAGGAGTAATGACAATGACCACATGCCCTACCTGTACCGACACCCATATCCACGCCCCACACTTTGAAGTCATCAGAAGACAGATTCGATTCCAGACTCTGCCACTTTGTTGTTGTGTGGCTTTGGGTAAATCATTTCCTTAAACCTTCTATGTCTCAGTATTCTCTTCTGTGGAACAGAGCAAATGATAATATTTGCCCTACCTTCTTCATAGAATTGTGGAGGAAGTTGAGAAAATGTATAATATGAAAGCTTGTTTTGAAAGTATAATTATACAAATATTATCATACAGACACATGATGAGGCAAAAGTTACTCTGAAGTTGAAGAACTCAGAGTAACATTTAGGGCCATATTATATTTAAAAGAAATTATTTTATATTTCATAAACAGTTTTATTTTATTAATAAAACTTCGATCATATATGATTATACTCCATCTTATATAAGTTTGTATGTATACTGATTTATTCAATATTTATAGACTGATTAAATAACTTTATTTGATAAATTAAAAATATTTTTAGTTTTCAATGAGATAAATGAGAAAATCTTGATAAAAATGTATGAAGAACTTGCTGAGTCATTATTATAAAATTATTATCTTCATTGTAAAATTACATCAATTGTATATGATTCTCAAGAAAGGAGTTTCATTAACTGTATTCTTGGCTTCCCTATATTCTCTCAGAATATTAATTTGAGTACTGATACAATTTATAATGGTTTAGTTTTTAACCAGTATATTGAGTATACTGAAATTTGTACTTAAACGCTACAGCATTTTAAAATTCATCCTAGTGCTATGTTTGAAATTTTAAAATCAGTTCTTTATTTCCACTTTCATATTACTGGCCACTCCAGCCCATCTTGCTTATCAGGAGTAGCCTAATATTAACTAAAATGACAACCAAAATGCCTCATCCACAGTTTCACATCTCTCCTTGACATCCTTGACTTCAGCCGATCCTACACGCAGACAATGGCTGTACCTTTATTTGTTCTTAGAAATCCCCCCCATAACAGACCAGTTAATTACCAATCTGATACTCAGAACACCTTCACCCAGCTGCGGCGAGGAGCTTTGCAACTAGAGGCAAAGCCATTAGTTGCTGCTTTCAGTAAACATAGGGAATTTTAGATAATTTCAGATATTTGACCCATTTTATTCAAGCTAGGTTTGTGTGCATGTGTGTATGTGTGTGTGTGTGCATATATGTTGGCTATTGAAGTATACATTGCAAAATATACCGCCAAGACTTTGTATGGGAGAAGCACTTTCATGACCTCTCCAGAGCAAAGTGCAGAATTTGACACATGTCAATTACTAGCCAAAGAACACTCTGCTTTACCTAACAAGTAAAGTACAATGGCAGCTAGCTTTCAAAAATCTGCAGATTCCTTTTTGTTGAGTTGATGTTGTACTTGCTAGGGGCGGCCTTTGTTTTCTTTATTAAAACTAATATTTACTTCAGGAGAATATATCCAACTATTTAGCTCCCATTCCTATAAGCTCAAAAAATCCCAGCACATAATAAAAATACTTTTCATCCCAAGCTTTAACTAAAAGATAAATCTATCTGACCATTTCTCCAGCTTTTGCTTATCTGCCACTATGCTCAATATTTTTCTTTTAAGAATCAATGATCCAGTTGAGTCTTGATTTCAACTTAAGGCCATCCATTAGAGAAAGTTAAGAACCAGAAGGGGTCAGCCTTTTCTGTCTCTATTAGTCTAGGTAGCTTTCGTCTCTAATGGAATCCTTTCGATAATTAT
Organism: Tadarida brasiliensis; assembly: GCA_030848825.1. Taxonomy (NCBI): domain Eukaryota; kingdom Metazoa; phylum Chordata; class Mammalia; order Chiroptera; family Molossidae; genus Tadarida; species Tadarida brasiliensis. Next base: position 45,250,933 of record CM061260.1, on the reverse strand, counting down.
TTCATACTTCTGGCAAATCTTGATGGACTCCATTCACCTCAATGCTATATCTGCACATCATTCAAAAGCTTCTATTAGGATATCTTTGTGAAACCTCTTTTTTGCTTTATACTCAAATAAAGGAAGTAAAAAACTAAACTTCAAGAGTGGCCACGCTTTTCAGTACAGTCGCAATACTTTCCAGCCTGAACAAGAGGCACCAGATATTCTTTTTCTTTTGAAAGCATTTTGACCAGATAGAAGGATTTTAAAACCATACACAGTACACATATATTCTAATCCCACTCAAAATCACAGACAATATTTTTATACTTATTTGCACATGGTTTTCTTTTCGTTCTTAAAGTTTAGGAAATACGAGTTTTAACTCTTAATGATAGCGCTTTGCAATGGGAAAAAAAAAGATCTGACCAATAACCTAGCAATATGTTATAGTTAACTGCTAGAATTGAACCAAAAAAATCAGGTTATAATCTTACTTTTTTTTTTTTCTTTTTTTTAGAGAGAGAGAGAGAGGAAGGGAGAGGGAGAGAGATAGAAACATTGATGAGAGAGAACATCGATTGGCTGCCTCCTGCATGCCCCCCGCTGGGGATCAGGCCCACAACCTGGGCATGTGTCCTGACCAGGAATTGAACCGGTGACCTCTTGGTGCATGGGTCGACCCTTAACCACTGAGCCACACCAGCCGGGCCACTTACTTATTTTTGAAATGCATCACACACCTCCTTGAAAATACAAATTTTCTTCCTAATCGTATTTTGCTTAGTTACTCACAAACATCAGCTTTCATTCCCTAAGCAGAAAACAGCTGGATGACAGGTGAAATCAGGTTGAGGATTAAGAATTTACTGTGAGCTTTACACGGAGCAGCTAACAGTCACTTGAATCAAGTGCTGAACACATTAGAAGATTCCGGCTGCCACTTCTTTACTAGACTTAACCCTAAACAGAACTCTATGGGTCTTCTTCTGGCAGGACGGGCTCTCATAAACCCAAAAAGATCTGTCCACTGCCAAGCGAGGGAGGGAGGGGCTCTCTTTTGGTGTCTAGTCATGGTGGAGGGGAAAGGAACACTTTTCACAAAGGAGTTAAGGTGGCTCCAAACATAAATATAATGTGAGAGCTACATTTACCAGAGGAAGGTAAGGCACAGGAAAATAAAACTGAAGAATAGTAAGACCACCTTTTTCTCCCCTTACACTTAGGATGTCATTTATCTCATACCTGACTAGGAATCGAACCAGTGACCTCTCAGTCCATGGGATGACACAATCCACTGAGCCACACTGGCTGGGCTATTATATTAAACTTTTAAACATGATGAATCTTATGTTTTTTTAAACATTCCAATAACATTTATAATCTTAATAAAATTATTTTACTTTTGACTCAAAATTAAAATTTTAAATCATTTAATCTATAATATTTAAAATTAGAAACAAAATAATCTGCTGGATATATAAACTTCTAATATTTCAAATTAACTAAATGTTATATGAAGGTAAACTATCAAATATTTACAGTTGATTCTCAGATTTATAGAAAAACACTAACACTATGGGTTAAATTTATGTACATTAAAAATGATGTCTATATTAATCAAATTTAAATCTAAATTCTGGCTAAATTAATTTCAGTCAAGTCTAAATCTAAATTAAGATATTTTGCCCCTATCATCCCACACAATGATATCATCCCAGATGATTTTGGTATTTCTTCCTAAACTTTTATACTGTTCAACAATTAGGGCTTGAAATTTTAAGTTGTAGATATTAATTTAAAATAATACATATGTGGTTGTATTATACATATTGTCATGTAGACTTTTTAAATTTGGAAATAATTATAAACTATAGGAAGTTGCAAAAATAGTACTTATTCAGTACATTCTACCCCAACACTTTCCTTCCCCTTCCTTCCCCCAATGGTTACATTTTACATAAATATAGTACAGTATCAAAAGCAGGAAATTAACATTTGTGCAATACTGCTAACTATATTCTGCCTTGTTCAGAATTCACAGGGTTTTACCTGCACACACACACACACATACATACATCCGTATGTGTGTGTGCTTTCATGCAATTTGATCCCATGTATAGATTTGTCTAACCACCACCACAATGCACATACAAAACTATCCCATTACACAAAAGCTCCCTATGGAAATCCTTTATAGTCTACCCCTTCATCACTACCCTTTTTGTCCCTTTCTCTTGGCAACTATTACTTTGTTCTCTATCTCTGTAATTCTGCCCTTGTGAGAATTATACATAGTTGACTCTTGTTATTATTCATAGTAGTTATATTCTACAAAGTCACTGAAAACACTGAATTAGCCAATACAGAAAAATTTCTCCTAGGGGAAATTCAGAGTTAAGTTCCTGTAAGTCTCTGGTAACATTTTCATCAACTAATCAATATACAGCTTCCTATAAATGTAATCATACAGTATGTAACTGTTTGAGATAAAAATTTTTTCACTCAGTATAATGTCCTTGAAATCCATCCATGTTATCACATGCAAAAATATAGTTCTTTATAAAAACATTTTTATTTAAAAATAAGTAGATTCACAGAAAGTTACAAAATAGTACACAGAGATACCATATTCCTTTCACCCAGTTTTCCCCAATGGTAAGATCTCAGATAACTATATTATAATATCAAAACTAGTACATTGTTATTGGGACCATCCTCAGACCTTATTCAGATTTCACCAGTTTTACATGTACTCATTCGCATTTATGTGTTTGTATCTGTGAATAGTTCTAGGTAACTATAACACATGTAGAGTCATGTGACCAACACCACAATCAAGATTCAGAACTATTCCATCACAAAGATCCTTGTGTTACCCCTTTCAGTCACACCCCTCCCCCTTCCCTCTTCCACCTCATTTCTAACCCCTGGCAACCATTAATCTATTCTTCATCTCTATAATGTTGTCATTTTGCAAATGTATATAAATGGAATCAAGCATGCGTAACCTCTTGAGATTGGCTTTTATCATTCAGCATAATTTCCTTGAGATTCATACAAATTGTTGCATACATCAATAGTTCATTCCTTTATATTGCTGAGTAATATTCCAGTATAGATATACCACAATTTGTTCAATCATTCATTCATTGAAGCAAACTTGTTTTTTTCCCCCCAGTTTGTGACTATTACCAATAAACAATAACATACAGGTTTTTGTATGGACATAAGTTTTCATTTCTCTGGGATAAATGACCAGACATGTAATTGCTTGTTTGTACATTAAGTGCATGTTTAAGGTTTTTTTTAAAAGAAACTACGAAACTAGTTTTCAAAATGATTGTAACATTTTACATTCTAGCCAGTGATGTTCAAGTGATTTAGTTTCTTCATGTCCTCACCAGCATTTGGTATTATCAATTTTTATTTATCCATTCTGCTCGGTATGAAGTAGTATCTCATTGTGGGTTCAATTTGCATTTCCTTAATAGCTAATGATGTTGAACAGCTTTTCAAATTCGTATTTGCCATCTATATCTCCTCTTTTAAAAAAATAATTTTTCTTTATTGACTTTAGAGAGAGGAAGGGAGAGGGAGAGAGAGATAGAAACATCGATGAGAGAGAACATCAATTGGCCACTTCCTGCATGCCCCACACTGGGGATCAGGCCCACAACCTGGGCATGTGCCCCAACCAGGAATCGAACCGGCGACCTCTTGGTGCATGGGTCGATGCTCAACCACTGAGCCACACAGGGATATATCTCCTCTTTAATTAAATGTTTCTTCACACCTTTTGTCTATTTTCTAATTTGATTTTTGGCTTTTTTTATTCTTTGTTTCTTGCTGAGTTTTGAGAATTCTTTATATATCTTAGATTCAAGTTTTTTGTTAGATATGTGGTTTGCAAATACTTTCTCCCAGTCTGTAAGTTGTCTTTTCAATTCTCTTAATAAGGTTTTCCATAGGGCAAAAGTCTAAAAAAGTCTTTACTTTTGAAAAGTACAAACTATCATTTTTTTCTTTTGTGGATCATCTGTACAGTTGCCTATATAAGAACTCTTTGCCTATTCCTGGGTCCTAACAATTTTCTCCTATGTTTTCCAGTTTTACATTTAAATCTATGATTCATTATGAAATAATTTTTTATGAAGTGTGAGGTTTATGTCAAGATTTATCTATTTTATTTTATCTTTTGACTTATGGATGCTCAATTGTCCCAGTTCCATTTGTTGAAAAGACCATTCTTCCTCCATTGAATTGCTTCTGCACCTTTGTCAAAAATCAGTTGGGCATATTTGTTGGGTCTATTTTGGGGTTCTCTATTCTTTCATACACTTTTGTTCAGTTAAAAATATATCATGAAACTGTTTCTACAAACATTTTCAGTATCATTTTACCTAAAGCATGCCACTGATTGAACATACTATTATGTATTTAATCAATATCATTATGAACATTTAGGTTATTTTAAAATTTTTGTTAACACAAACCACCCTGCAGTGAACATCCTTGTAGCATAATCTTTGTATGTATTCACAACAATATCTTAGGATTTCTAGAAGTAAGCTGTCTCATCAAAGGGCATATATATTTTCAGAAAATGAACTCCTTTGGGCAATGGTTAGAACGCAAACTATTTTTTAAATGTATGTTTAAAAACATGCGTATGTAAAATAAACTTAGGTGTACAGGGAGAACAGGTGAATAGGGTAGGATTGCCATGAAGCTATTCATTGCTATTCATGCAAGAGTCATTGCTTTTTCACGTCTCTTGAAAATCAATGAATGAGTCAGATATCTCAGAGCGACTTGCTGCAGGGTGAAGGGGGACTTCTACTACCTCCCCTAATGTATCATCATATAATTTCTTAAATGCCAGGTACTCCACAGAGAGAGCTAGATAAATGTGCCTCAGGAAGCCAAGTTTGAAAGCAGATTGAGTTGAATTCATTACCTGTAGTCAATATTTTTATACAGGGCACGTACCCAATATCAATGCTAAATATCTCTGTAAGTCACAGTGTTGAACAGGAGATGAGGAGAGAGAAATATAAACCTTGGCTTTGTACGTGTAGAAAAGTCTATTGAGAATGTGGTATCCGTGTTGGGGCTGAGGTTGGCTCAGTGGGAATATGGGAAATGGCATTCCAGAGAGAAACAAAGGGATGGCCCCCAAAGTGAGCATGTTGGTCATTCCATGAGTTTGCACGTTTTGAAGAAAACGGATGGAAATGGTTTTTGGAAAGGCAAGCTACAGGCAGGATGTAGGAGGAGACTGGAATCTCAAGTAGAGGCAGGTAGATTATATTCAAATGGGGAAGCTTTTGCAGTTTTGACACAGAGCTGCCCTTTAGAAAGAGAATTCTGGCTAAAGTATTTGAACAGCCAGGAGTGGGAGAAAGACCACAGGCAGCAAGTCAGCTGAGAAAGCTACTACCCAAGTCTAGGAAGAAGAAATTCAGCTTTGAACTCTGATAGAGGCTGTGGGGGCGGATTAAGGTCTGTGAATTTATACTCCTAGACTCACTTCCAGATGATCTTAAGAAGTTTGGGGGCAAAGCATTTGCCTGGAGGTCAAGAGAAGAGCGCATCATTGCTTGGATAACAAGTTTTAGTTCAACCATGATTTGGAGAAATGATAGAGAGGAGGTGCTGGAATCCATGGTGGTTAAGAGCAAGGACTCGGGTCAAAATGCCTGGGTTGTAATCCCATAACCTGAATTTACTAGCTGTATAACCCTTAGTTAGTTTTCTCAACTGTGAAATGGGGATGATAATAGTACCCACTTCATAGTACTGTTTTGAGGATTAACAAATTAATATATGTCAAGTGCTTATAACGGAGCATGGCATATGTTCACCAGTACTCTTTTTTGTTATCATTCTTTGTGAAGTGCTTCAAGAAAAGAAGTTTGTGTCCTGGCCGGTTTGGCTCAGCAGTTAGAGCATCAGTCCGTGGACCAATGAGTCCCAGGTTCGATTTCGGTCAAGGGTACGTACATCGGTTGCAGTTCAATCCCGGCCCTTGTCAGAGTAATGGGGGAGACAGCCAGTCGATGTGTCTCTCTCACATCAATGTTTCTCTCTCTCCCTCCCTCCCTCCCCACCCCCTCCTTCCCACTCTATCTGAAGATAAATGGGGGGCGGGAGCAGTTTGCAGCTGAATTTGCCTGACAAGGTCCTCTTGTCTTGGGTAGAAAAGGAAGGAATTAGAGGCGCAGAGGAAGAAGAACTATCTAACAATGCTTCTTCCAGTCTAATGTGCAAAAGCATCACCTGCGGATGGAGATAAAATGCAGACTGTGATACCGTAGGTCTGGGTTGGAGCCTGATTTCTACACAGATCTCAGTGGATGGGCAAGGAGATGACAGCTCCTTCACTGCTTTACTCAACTCCCCTTTTTACCCCCAGGATCATCTTCAACTTTGCATATTAGGGGTATGCCAGCTTTTATTGTCATACACTGTTTTCAGGGAAATTTTCCTTCATATGACAATAATTATAAAATATATGCCAAGTGCTTTACATTCCTAATCTCATACCTTCATAGCAAACCTAGTGAGAATAAGGCGCTATGAACCTCATTTTACTGATGAGGAAACAGAGATTATGTGACATGCTTGAGGTCATAGAGCTCACAAGTGGCACAGCTGGGATTCAAACCCAGGGTGCCTGATACCCAAACCAGGGATCTTCTCAGTTATGCTATTTTCCAGGGGCTCTGTCTTCCATGGAGACTCCAGGGGACAGACAAAGAAGAAGTTGGAAAGGAAAGAACGGCAGTGTTTATGCTGTGAAGTCGCTCAGGTCTCCAGAGCAGGTGTTTTATGGAGATTTCTTATAGGATATTATACATCCTGACTTCCCAGGATTTATTTCTACCCCCCCCCTCCACACACACACACCCTAACCCCCACAAACAGAGCTTTGTTCAGCTAGATCTTGGTTATTCTTAAACAGGATTTTTTGGTAAGATATTCCCAAGAGCTTCAAATCATTTATCAGGATACTTTACCAAAAAGTGAGAATTCTGATTACTAGAGATACTAAGATTATAAATCTGGGCAGTGATAAGATGGAAATGCACATACATTTCTATTTTATCTGCTAGATCCATGAAAAATAATACCTTTTCCTTAAAAGTTAGCTTGAGGGACAACAATTAGTTTACATGCATGTACAACTGTGTGGAGGGATGAAGAAACAGAGGGAATCTTCCTTCTTGGGGCCACAGAATATGGTTTCTAAGGAGGTAAGATATGCAATCAAACAAGGTCAGATATGGGAGGTCAAATGCGACCAGGCATCCTGTGTGGGACTGGTGTCTTTCAAGCATCCTCATGCTGCCAACCCACAGCTTCAGTTGGTCTCTCTGGAACAGAGGTGTCAACAAGTCTTGGAATCCCTTTATGGCAGCTCAGTTAAGGTACACTTACTGGGTGAGGAACCATGACTTCACAGATGCATACAAATGCCAGACTGTCATTGCCCAATCATTCCTACGGGCATTATAGGCCCTTAACGAAGAGATGCGGGCTCTGCCTGTCTTGTATGCAGTAACACTTGACCGTCGAGTATTTGCCAATAATGCAGATCAGTAATTGGTAAAGGAGGAAAAAGCAAAACTGGGAACAGGTTGGAAAAGGCAGCTGAATTGTTGATGAGCTGTTTCCGCATCTGTGCCAGGAATGCTTGTGCTGGTACAGAGGATTCGAAGAAGTGGGGGTGCTGCTTCTGGTGAATCAGTTGTTCAAGATTTACTTTTAGATCAACAAACTCTACCCGTGTAAACCCCTAATCAGGGCCGTCGACAGCTCCAACCTGGAAGATGCTCACAGCATGGCACAGAGGATGACATCCAGGCACTGTGTTGGATGAACGGCCATGTTTGATGGGGACTTTATGCAAGTTGAGGGGTACCTGTCTTTTATCCTTGATCACTGTTTGAGTCCGAAGAACAATTGGATGATTCTGATATATTTACTGACAGTAAAAATGCTGTTCTGTCATATGCCAACCAATGAGCTTTGAAAAAATATATCATCTCACACAGTTTGCTGAAGTAACCAAACCTGTAAGAAGACAGTCTCCTTGCACTGAATGTGGCTCTGATGAAGTGCGAGACATATTCTCTGTGTTATCTTCCTTATCCCTGAGAACTTGAAGATCATCACCTACAGGAGTCTTTTTAAGAAAGTGTATTTGTTACTCAAAACACACCAGTTGTCTCTGGATGCTTTTCTAGTTGCCTTGAAATTCATGCAAGTGGAAGACGTGGACATCGAGGAGTCCACACATGCTGGCAACCTGGTGTACATGGGTCACATTAGAGGCTGTATATCACACCTGCATCAGGAGCTAGTTGTTAGCAAGCAACCTCACTGTCTACAGTGTGCTGAACAGTCCTGAGAAGGCCTGTGTTCCTAGTTCTTTGTTGTGCTGATGAAATCAGTCTTCACTGCAGCCAGAATCTCTTTCGGGCTCTTTTCCCAGGGATACTGAGACTGAGTTTGCCAACATACATGGACACTTTGAAATCTCATCACTCATAACTGATGTTGACTCCACAGAGACCTGGAATTCCCTTTTCAGACTTTGCAGATCCCTCCCTTGATTCAGGAGTGTTGGCTTCTGGGAAGGAGGATCTATCTCCAAGGCAGCTATAGTTTACTTCTCACAGATACATCTTTGTAACTTTTTATAAAACTCTTTCTATTAAAAAGGCATTCTGAACTTATACAAATGGCATATTCTTTATTATATCTTCTGGGATATCCACCCCCCACACACACACCCAAACCACACAAAAAACAATCTAAGTAATTGTTCCCATTTGGCCACCTGCTGCCTAGGCTATGATTCCCTAGACGGTTTATGATAATGAACTGTGTAATAAATCGGTTTAATAAATATTATTTTGCTTTAGCCTTGGGCACATGTTTTTGCAAAGCATTCAGGTAAAAACAAAGCAGCAACCCTTCTGATAGCCATGCTTATCCCTTGAATGATGCAACTTCCCACCCCACTGCAGGTTCACCACACAAGGTTAGGGTTTTTCCATCCATAGCCCTTGATATGAACAATTAGACAAGGCCCATGTGCCTTCAGCACAATGTGAAACAGCCAATAAAATCTGTTATTATAATGCTGCATAATAATGGTGGGGGTAGAGGTGGAGATTTAGCTTCGATAAGAATTTCTCAAAAAAAAAATTACACAGAGCACAATTAAAAAGAAAAAAATGAAGTTAACTTGGGAAAAACTGAACCAGGGAGATATATTTGATTAAGACATAGGAGCTATTAACTGGAAAGAGAGTGCAAAGAAGATTTCCCGTGCTGCAAGCGGACTGGAGTATGTGACACGATGAGTCTGGGATGCCTCTAATTCTTCTGCTCCAGTGGTAATGTCTCCTTCTGCACATACAAGTACAGAAGGAGCTCGGGGACCCAACAAGTCAAGTGTTTGCAGATGCCTCAGAATTAGTCACCATTTAAGAAACCCATCATCTTTCAGAATAAATTCCCTGCATGTCACAATAAGTTCAATGGAAAAGAAAAGAAAGAGATTTTCTGTTACTTCTTCACTATACACATCTTCCCACCTGTATGTTGGATGTTTCAAACTATCAAGTGCTGAGGGAATTTACCCAGGCATATTATTAATGCCAGCCCACCAATGCATGAACACAAATAAGCAAAATTTGGAGCACTTCAAAACTGACTGCCTAATTTAAAATTGCTTGAGTACAGTTAATCAATATTTATTTGCTTTTTTCTAAGAGATGAAAAAAGTACAGTATAGTGCTGATTTCATCATTTATATGTTAAGAAAGAGTACAAAAGCAGTGTAATGGTTCCCATAATAGGCTTTGGAGGCAGAAATATCTGGATTATAAATACTTATGAACTGTAGCCTTGGACAAATTACCCAGCATCTAAACCACAGTTTCCTCAGCTATAAAATGATCAACTAGTTCCTGATCCATAGAGCCCAGAGAGGATATGTAAAATAGCATAGTCCATACACATGGCAAAAGCTCAGTAAGTATTTTTATTATTATTTCTTCTTAAAATTTATCTTCTTTGATTGTTTCTTTTTCTTCTTTAGTGTCGGATAGAAGCTGTGGTACTGGCTGAAGACAGAGTTGTAAACTCTGAAGTGTAATGGGACCAAGCAGGTAATGTAAGCAGGAAGTATGAGTCAGGATGCTTAAAAGTTTGAATATGAGATTCCTGTCAAGACAGTGGCATAGGTAAATGGGGTAATCAAATCCTCCCACAACTGCATCAAAATTACAACTACACTACAGCAGGACTGCCTGAAATCTAACTGAATGGAAGTCCTACAATTAAGGATTTAAAAAAGAGCCACATTGCCCTGGCCAGTTTGGCTCAGCAGTTAGAGTGTCAGCCCACGGTCCAGAGAGACCGGGTTCAATTCCCACTATGGGCTCGTACCTCGGTACCTGGGTTGCAGTTTGTCCCCGGTCTCGGTTGGGGTCATGTGGGTGGTAGCCAGTCGATGTGTCTCTCTCTCACATCGATGTTTTTCTTTCTCTCTCTCTTCTTCCCTCTCTCCCTCTTGCTCTGTCTGAAGATGAATGCAAAAATGTCCTCAGGGTGAGGATAAAAAAAAGAAAAAAGAAAAAAAGAAGCCACATTGGTAGGAGGGATGGAGACACAGAACGGGCTGGTCCTACACTCATGCTTGGTGGATATGAATCAGGAAGGATATCTCAGCTGAGGAGTGAGGGGCCTCAGCCCTACACCAGGCTCCTCAACCCAGGGTTCTAGTGCCAGGTAGAGAACTCCTCAGAAGTGGGCATTGCGGCTGCTGCGGTCCCAGGCAGTTCCTCCTAAAGGGGTCACAAATAGACTTACTCAGACTCACTCCCTCTGAGTTCCAGAGCTGGGGCAGCAGCTCGAAAGGCACCAGTGACATATGGAGAGAAACTGAGGTGTCTACCATCAGGATGAGAGCTAAAGGGGGGCAGCTTTCTCCCAGACAAAAGTGCTGGCAGAGGCCACTGTTTCTTTGTTGAGTCCTTCCCTCACAGAACTGGCAGGTAGGCACCATATCTGTGTCTCCATGAACCTGGCTCGCACTGTTTCTCCCCCCTGGTGATTCCAAGGCCCCACTCCACCTAACTTGTAGACCCACCCAACTGTTTCCAGTGGCTTTTCCACACGAATGATCTGTCTTGGCTTATGCTTCACACTTTCCTAAAATCTCTCAAACAAGCAGTATCTGGCCTCAGAGTGCTCTGCACCTCTTGCTAAGTGGCCCCAGGCCCTGCACAAGCAGCCGCCTGCCTCAGTTCACATCTTGGACTCTCCTAGGTACCTCCAAGCCCAGCACAAGTAGCTGCCATCTACAGATCACTTGATAGCTCATGCTGGGTGGCCCCAGCAAGAACACAGGTGGCAGTTGACCTTGGCCTGCACCTTTTAGGAGACCCTAGAGCCAGTGCACCCAGTAGACAGCTTCAGACCATGTTGAACCATCACCCAACCACCTCCACAAGCAACACACTCAACAGGCAGACTCTGTGAGGTGGGCCCTACAGAGCTGATCCTCCACAGAGGACAGTGGTCAGTGGTTGCAGTCAGTCCTTGCAGCTGATCATCCTGGGGGTAAATCCCTCCCATTGATGTGCCTACAGCAATCAAGTCTCAACTACAACTGGAGGGTGTACACAGCTCAGACAAGGGGGCACATCTGGAGTACCCAGCTTGGGTGATCAGGGAGGCTATGCCACTGGACTCTACAGAACACCTACTACATAAGGCCACTCTACCAAGCTCAGGAGACGTAGCAGCTCTACCTAATACATAGAAACAAATACAGGGAGGCAGCCAAATGAGGAGACAAATAAATATGTCCCAAATGAAAGAACAGAAAAAATTCTAGGAAAAGAACTAAAGAAAATGGAGACAAGAAATCAACTAGATGCAGAGCTCAAAACACTGGTTATAAGGATGCTCAATGAACTTAGTAAGAACTCCTACAGCATAAAAAATGACATGGAAACCATAAAAAAGAATCAGTCAGAAATGATTTCACTAACTGAAATGAAGAATAATTTTCAGGAAATCAATAGTAGAGTAGATGAAGCCAAGAATCAAATCAGTAATTTGGAATAAAAGGAAGCAAAAAAACACCTAATCAGAACAGCAAAAAGAATAAAGAATTCAAAAATATGACGATAGTGTAAGGAGCCTCTGGGACAATTTCAAGCATGCCAACATTCACATCATGGGAGTACTGAAAGAAGAGAGTGAGCAAGAAATTGAAAACCTATTTGAAAAAATAATGACAGAAAACTTCACTAACTTGGTGAAGGAAATAGACATACAGTTGAGGAAGCACACAGTCCCAAACAAGGTGAACCCAAAGAGGCCCGCACCAAGACACATCATAATTAAAATGCAAAAGGTTCACCCTGGCCAGTTTGGCTCAACGGTTAGAGCATCAGCTCGCGGACCAGAGAGTCCCGGGTTCGATTCCCACTAAGGGCACATACCTCAGTTGCGGTTTGTCCCCGGCCCTGGTTGGGGTCGTGCAGATGGCAACCAGTCAATGTCTCTCTCTCACGTTGATGTTTCTCTCTCTCCCTTCTGCTCTATCTTAAGGTAAATGCAAAAATGTCCTCTGGTGAGGATAAAATAAAATAAAAATGCAAAAAGTTAAAGACAAAGAGAGAATCTTAAAAGCAGCAAGAGAAAAGCAGTTAGTTAATACAAGGGAATTCCCTTAAGACTATCAGCTGATTTCTCAACAGGAAATTTGCAGGCCAGAAAGGAGTGGCAAGAAATATTCAAAGTGGGCCAATATGGAAAAGGCAAATAAAATATGTGCCTAGGTTGAATTTAGCCCATGGGCACCAGTTGAGAATCTCTATATTAAAGGATGCCAAAATGAAATGAACCCAAGCTATCACTGAGAAGTCATTCTAAAATGAGCTTGAACTCTGATAGCAGAGGAGTACGTTGTTACACTTTTCTTCCTCATTCTCTCTGGGTTTTTATCAGTATTTATTCCCTTTCTTGTCATCCATCCATCCACCCATCCATCATCACGAAGGCTGTATAATGAATGATTGGGTGTTAAGAAAGATTCAAAGATGTAGATGACAGAATCTTTACCTCAGAGAACTCCCAGTGTCTGAGGGGTGTTAGAGGTGGTAGTACATATGACTGCTCTATTCAGTTGGGTCGGGGAAGGAGGATGAAGATAGAGTCAGTATGATAAGGACAGGAGTGGATTTAAAGAAGTGCAAACAAACCCTCCCAGTTTCAGGATGCTCCCTCCGCCCCCCCCCCCCCGCCCCCCACACACACCTCTACTCCATTCTTAGGTGTCTGACCCCACTTGCTTGCCTTACATCAGTAATTATTTACACCCACCTCTTCTCTAAAGGACTCAGGCTCAAAGCCAGTGATTACTATTCCTTGAAGAAGAAAGAAAATATTAACAGAAAAATGGTGCTAATTCCAGCAGCCATTATTTTTATTTCTTCCACTGTATTTAAGAAAACTTTCCATCAATTTCCTTAACTAGGTTGCTAATTTTGGGTTAATTTAAACATTAATAACATTTAAATGTGTATTTTTTTATTTATGAGATTATAAATTTAAAAAATCAGCAAAGAAGGATGGGTAAAAAAACCTGAGAAGTTGGTATAGATCTGAGTTCAGCTGCTGACTCTCTTTATGACTCTGAGTATGACTTCAGGTGAGGGTGAGATGGAGTATTGAAGCAAACAATCTCTAAAATCTCTTCCAACTCTAAAAGTAGTTATATAACTATGTTCTTTAAGTCTTCGGACTCATATACAAAGTTTTGCTCAAATATTCAGTAGGTCATTATGTATAGCGGTAGATTGAGCATCCTTATCCACACAGCGGAACAAGGTCCTGAGGGGAATAACAGGTGAACGAAAACCCTGCCATCCATGTGCTCATCTCATGCTGATGTTGCCACCTTACCTTGATATAACCTGCCCAGTCTCTCTCTATACATAGCCTGCCTAGCATTTTCTTATCCTTTGTGATATTTGATCTTATTATTAGAAATGAAAAGGTTCAGAAAGGTAAAGAGAACTTGAACTTGTTCAAGGTTTCGCAGCTTGTAAGTAGCAGAGCCTGGCATACAACCTTCTTCCTAGATGCTTTCCCAGCTAGGAGAAGAAATGAAAACCACGGCCATGCCCTCAGTAGCTGCCTCCTCCACCACCACAACTAGTGTATGTGGAGCAGCTAGGATGTGCAGGGAGCCATGCTAAGTGTGTTATATCACATTTATGATCTTGTTTAATCTCCCCTACACTCTGTGAAAATGGGTAATATTATCTCCATTTTACAGGCAGATGAGGCTTAGAGAAGTCAAGTAACTTGTCCAAGGTCATGGAGATAGTGCTGAAATGAGGAAGGATTAAAAATTATTTCTGTCCAATTCTGACCTATCTCAATACATGAACTTAACAAATGTAATTAGAGTGATACCAGGAGAGAGTGAAAGGGTTGGGAAACCTAGAAAGGCTTCCAAGAAAAGGGATATTAATAAGTGGGCAGGACTTGGTAGGCAAAGATGGTCCAAAGAGGCAGAGGCTGAAGGGGACTTTTCAAAGAACGAGGTTTGCCCAGCTGGTGCAGAAGAGAACAGGTTTACAGAACCCCATGTTGCACAGCTCCGGGAGCACCATTCACACTGTGTTGTGTGGTTACACCCTTCTGGAGATACAGTCTGTAGACACATTCTGTCATGTAAATGGTGCCCTCAGAGTTGTGTAATTGGCAGCCTTGAGAGAGAAGATAAGTAGGTTGACTCTAAATGAGCTTTAAATGCTGCAGCTGATTTAACCCAGCTGGTAATGAGGCATGTACCAAAAATTTTGGGGGTGTCTTGGAAGTTGGATGACAACTCTAGACATACTGATATAACAGTGGGATTGGACAGAAAAGAAGAGAAGAGGCAAAGAGATCTGAAACAGTAGTAAAACCCAAATAAGCACGGAGGAAGGGAAAATAAAAGAGGAGGATTTTGACCTGAGAAGCATTATCAAAACAGACTGGCCTTGCATACATATATGAAGGGGAGAGAAAAATCATTACTTTCCTGATTTGCAGAGTTTAAGTGACTTAGAAAGTGGGTACCAATGTGAGACATATGGAAGTCAGGATAAGAATCAGTTGGGGCCAATTTTGATGTATTAACTTTTTTCTTTGTCATTAAATTTATTGGGATGACATTGGTTAATAAAATTATGTAGGTTTCAAGTGTCCAATTCTGTGATACATCATCTGCATATTGCATTGAGTTTTGATGAAAGCAGATCATGCCTGCAGAAATATATCTGGAAGTGTGTGACTGGACCTTGTACAAGTCCTAACGGCTGAGAGAGAAATTTTGGAGGTCTTCCAACCCACAGGAAGAGTTGAGATCATTGGGAACTTATCATGAGTCTTGCTCCAGTGATTTTCTTCGGGCATGTGTCTGGGACTGGGATGAAATCCCTGTCCACGCTGCAGCTCTTTAAATGAAATATGTAAATCCATTCTGGCATAGAGCTTCACCATCATCAATATAAATTGCCCACGCAAAAGGCAATAAGTACCAACAACGTTCACAAAATAATTTAAAAACAAAAAAGAAATCTTCCATAAGGTTCAATGACATAAACCCCTGCAAAGCATACTCATAAATATTGATTAAAGAGATGGCATAAACCAGATGGTGGAACACCATGATTCCTGGATTCTGTAATGTAACAGTGATTATTATAAGGGCTCAGTCTCAGGTAGAGAATTAAATGGAAAGCCAGTCTCAAAATTATTTCTATAATGCTATGTTTTTATATGGATTATATATATATTTTTGTCATCTAAAAATTCTACTTAAATTATAAAAATAGTATAACAAGTTTGTGTAAAATCTGGGGGAGAAAAGGAGAAAATGACCCATAATTCTCTGTAATTATTTTCACATTTACATTTTTATATTGTTGTCATCATTGGGTGCACACAATTATGTATCCCCGTTTTTCTCTCTCAATGTTTGCTCTTCCACATTTTCCATGATGGACTTCATGGCTATGAAATGGCCATGTGACACTGCACTGAATGGATGCACCAAAACTAACTGAGTCAATTTCCTGGTGATGGGGATCTAACTTATTTACACTCTTCAAAACCATACTCAATGTTCTTGTGCCTATTTTTCTATATTTTGGATTATTTCTATGAGTTAGGCTGCCAGAAATAAAATTACTGGATCAAAGAAAACCTGTACTATTTTATGTTTCTTAAAACATGTACCAGAATTTATCTCCCAAATGTCACCCCCATTTTCCCAGGCACCAGGAATAAATCAGTGCTACTCCACAGCACCTTTACTCGCTCTAGATATTATCATTTTTAAGTTGCTAAGAAGTGAAAGAACTTGTTTCATTTTTATTAAAACCTAAAATCTTTTTTTAAGCTAAGACATTTTCTCTACTAGCTTTGAATGTGAGTATATAGTTGCATATAAACCATTATTTTCTTTCATAAAAGCAGCAACATGGATGCATTTCTATCTCAAATTCCAATCAGAATAATGGTGGATTTAGTGTATACCTTTGGAGGTTTTGTGGCATATTTTGACATTTTAAGTGTATTCATTCAGCCTTTACTGAACAGCAGTCTATGCCAGCCTCCACTGCACACACTCAGACACAAAGAGTAATAGAAAACAGGACGGGCATTACAAGCACAAGGACAGTATTTGCAAAGGAATGTGTTGTGTGACAAATATGTTTTCACAGAACTACAGTTGGAGATAAAAGGCACTGCATCACTCGTGTATTGCTGTGTGAGAAACCACTCTGAAACATGGCTCCAAACAACAATGCTCTGATATTTCTCATGATTGTGTGGGATGGCTGGACAGTTTTCCTGCTAGCTTTGGCCAGGTGTACTCATGTAGCTGCATTCATCTGGAAGGTTGGCTTGGGCTAGGTTCAGCCGGGATATTTAGGGTGGCTGGGCCTCTCCAAGAAGTCGTTTATTCCCAAGAAGCTGGACCAGGCTGTAGTTCTTCAAGGTGCCAGCAACATTTCAAGAGAGGATGCCCCAATGTGTAAACACTGAACAAATCTGCTTGGGTCACATGTGCTGATGTCCTAGTGGTCAAAGCAAGTCACATGGCCAAGCCCAGTCTCAACAGGGAACTATTACATGGACCCTGGGAGGTGTGATCCTTTGGGATTCCTTAGAGAAACCATCTCTCAGAGTTACAGTTAGGAGAACAATGAGCAATGAGACTGAATACAGATGCCAGATAGCTACAGCCTTCATGTGCTAATCTGGTTTAAGGATTTTTTCTGACAGATTCTCAAGAATGACTGGAAATTTTTTAATAGTTTTGAAAGTGTAAAAGGGGTATATGTGAAGGTGCCATGCGCTGCTCTCTAGTTTTAGAAAGCTAAGGAGGGACTGCATGATATCAGACATGAGATCACTAGGACACAACCAAGATCATCACAGCGGGAAGATCATGGAGAGAAAGAAAAATGTTGAGAAATATTTATAAGTTATAACCACAGCAAGATTTACTGAGCACCAACTATGTGCCTTTGCAACCATATCTCACCCATCCTTATAACAATCACTTTACATAGGTTCCTTTAACTCTATTTTACAAGATGAGGAAACAGGCTACACAGATGAGTAACATCCTTAGGTATTGAAGGCAAGTTTGTGGGAGAACTAGGGTTCCATCCTCCATCTGTTTGAAGTCCTGGATTTTCTCAATCTTGCTGAAGAATGAAAGGCTAGAAACTGAATGAGTGGCGAAGAGGGCAAAGAGGCTGATAAACCAGGAGAGAAAAACGGCATGCTCTTCTCTCATATTTATTCCTCCTGCGGTTACACTTTGAGGGAAGAGCAGATGTGTGGCTGGTGGATGTTGGGGTCAAGTGCGGAAGAGGAAATGAGACAGGAAGAGAGAAGGATGAGTGGCTTGGCATCTTTGGCAACAACACCGAGTGTTTCTGGTCAGGGCTCTGGTAGCAGCAAGTTAGGAGCAGTCAGGACTTATCCCGAGGAGAGATCGCAAGTCAAGAGAGTTGTTGGTATGATGCTGAGAAGATGGATAATAAAGGGCAATTTAAATTCTGCAATCGTTTGGTAATTTTTTTTAAACACCAACTCCCTCCTCCCCTCCTTGTTTCTTCCTTTCAACTGGCTCTTTGTGGGTGGGTTACACTTCTGAAATGCCTACTTCCTTCCTCTTTTGTCTTTCTGTCTTGGTCCCTGGGGAGAATGGAAATTAGCTAAGTGTGATGGGTGTTCAGGAGGCAGGCCTTGGTCCTTGGCCAAGAGAGAACTAATTCCCCCAAGAGTAGCCAAAAGTATCAGCTTCACAACCGCCCTTCTTAGAGCTGAAAGGGTTTCTTTGTTTTTTTCAATATTCCTAACCAGGGCAGTTGCAATTTGTTTTAAGAAATCCACAATCACACCCAAACAAATCTCTCAAATCAATTCAAATATCAGTTAATGTGTACTGAGCTGTGGAGAGGGAAGTCAGATGGGAGATGCACAAAGAAGAATTAAACAAAGCCTTTACAGTGAATGTATAGCCTACTTGGGAGGGTGAGCCTTACAGCCTAAATTTTTATCACGTAAACAATAATCATGATGTAAAGCAGACTGAAATAACTGCTAAGTAGAGGTATGCTCCTGATGCTGTGAGGAGGCAGAGAAAGGAAAGTTTCATGGAAGGGAAGACATTTAAGCTGAGCTTTGACAGATGAAGAGAAGGGGCTAAGAAAAGTGTTGAAGGCACAGCACAGTCTAAGCAAGAGTGCAAACCTGACAAGTAACTGATGTGGTTGGGGAATGGCTGGATTGTAGGGGTTAAGAATTACAAATTTTGGGCCAATGTAAGAAATCTCAGGATTTTCTGAAATGAGCCCATTTTTTTCCTCTAATAAATTGTCCTGAAACAATGTCATTCATTTAAAAAGTAAAAATATAACAAATGTTAGATTTTTTTGGTCTTGATTACTTATATTAAAGCAGTGAACACTTCGAGCCTTAGTACTCACCTACCCCTCAGAGATTTAGCAAAGAGGTAACAAAGGGTAACACATCCAACGACGTTCAGCAATTACTTGTCATCTGAATGAACTGTGCCTGGCACATAATATATATTTAATAAATATTTGTTGCCTGGATGAATGAAGGCATATGAGCCATGATGATGCCCTACTATGCACCATTTTACATTACTCAGTGACCTAATGGAACTATTAAGTTACTCAGTGTCACTGGATGCTGGGTTGTGGTGCGGCAACAAACAGGTCTAAAATCTCAGTGGCTTAACATAATGCAGGCTTATTTCTTGCTCATGGCATATGTTCAGTGCAGGTCAGCACGAAGGTCTGCTCATCATAATGACTCAGGGATCCAGGTTGAAGGAGGTTCCATCTTGACTCATGCTTCCATAGTCATCAAGACAGGGAAACAAGGATGTGGCAAATCCTCCACTAGCTTTTACAGCTTCCATCCAGATATGACACAGGTCGCTTTGTCTCACATTTTATTGTCCAAAGCAAATCATATGGCCAGATCTGACTTCAAGGAAACAGGGAAGAGGAAAAGAATCGTAATGACCACCACATCGGGTAACTTACATGGTTGGTCCCTTTATCTCAGCATTTGTCTTAGAAAGAAATGAAATAAATGCAGTTTTCTGAATGAATACTGTAAAAATACGATCCTTTCTGTGTACATAAGCAAGTGTCTGGATCCTACATGAGATTTTGTGTATAAATAACATTTCTTAACAGAATCATATGCTAGTTTAGCAAATCACAGTATTTGCCTTAAATGACTTAAAATTTAAGCAATATTTCAGTGTCAATGGCAGTCCATTTGGTACTTCTTGCCTCTTATGAAATGATAGCATTTACTCTAAAAACCTTGTTCAGTCATTGAACATCTTGCAGAAAATTTAGCTAGTGTAGACATATGCCTAGCGCTTGTACTAACATTTTCTGTCTTCTATTCTGACACTTATTAGATGATTGCTTTAAAGCTATTTTTGAAGAGAGGACTTGAAAGAGGAGAATGGATCAATCACTGTTTAGCCTGCTAGACCCTCTTTGATGTACGGTAACCAAAAGTCATTCTCATCACATCACAGAAGGTTTAGGTGAGGCAAGCTTGTGATCTCAGCTGAATTCTTAATACACGATACGCTGTCTAGTGTCCCCACACAGGGGATGTAATTCAGGTTATAATAAAAGCTCAGTGCCCTTATTGCTGTTACTATACACAGCAGACTTACTATATACCATCTATTGTATTTTTTTGGATAAAAGAAAAAGTATTAGATTATTCCCTGACTGCCTTTCAAAGTCTACTTAACCAATTCACTGCTGCTAATTAGCATCTGGGTGGAGGACAGGGCAACACCCTGGGCAATTCCTAGCCTTCCTCATGTATCAGACCTCCATAAGACTACTGTCCCCTTGTGGCGATGAACAAATTACGTCCATTCCATGGTAAACATGAGGCTGTTTTCAAAGGACTCGGAACATACTGGCCATGTCATTGTATTATCCATCAACTGGAATCACAGAATAAGGTAAAATAAGGTCCAAAGACAGTTTTGTATATTGACACTTGCTGGAAGAAATGCTCAATAGCTGAGAGAGTTCATAGATAACCTAGTTTCTCATCCTCTCAGCCTCTTGCAACAATAATGTACTTGCCACCTCAGCAGACATATTATATAATCAATACTTGATGGCCATTATTGCTGTTGGGCATAGAAAATGCATTCAAAAGGCAGGAGAATCTTCTGGAGACACTCATTCTGTCAACCAGGGTAGTCCTTAGGGAAGGTTTTCCTCCAAATGCAGACAGCCAGAGGAAACACTGACAATGTCAAATGTCAGGCAGAGTTTCTAGGGCGGCCATGCACCATGGGTCTCTTCCCTCCCCCAGCAGGCTCCTGGACACAGGACCGACTCTCACTGATGAAGCAAAGGAGCCATTTAGGGTGTCCAAATATTTCCCTTACTGTTCTGTTGCAGAACTTTCCCCCAGCCCCACAATGTTACGAAGAGCAGAGCTTGAGCCCTTCTATTGCCATAACCACACTAATGAATAACAACTGGACATAGGAAGTTAAAAACACCAAATCAAAAAATATTCTGGCATGGAATACGAAGGAATATATTTCATCGCAAATATGTGCAAGAGAATTTGATATTGCTCAGCTTGTCTCACTTAAGGATTATAAGCCATACTGCCAAATGGGACAGAGTAAGAAAAACAGCTCATTAAAAGATTATCTATGCTTCAAGTCTCAAGAGACATTGTCTGAATTTGACTTTTCATTTGAGAAAGTAGAGATATAGTTGATTTTTCCAGAGATTTTATGTTTATTTTCTGGAGGCTCTGAGTAGTTTTGTACAAAGCCAGAATTAGGCCATGCCTTCCATGACCAATAGAGCTCTATATTAAAAACTTTAGAAATAGGTATTGATAGAATGCATCTCATTTATGTTGTGAAAACTACGACCACAAGGGAATATGGAAGGAATATGGAATGAGAACAGGCATGTTAAAATGCTAACAAAGAAACCTCCTTGCAACTCCTACCCCCCACTTTCCCCAAAAATATTCAAGTAAGCATGTGGGATTTGCAATCAGGCTGCAACGGGGGGGTCAGAGATCAAAAATAAATGGTGGGCCACAACATGCAGAGCTTTTAAAAAATAACGTCACATTCTTTCATTCTCAGCATAAGAAATGGGCAAGTTGTTCAGGGCAAATAATTGTTTGAACTGAGGATTTTATTATTAATCTCTGAAGACTGCTGAATTTAGGGTCACAGTAAGGGTTGATTAGGTACAAGGTGCATAAAGCTCTCCTCTGTCGATGCTATTGAAAGAAGCAAGTAATTTAGATTCAGAATTGGTCTTGGATTGAAGCTCACTCCATTACCGACCATTTTCAATTTCAGCTATACAATAAACATCAAGCTCGGCAAGGAAATTAGTACATTTGGTAATGTATTGGAAGAGATGGGTGGGTCTTTGACAAGATGACACTTATCACCAAAGCTTCAGTTAATGAAACCCTTGAGTGGTATCTGCGTTTGACATATTTTGACATTTTCTGAAATCACATCCAGCATTTTTCCCCCCACAATGTTCTTCTTTATGAGAGAGAAAAAAAAAATCCATCTATCTTTAAAATGAATACTGGAGTACTGCAATATTATTGGGGGGAAAATTTTTTAAAAATGCTGCCTGACACTGACAGGAAGAACAGGGTACTTTCTCAAAATCTGCGAGAAGCAACAGATTCACAGGATGAATTTTATTCAAATGAAGCTCACAATGCATTTGCAGGAGAAGCTTCAGGTTTAAATGGAGCATGTTTTTTTATCATATGTTTCCTGAAAATATCTTTCACTATAAAATGTGATCTCATTAATGTGACTACAATTTATATTACTGAAAAAAAATTGCCAAGTTGGAGTAATTATTTCCTGAACAAAATAGTTTTCTGTCCTTTTTGTTTGTTTTCCTGCAAGGAAACTGCTTGTACCTTAGCAAAGATGAGACTTTTAAAAGAGAAAATAATGAAAGGGAACAGAAAATGAAGACGATATATAAAAAAAAAAAAAAAAGAAAGAAAAGAAAAAAAAAAGAAAACATCCGAGAAAGGAAAACTGCAGGGGAAAATGAGGGTACAAAATAAACATGGGGAAAGCACATAAGAATCAAGGCATCCAAAATGAACAATTTCTGGCCCCGAACTAGCTATGACTAGATCACGACCCAAAGTCTCTCACCAGCGTTCTCACGTTTATGTATAATTAAATGCTGTTTTATTGCCAACTGGCCTAGATAATGAAAAACCAGAAAAAGAAGAAAATGCTCCCAAAGTGACCGAAAATTTAGGTTCACACATTCTGAGGAGTGGTTTTTGTTATTTACTTTTTAGTTTTCTCTGAAAGCTGGGTGAAATTATTATGTATTCAGATATTTTAAATCTCACACAGCTCTATTGTTCATGCCATGTTTTTTATCCAGTGCTGGGAGAACAATGTAACAAAAAATACAAAGCGTTCTAAATGGGGGGGCTTCCTGAACCCTACTGGACCCAGGGTGGCACTTGCAGTGTGGTAGGCCCAGCCGGGTGGTCTCTCCCATACATCATTTACCCACCACGAGGAGGAGGTCACCTTGAAGTTTGAAATGGGGGATAGGAGAGAGAAAGAGCGTGAGGGAGGCAGAAAGAGCAGAGTAAGGAAAGAAAAAAGGCTGCTTTGTACAAGATAGATACTCTCGAAGAATTCAAAACACATCAAGAGGACTCTTTTTTAACCTCCACTCTGTAGGTGATTTCTTTAAACCCTTTAGACTCCTACCCTTTCTGACTTCCATAATCCAAATTTAAGACCCCAGATCCTGCAGTGTTAAGGGAAGGGGAAAAAACCTAACTTCTGTAATAGCTCCAAGTATTAATATTGTCGTCTGAAAAAGCTGCATTCGACGTTTCACGGACTATTGCTCTCCTCCCTATTCCCTAAAATAATCATTTTAACATCATGGAAAAACACAATGAGTGTTGGAGAGCTGTTCAATCATCTAATAATCCAGGGTTTGATGATTATTTCTGCTGTTCCTCCGTTGTCCTACAGGTGTGGAAAACCAGGTACGTTTAAATAGAATGACATATGACCTGACCCTCAATAATGGAATTATAGCTCAACTGTTTTAATATCACGGGTGTGACCTTTAGACAAGTATGCATCATACGAGTTTTGCTTTTATTTTATCAATTTTTACAATAAATACGAAATAACCAAACTTTGAGTAAGAGGCTATATTCATTCATATATATTATGAATATATACATATATACTACATTCAGTGATGCTATTTAGCTGGGAGGTACTGGAACCGTTCACCACTGGTGTTCATTCTGATTAGCTGGTATCTGTGCCACAGCAGTTGAATATTGTTTTTAATCTACAACGTGTGCCTACGGTTTCTGAACTTTTCTGGAATAATTTGATTTGTATCATTCTGAGTCTGGGCTTCTCAAACTGTTAGTCTAGTTTTCAGCTTTCTCTGCCTGCCAAGTAAAAATTTTGTTGCTATTTCTTCTCTTCCATTTTCATTTTCCTTGTCTTTGTGTTATTTTAGTCCCTCTACTGTCTTTTTAGTGTGGTTTGGGGAAGAAGACCAAGTCAAAGCATATGTTCAGTTTAATGTTTCATAGGTTTAATATACTTGCCCCATTTTATAATTAGGAAATGTTTAATACAAACCATAGACTATATATACATATAAAAGTAATGCTTATAGAATATACATATGTATATATATGTGAAGGTATATGCACATATGCATATGTAGTACAGTCGGCCCTTGTTTATCGCGATTAATCAGTTCCAGACTCTACCGCGATAAATGAATTTCCGTGAAGCAGGATTCTTTATTTATACAGTCGTCCCTTGCCACTTCGCGCTTCGACTTTCGTGGCTTCACTCTATAGCAGTTTTTGATCGATCATAATTGTAAAGTAAAAGAACGATACAATGGACACGCATACACCCACCACCTAAATACCCATGTGATCCTCCCTGTATTCTCCTGCCTCCCCACTAAAGATAACCATTATCCCAAAATGTGTGCTTAAAATTCTCTTGTTTTTCCTTTCAATTTTTCTCACTTATGTAAATCCTGTATTTGTCTGCTTCGCTAAGCTGTGCTGCGGCAGTAAGTTGTACAAAGAAATGTTGATTTGTTGCTCCAGTCCACATTTGGTGGAGGTGCGTGTGTGTCCGTGGATCAGCTTTGGCCCTGTTCCAGGTCCTCTTCATTCCAGGGCTCCAGCTAAGGGGAGGAGCCCCTCTCTCAGTCTCCTTGCAAAGGAAAAAGAGCAGTGGTAAAACCACGTGATGGCTCTTAAAATCCCACTGGAAGTGGCACATATCAGTCTCATCAAATTTGCTGGACTGACTTGTCACCAGTGAGGAGGATATATCACAGGGAGGGACACTGCAAGATACATGGCAAAGGACAGGGATGTATAGTCCCCAAAAGGAAATGATGGTGAATAGTGAGAAACAATAATAAAATTGACCACAGTCTGCTCTCTTGGCCATAAATACTCTTTTCCCACTCTTCTTCATAGTACATCAGGTCCAGTTATAGCTCTTCTTTATCTGCCGACCCATGAGCTATAAACTAAAACTGTCTGCCAAGCATAGCAATTCTGAAATACAACCAGGCAGATGCTGTGAGGGCCCGCCACGATGGGAAGGGGGAAGAAATGCCTTTGGAGTAGGTTCATTCTTCTCTCTGTGTCTACTTCCCCAGCCCATTGACTCCACCCTCTCTGGGCAGTTCTTCCTTTGCCATTATCCTCATTGGACCACATCTGAAAAGAGCATTGGAGAATATGCTCCTTTGGGGACTAAAATTTTCTTGCTTCCTGCTCTTAGACTTAGAACATACACCATCTCTTTTAATCTAGGCTGATAGCTGTTTGGGTAGTATAATTCTCCCAACAACTTCATCAGCTTTTGTACCATCAGCCACATTGGCAATTCTTTTCAAGACATTTCTCTCTTCTTCTAGACTTAAACAGAGGGTTTTTTGAGCTTCTCAGACTTCTGTAGGGGAGCTATAGCATATACTATCTTTTAGGCCATTTGTGTACCTGAAGAGATTGACCAGTTACTGCCATAATCAGTTCAACAAAAGGTACCCTTAACACCTTTGATTTGGTTTATAACTCCAGAAAGCTGCATTTTAATCAACGTTGGTCACTCAGAGGAATTCTGTTTTACTTTTAGATACAAGAGTAAGTTGCATGTTCCAACCCTCTAAGTCCCCAGATTCCTGAATTCCTTTCATTTCTTTTCATCTTTGCTTACAAATCGGCCAGTCCTTTTGTGAGCTCATTTCTTTTTCTGTACCACCATGTCAAATGCAGCCAACAGCACAGGACATGCTAGTAATGTTCGGTTTTCCAATCTCTTTGCCTAGGGTCACAAAGTGATTCCATATATTATCTTCTTTTTATGTTACTGTAGCTATGGTTTCATTAAATGCTGCACCACTACATAATGGGCTGTCACCCTTCTAGCCTCCAATATCATTACCTATCACTCCGCCAAAGTCAGTGGGGCAGATTTAAGGAGTTTGGTTATAGCGGCACCTATTTTGTGGTAACAATTTATAAATCTCTATGGCTTACAAAAACAAAGAATTATGTTTTGCTCATGTTACATAGTTCTACATTGGCTGTGGGTTAACTTAAGCTTTATTCCCTGTGTCTTCTTCCAGAGTGAGGACAGCAGCTCCTGCCTGGGACATGCCATGCTTGTGGCAGGTGGAGGACGGTGATGGCAGAACCACACGATGATTCTTAAAGTTCTTCTCAGAGCATCACTTCTGCTCATATTCAACGGGCCAAAGTCAGTCACATGGCTGAGGCTGACATCAGAGCAGAAAGTGCAATCCACAACAAAGACAGAAAGGATACTGATTATTTTGAATAAAAAATACGACCCCTAAATATATATTGCTTTGTTTTGAATGTTTTTGAATTTTATATTAAAAGAATCATAAAATATGTATTTTTTTGTGACTTATATTTTTGGAGTTCAAACTTTCATTTGTGGATTTCATCCATGCAATGTGTATAGTGTTCCTTTTCCATGCTGTCCAGTGTTCCATTGTATAAATATACCAAAATGTATCTATCCATTACAGTTGCTTCCAGTTGTCCTCCCACCCCACCCCCCTTTACACAATGTTGCTAAAAACTCTTGTGCAAGTCTTCCAATGCACACATGGAAATATTCTCTGGAATATACTCAAGGAGTAAAATTTTGGGGTCATAGGGCTTATACATCTTCAAATGCGTTAATTAATGTTGATTTGTTTTCTAAAGTTATTATAACAATTTATATTTCAAGTCAGAAATCTTTAAGAGTTATTGTTTCACATACTTAAAACACTTGGTATTGACAGATTTTTTTTAACAAGACAATTGTCAATCAGGTGGGCATCTCAGTGACTTTGTATTTGTATTTTCCTATTTACATATTGCATGTGTCTGGGCCATTCATAAGCCCTCCTCTATGAAATATCTAAATATCTCTTTGAGCATTTTTCTATTGGATTATTTGTAAGATTTGTATAGATTTTTAGGATGCATTTAAAAATATTTGTACATTTTCAATACTATTCCTTTATTCGTTATATGTGTTTCAAATATATTCTCCTGACTATGGCTTGTCTTTTCACTTTTCAAATGGTATCTTTGACAAACAGAAGTTTTTAATTTTAATGTAGACCAGTCCATCAACATTTGCTTTATGGGTAGTGAGTGCTATTTTTTAATCTTGTATAAATTTTCCATGTCCACAGCAGGATTATAAGGATATTAAATTTTCTCACGAGAATTAAAATTTTTTCCTATTTTAGGTTTTCAGATTTATTTGAATAAAGTAATTGACGATTTTTCTTATTTACTTTTAAATTTGTTTTATCTATAGTTATATCCTCTTTTCAATCCTAATATTTTATTTATTATCTTCCTATTTTGTGTTTTCTTGATCAATATTCCTAGAGGCATATCTATTTATTCATCTTTTCAAATACTCAACTCTTGGCTTTTTTGGTCATCTGTCTTTGTTTTCTGTTTTATTATTTCCTATGATATAACTTCTATAGATTTTTTTAAAATATTAAAATTATTCATAGGCCTCTGGGATGGGCAAGGCTTTGATGCAACTTTTCCAAAAGTGATTACGAACAAAGTCACAGGATATATACCTAGAAAAACAACTTGGTTGCAACAAAACAAAAAATATAATTTAGGGCCAGAAAATTCTTTTTTAAAAAATTCTTTTTATTGATTTATTTTTGTTACAGATGTTTCTCCTTTTCCCCCCATTGACACCCTCCTCCCGATCCCACCCACCCCCACCCCGTCCACAGCATTGTTGTCTATGTCCATGGTTACGCGTATATGCATATAAGTTCTGTGGTTTATCTCTTCCCGCCCTGCCCCCATACGTCTTCTTCTGAGGAGGACCAGAAAATTCTTATCCTTGCATTTCAAATGGCTTGGATCTCTTTGGTACTCTTCTTACTGATTCCTCTTTTTAATCCTGAGTTTAATATAGAAGTTGAGTATGAACCCTATAGAGTTCTCTAATTCAAGATTAAAGTATAGTTCTATTCATCTAAATTTTCTTTTTTTTTTTTAAAGAAAGCTATAGATTTTATTTATCTTTAATGGTGCTTAAAGAAAAGCAGCTTAATTAAAAGAAGATTTAGAGATAAATGTAGACGTATTGAAAGGTCTTCTCAATGCTGTACTTTACATCCCCATGACTATTCTGTAACTCCAATTTGTACTTCTTAATCCCTTCACCTTTTTCACCCATCCTACAATACCCCTCCCATATGGCAATTGTCAAAATGTTCTCTGTATTTATGAGTCTGTTTCTGTTCTGCTTGCTCGTTTATTTTGTTTTCTAGATTTAATTATTGATAGATATGTATTTATTGCCATTTTATTGTTCATATTTTATATATATTTTTCTTCTACTTCTTCTTAAAGAAGATCCTTTAACATTTCATATAATACTGGTTTGGCCCTGGCCGGTTTGGCTCAGCGGTTAGAGCTTCGGCCCACGGACAGAGAGTCCTGGGTTCGGTTTCCACTAAGGGCAGGTAACTCGGTTGCAGTTTGTCCCCGGCCCCAATTGGGGCTGTGTGCGTGGCAACCAGTCGATGTGTCTCACATCGATGTTTCTCTCTCTCTCTTCCCCCCTCTCTCCCTCCCACTCTGTCTGAAGATAAATGCAAAAATGCCCTCGGGTGAGGATAAAAAAAAAAAAAATACTGGTTTGGTGGTGATGAACTCCTTTAGCTTTTTCTTGTCTGGGAAGCTCTTCATGTCCTTTGATTTTAAATGATAGCTTTGTTGGGTAGAGTAATCTTGGTTGCAGATCTTTGCTTTCCATGCATTTGTTTTGCACATTGTGCTCCTCCAGCTCTCACCCTGATGCCAGACAATTCAGCTCCTCCCTGCATGTCCCTGGTGCCTTTCAAGTTGCTGCCTGAGTGCTGGAACTCAGAGAGAGTGAGACCTAGTAAGTCTGTGCACAGGTCCTTTAAGAGGAACTGCCTGGGACTCTAGAAGTACACCATCTCACTCAGCCACAATACCCACTGGTTTAAGGGGACTTCTCTTCCTGGCACCGGAACTCTGGACTGGAGGGCCTGGTGTGGGGCCAGGACCTCTGGCTCCTCACGAGGGGACCTCCACAGCCGAGATATCCCTCCTTATTTCTATCCACCACCAGTGGGTATGAGACTACCTCCATCTGCAACTCCACACTTCCTGCTAGTATCAATGTGGCTTCTTCTTTATATCCTTAGTGGTAGGACTTCTGTTCAGCTAGATTTCAGGAAGTTTTGAATGACGGTTTTTCTGTAGTTTAGTTGTAAATTTGATATGGTTGTGAGAGGATGTGAGTACCACATTTACTTATGTCATCATCTTGACTGGAAGCCTCCATCTAAATTTTCTAACATCAAGATTTTTAGTGAAAGTGGCAAAATAAACAGATGGCTTAGGGTTCTAATTTACATATTATTTTCTTGTCTTTAAGGAAAATTGTGGCGTCAAAAGTAAAATGCAAAAGATTTTGAACTGTATGCATAACATCATACACTAGTTATATACCTGGAGAAAAATCAGTGGAAGTAAAGTTAGACTACAGATATGCAACTTTCATACACACATGATAAAAATAGGATTCCATGGGGCCTCAGTGGTATTTTGTGGCCAATCACAGCCAATGAATGGAAACAATATTATTTTTTATTGTATAGTTTTAGCATAGATTCAAATCTAGTAGACATTTAATCATTCTAGGAAGGTTCACAACTCTTTCTTTGGTTTAAGATCAAGCACATCTTGGTTTGTACAACTCTTGAATGAATTGAGGTCATTCCCAATAGCATTGAAGTAATTTAAGAAGCTGACATTTCTCTTATTTATATACCTGATATGTTAAAATAATGTAGGACTTTTGGATAACTTTTAATCAATTTAATATTTGTTGAACTTAAAATTAATAAATCACCAAAATATGGATCCAAACTTGGAATCCTTGATACAGGGTTTTAATGAAATATAAGAAAATATCAAAAGCAAAAGGAATTCCAAATAGAAGGCACTTAAATCATCTTGCCCCTTTATATGTTTTGGTGTTATTTTCATGAATATCTATTTTTGAACTTGGGGAAAAAACAAAGGTGGCAAAGATCTTGCCATCAACAAAATTACAAGTTGTTGATTAACTTCAAGCATGAGATACAGGTATTATTCAAGGGCCACTCGTAGCTAGTAATCTGCCCTTAATCACTCACTAGAGAACACTAGTTACTCTTTGCTGCCACTCTTTAGAAAGTTATTCCCTATGCATTATTACCTCAGGACATATCTCCAGGTTATGCCTCATGGTTCTACTAGTTTCCCACAATTAATTTCATTCTCATTTTATAATTTTTACATCATTGATGTATTGGTTCATAAATACTCTCCTTCAAACTGACTAAAATATTTTATTCATTTTAAGCAATAATATCTATAAAATATGGATAAGCTAGTAATCTTTCTGGTATAAATCAACATAAACTATTAACTTCTAAGATTGTGAAGTTACTCATTCCACTAGCTTTCACTTTTGGTAAGTGAAGACTATGTTATTTTACTATATTTTTCACAAAAGATAACTAGAAAATTGGGCAAAATATTTTTAAAAATTATGGTGACGGTATTACAGCATCAGCAAGATAATGAAGAACTACTGGTCCAGGATCAAGGAGAAGAAGGCCAGAAGTGAGCTTGGAATTTAGGGCCAGGTTTCCTCTGGTAGATTTTTCTGACTCTGTAAAAAGCAACTGAGAGGCTGAGTGAACTTCTGATATCTTCATGAGGTTATAGGAAGGAGATTTTAGTCCAGAACTCACCAAGGAGATGAGTAGACATAGTAAACACTCCTGTTTTGCAATGAGACCACAAAGGGATGCATCGTAAGAAACAGGATAAAACAGAAATAGACAAGTTTTGTAGCATAGCCTTGGATTATCTTAATCCTTGAAATAGAATTAAAGTAGAACCATATTGTTAAGAGCTGTCAGGCATCCAAGAATGCTTGTGCTCTCAGATATCTTGCAGAAGCCCTCAGATGACTTTCTAGAGGAAGTAACATATCTTTGGTACCACATCATTTCTCTATAAGCAATGAAGGCTATAATTTCTAGCACATAATAAAGAAAATAGCTCCAAGAGGAGCAAAAGCAATATGAGAAGAACCAAGCAGAAACTAAAGCAATAGAAAGTATCCTATATAGGCTTCAGAAATAAGCATAACAAGACAAAGACTTTAAAATAAATCTGCCTACCATATTTAAGAAGAGAAAAGACAAATTAAGAATTTTAGCAGAAGAAAAAAGTTAATGGAAACTCTAAGCTGCAAACAAAAACTCAATGGATGGGTCTCATAGTAGATCATACACAGTCAAAGAGATTAGTTAACTAAAATATCTTCAGTGAAGCCTCTAAGAATGAAATGATAGAAAAGACAGTAAGAGATGTAGAGGATACATTTAAAAATAATAACATTTAAATGGAGTCTAAAAGATAGAGAACAATAATAGGCCTGACGCAAAATGAAAGGTGAGATTTAATTCAGATTTGAAATTTGAAGTGATAATAACTGAGAACTTCTTCAAACTAGAGAAGGACATCAAGCTATTGATTCAAGAAGCACCACAAGTTCCAGGAAGAAAAACTGAAAAAGAAATCCACATGGAAGCACTAAATGATAAAACTGCTAAAACACTAAAATGGAAAAAAAAAATCTAAAAGTCAATCATAGAAAGATTTACCTTTAAGGAAACAATAACCAGACTTACAGCTGACTGCTCAGCTAAAACAATAAACCTCATCCAACAATGAAATTACATCTTCAAAGTATTTAACAACTGTCAACCCTATATCTTCTGAAATTGATGGGCGAAAAAAATCTTTCCAGATTAACAAAATAACACAATATCCCAGGAGCAGACTTGCACTCCTCACATAGCTTTAGGAGGTATGTAATAAACCTTTTATTTTTTTATTAAAAAAATTTTTTTTCTTTATTGATTTTAGAGAGAAAGGAAGGGAGAGGGAGAAGGAAGAAGAGATAGAAACATCGATGAGAGAGAACATCGATTGGCCGCCTCCTGCATGCCCCCCACTAGGGATCTGGCCCACAACCTGGTCTTGTGCTCTGACTGGGAATTGAATTAAAGATCTTTTGGTGCATGGGTCAACTCTCAACCACTGAGCCACACTGGCTGGGCTGTAATAAACCTTTTAATACCCTCTTTATATGTATGTGGCATCATCAGTCTTGACAACTGAATCAAATTTTAGGTGAGGAGTTATCTTATTTCTGAGGGGTGGCTATAACAGCTAAATGAGTGGGTAAATAAAAATAATTATTGGCTATATAAGAAAGGCATAATAGTATTTTGTTGGGTCTATTTTATATATATAAAATACACATCAAATAATGGTGTTTATACATAAATGGAATTAAATCATTCCAATTAAATGAGGGTAAATGTAATCAAATTATTCTAATGTCTTTAATCTACTTGTAATGACTGGGTAGAGTTTGAAAGAACCAATTAATATTAGATTTTGATAAGCCAAGAATACATGCGATAATCCCTAAGATAACTACTGAAAGAATATTGAGTATATAACTTTTGAGGAAATAGAAGGAAGTGGAATAATAAAAATAAATAAATATAAATGAAGGTGAGAAAGAAGAGGAAAAAAATCAATGCATGCAGAATAAATAGAAAGCTCATAATAGAATGGTAGATTTAAATTCAAGTAGATTAGTAATTACATTAAATATAACTAGACTAAATATTCCAATTAAAAGATAAAGATAAATACTATCAGAGTGTATTAAAAACTATATTCTTTTTACAACAGACATGTCTAAAATGTACAAAAAGAAGATAGAAAATAAAAAGATGAAAAAGATTTACCAATGGAAAGTTCATATAACCATAATATCAGATAAAGTAAAATTTAAAGTAAAAAGGATATTTTGTAACAATTCTAAATTTGTACTTATCTAATAACACAGCTTTAAAATAAAGTAGCAATTAACAGTAAAAAGGGATTGACAAACCAATTTTAGAGTGTAAGATTATAACACACTTCTCTTTATAATAAAAGCAAGCAGACAGAAAATCAGTTAGGATGCAATGAAATAACATAAATAGCAAACTTGACCTAATTAATATGTACAAAATAACACATCTAAAAACTGAATAAACCACAATCTTTTTAAACACACCTGGGACATTTTTTAAAATTCACCATATTATGGGTCACAAAGTAAGGTTCTACAGGTTTCAAAGAATGAAAATCATACAAAGTATAGTCTAAGGTCAAAATGCCATTAATTTAGAAATCAATAACAAACATTTTACTAGAATATCCTTATGGATTTAGAAATTTAAAAATATATGTTTAAGTAAATCATGACTCAGTGAAAAGAATACATTAAAGATTATGAAATATTTTTAACTGAAGGATAATAAAACTGCTAAATATCAAAATATCTGGGATACAGCTAGAGTCATACTTAGAGGAAAAGTTAAGCTTTAAAAGCACATATTACAAAAGAAGAAAAGTTGATAATCAATAAGCTATGCATTTATCTTAAAAAGTTAAAAAAAAAAACACAACACACCAATAATATAAAATCCAAAGAAAGTAGAAGAAAGGAAGAAATAGTTTAACAACAGAAAATAATGATATAGAAGATAAACAATTGAGAAGATAAATACAATTCAGGCATTGCTTCTTTTAGGACAGTAATAAAATTTAAATATCCATATTGCTTTTAATAAAGAAAAAAATCATTAAAAAGTCAATATAAGCAACAAAAAGGAAACCTCACTATAGATCTTGTAGACATTGAAAAGTTTACAGGAGGGTATTATGAACAACTTTTGCCAATCAATCTGAAAATATTGAAGTAATGGAATGTTTTAACAATATAACTTTCCAAAACTAACACAAGAAAAAATATAAAACTTGAGTAGTCCTATTTTCTTTAATAGAGTTCTTTATCTTTAACAGTGAATTGAAACAAATATTTAAGAAAGAAGTAAACGCAAATTCTTCCAGAGACTAGAAAGAGGGGAAATATACCTTATCTTCTTTAATAAGACCAGATAACTTTAACATTAAAACCTGACAAGGATATTAAGGAAAAGGAAAATTGCAGGTAATCATACTCATGACCACAAATGTAAGAATTTTAAATAAATTTAGCAAACCGAAACCAGTAATATGTATTGACTAGCTTATCTAGAATTTGAGATTGGTATAATATTAAAACAGTGATTAATGTAATTCATTACATTTGCATAAAAAAGAAAAAAAATAATATGGTCTAAGTAGATGGAGAAAGGCATTTGATAAAATTCAGCAACCATTCATAATTAAAAACCCTTAGCAAACTAAAACCAGAAGGGAACTTTCATAATTTAATAAGGGCATATACAAAAACAAACAAAAACAAATCGAAGAACAAAAAAGACCTATATCAAAACATCACATTTAATAGTTAAATGCTGAAAGCTATTACTCTGAAATCTGAAATGAAACAAGAATACCAACAGTCACTAATTTATTCAACATTGTACTGGAATACAATGCATCAAGGCAAGAAGAAGAAATACAAGGCATAAGGATTAAAAATGATGAAATAAAACTGTCATTCACACACACACACACACACACACACACACACACACAAATGACTGTGCACATAGAAACTGAAAAAAAAAAGAGTACAGCTAAATTTTAAAATGTATATGTAGGTTGAAGAATGTTGCTGGGTACAAGATTAATAAAACCATTTTTAAAAATGCATTTCTTATATCAGCAACAAACATTTAAAAAACAAAACTTAAAAGTTTTTTTCTTTTTTTAAATCCTCACCCAAGGATATGTTTTTATTGATTTTTAGAGAAAGAGGAAGAAGGAGAGAAATAGAGTGAGAGAGAGAGCATAAAGGGAATAAATGGTGATTTTTAAAAAGCAGCATGAATTAAAATGTGTAGTATTGATAAGGAATAGACAAATGAAGCAATGGGATAGAACAGAGATCTCAGGCACAGACCCATGCATATTAGAGAAGGATCTGTGAAAACATGGCACCGCAGTCCTATAGAGAAAGAACACTGTTTTTCATACAGGATGATGGAAAGTAGTGGAAACGTGTGACCTCTCTAACAGCTTATTCAAAGTTAAGTTCCAGGTGAATTATACATTTCAATATGTCAAGATAAACGACAAAATTGCTGGAAAATAATACAGAAGTGTATTTTCATGACCTTAAGATAGGAAATACTTCTTAGGAGATAAAAAGCACTTTTCTTAAGCAATTGAAAAATTGATTATATTAAAATTAACAACTTCTCATTCGAAGACACCTGTATACTACCAAGAGAAGAGTAGTATCCAGAAAATATAAAGAAATAAATATGAAAAAGAAAATGACTAGATAGAAAAATAGGCAAGAGATTTAAATAGATACTTTATAAAAGAGAATATCCAAATGGCCAATAAACATATTAAAAGGTACTTATTTTCATTAAGTATCAGGAGTATGCAAATGGAAACTATAATGAGATATCACTACACAAACACACCAGAATGGCTACAATCGAAAAAGACTGACAAGCATTGATGAGGATGTGGAGCAATCATACTCTGCTGGTAACAGAAATTGGTACAACCACTTTGAAAACAGTTTTCATCATCTCGTAAAGTTGAATTTATACATATCTTGTGATTCAACATTCCTACTATTTTACTAAATTTCCAACAGAAATGTGTGCTTATATATCCCAAGAGATATGTATAAGAATGTTCAAAGCAGTATTATTTTTACTAGTTAAAAACTGGAAACAGTACAAATATCTATCCACATAGAATGAATAAATAAATTATGGTTTATTCAGCAATATAATACTCCACAGCAATGAAAATAAAGAAACTAGATCTACATAGATAAATCATATAAGCAATAAAATAAACTGAAATAAAATATCCAGACACAAAGAATACATAGTGTATAGTTCAATTTACAGGAAATTAAAATAATCATCAAAGCTAACTTGATAGTGTTGAGGAGTTCATCTTAATATAGATAAACTACCAAAGAACACAGAATTGAGTAAATGACAGTCGAGACTGTGGTCCTTGAGGGGTAGGCAACAGAAGGTTTTGATTGGAAGGGAAACACCAAGTTTCGATGGCGATGACAATGCTCTTTTTGTTGTCTTGGATGGTAGTTACATGGGTGTTTGTTTTCTGGGAAATCATTAAACTCTAAGTTTTGTTTTATGCACACTTCTGTATATAGATTTTATTTCCCAATTTAAATAAAGGCTGAGAAACATTCATCCCTATCACACCTAAAATTTCAGATGTCATATAACTCCCCTCCTTTGAAAGGCAGCCAATATTTCCTAGGTGGACTCATTCCTTTTTATTTGTTTATTTTCCATAACTAGGATTACTTATCATAGATAGACGGTACCTAATAAATACTGAAATAAACATATAACTTTTAAAATTAAAAACTTCTCATTTATGAATCACTTAAAATGATCTCACATATCACTAGTGGTAAATTTGGGAAGCCCTATGTCAGGGTTAGATTACTTCTGTTTTAATTAGTCTGTGCTTCCAATTTCATTTTTATCCAGGACAAGACTCGCAAAGTGCTGCAACCAAAAATGAGCCTGTCTCTGCTGGTGCAGGCCTCTGGAACCCTTGATTTAAGGCCCGCAGGAAAGAACCAGCTTCACAACGTCTAAAGCCTGGCTTTAACTCTGGTCCAAAGTCTTCACCAGAACTGTAACCTGGTCCTGTTCACGGAAGTGGGGAGACTACAAGGATAAACCCACCAGGAAGGAGGGAATGGTTTCAGACATTGTCTTTAGAAGATGGTTAGTATTAGTATCCATTTGTTTTCCATAACCAAAGAACCGCATTTCTAGTTTTTGTGTAGTTCCAGATAGCACTGCATTAGAATCCTCTGGAAATTCCAAGTTACTTAGAGAATATCTTGAAAAATCAACTGAGGTCGAGCTATTGTAATACCACAAATGCTTAACTCATCTCCTATCCCATTGGCCTTCGCTTGTTTTGTTTCTTAGAGTAGCCATCTGAACAAATCTGCTCAGATTTCAAGGTTTGAGACTTGACTTAGTTGTTTTCCATGAGTTCTTGAAATGAATTAACATTGACAGTAGATTTATTCTGCATGCTGTTATTCATCTCCTACTTCAATAGGAGTTTCTTCTAATCACCAAACATATTTTTGGGGAGAGAAGTAAATAATCATTCTTGAATTGATTCATATTCTCTCTCTCTCTTCCCCTTCCTCTGTCTCTCTCTCTCTCACCCACACATACACACTCTTACAGAAACAGATTACCATTTATAACTACAAAACTAACAATATACTATTTTCTTTAGCATACAAATCAGGTACCTAGAAAATACATCTACAAGCAACTCAAAATGAAAAGTGAGTACCCTAATTGTGTCACTTGTCTAGAGAACAATCCTATATGTTTATGCCAACCAATAACTTATTCATTGACTAACATTACCAGCACTGTCAACTATTTTTTGAGGATTAGAAAAATCCAAAATATGCTCCATGGCTTCAATGTATTTCCAAGCTTCACAAGAGGGAAACGCCAACACCAAGATGGTGTTCTATAATTACACAACATATTTTATAGTGTAAACTACATGTGTTATACTAGAGTGGTTAATTTAAAAAGTGGCAATATCTGCCTGTTCCTCAGAAAGAGTCATTATTATTTTCTCTATTCTATAGGCAAGGTTAGGAAATTTAAGTAATTTGCCAAATAGTATATAGTGTATGGCAATGCCAAGACTGAAACCAGATTTTCTGAGGGCAAATCTCATGCTTTTTTCCAGTGTGCTCTCTCTCTCACACGACTTGACACAGTGTTGAACACATAATAGGTACACAGTGATTGACTGAAGATTTAAAAACATGTAAGACATTCACTTTGAAATAAGAACAAATAAAATCTATATAAGGCAGGCTGATTTGTGTAATTGACCAGACAGAGAGAGTATTACTGTCTTAGTTTGGGTTCCCCCATAAGCAGGACTTGGGACAAGGACTTGGGTGAAGAAGATTTATTTGGGAGGTAATCCCAGGAAGCAAGGGTGAGGGAACAGGGGAGTGATACCTGGGAAGGAAGAAAAACCAATATAAAGTTTCAGCATCAAATTTACAGCCGTGGAAAATAGGGACTTGATTTGCCAGCCCACCTGAAATTATTCAGAACTCCTCAAAGATGGGAAGTTCATGCGTTTATAGGCTCTATTCATCCACTGGCTGTGGGTTCCCACAGGGGCAGTAAAGGCCTGCAGTTCCTGGTTTGTTGCCCAGCTAAAGGGCTCCCAGATGGAGAGTAGCCTGAGGCGGAAAGCAAAAGGCAAGCACTTGAACTGAGCTGTCTATTCCAATTGCAGCTGAAATCAGAAGTGGGCCAATGAGATGGGGTATTACATACCAGAGGTATGTGCTACAGTTACCATATTGCATTACTAAAGATTTTAAGACTATCTTGCAAGATAATGCAAAAATAACGATTTTACATCTTAACATTCAATCAAACAGCATTGACATGTTTTACTCTGTTTGTCAAAAAATTTGACCAGTTTTGATGAAATTTACTAAGACAGTCTTCCTTAAGTTTAATTTGAAACAAAATGGAAGCCAATCTATTTAACAGGTGGTACTCTTTCTCAAATTTGAATAAACTTGAATACATTTTAATGAAATTTGCTACAAGTGTGTATTTATTCATTTAATGTTTATAGAACACCTGTCCTAAGATAGAGAGTATTACAATGCTGAATCTGACATCATCCTACCCTCAGTTAGTTTACAGTCATTTGGATTCATCACATCATGAGATGTTGCTGGCATTACTGATTCTACAGAAACTGGCAAAGGCAGAACACTGAAGTGGGCCAGATGCTGAGATGACAGATCCAGCTGTAGGGTTTGGGGAGTCCAGGCTACAAAAGGGAAGGGGACCTCTGGAGACAACAGTAGCAAATAATAAATAGATGATGGGTGAGCCAGATAAGTATGATACAAAGTAACAGGGATGACACAAGGGTTAGAAGCTGTGCAACAAATTAGACAGAATAACATGTTGAAAAAGGCAGGCAGGCAGTTGTTAGGTATCAGCAGGTAGCAGGTCTGGAGGCTGGGCAGGTTATCAAGAGTATGACTCAGGCACAGGAATCAAGAACACTTTCAAAGCTGTAAGAACATTTCAAGTTGTTGGAAACTGTACCATAGGGACAAACATCTCAGTGTATTTCTCTCTCAAGCTACATGTCCATGAAACGTTGGCCAGGATCTCTGCTCCCTGTGGTCCTCACTCCAGGATCAGGCTAAAAGCAGCCACCATCTGGGAAATTACTAGATGCCATGATGGAGATGGGGGTGGTGGTGGAGGGAAGTGGGATGAATTATACGCTAGGCTTTAAGCCTTCAGTCTGGAAATGACTTGCAATACTTTTGCCCATATTCAATTGGCAATGTGAGTCATATGGCCAAATCTAATTTCAAAGGGACTGGGAAAATAGTATGTTCATGGAAATATGGAGGACTACCACACAAGTCTTACTACTGGAAAAGGAACAGGTAAATAAATATACATACATGTACAACTAATGCAAATTCCCGTCAACAGAAACACAATATTGAGATAGGTTTTGAATGTGTTCCACTGAACTGTGTTTTAAAATACATTTTTAAAAAGATGTGAGAGCCCTGGCCAGTTTGGCTCAGCAGTTAGAGCGTCGGCCCGCAGTCCAGAGAGTCCCAGGTTCGGTTCCCAATAAGGGCACGTAACTCAGTTGCAGTTTGTCCCCGGCCCTGGTTGGGGTCATGCGGGAGGCAGCCACTCGATGTGTCCCTTTCACATCGATGTTTCTGTCTCTCTTCCTCTCTTTCCCTCCCACTCTATCTCAACAAAAATGGAAAAATGTCCTTGGGTGAGGATAAAAAAAAAAAAAAAGATGTGAGAAATGAGAAAGATACATTTCTCAGCAGTATCTTTTAACATGGTCCCCTCGCCTTTCAAAGACTATATACTTTATACATGTATAGTCAGAAAGTACCAGGCCCAACCTAAAATATCACCCTAGAATCTGTCAACTGTAAGTCAACATACCAGAAAGGAGCAGATATGCTCCTTGAAGAAAAGGGAGCAGGGAGACCCTGCTTGCAGTACTTAGCTGGTGAAAACGGTGGAAAGGAACCTAAACAGATTTAGCGGTTGAACACAAATCAAGGGACCACATTGAAAGAAAGGGACAGTTCTAAAAGGTTTTTCCCTTCTGATTCTTTTACCGTTTAGCACTTTCAAATATGTAGTCCTTAATTCTTAGGGCAGATAAGGAAGTTAAGCCTTAGGCTCATACTTAGGCCTGGCTATTATCACAAGAAGCAAAAATACCAAAATAAGAATGTTCCATCTCCTTATTCTCCTTCTATTCTACACACTTATAAATATTGTCAAAATTTTTAAAACTCACACTCGACAATAAAGCAGAATGAGGGCTGCAAAAGAACAATTCCACTGCCTCACAAATGGTTTCCTAGACCGATGTCTTCTGACCTTACTGCCTCGTGTTGACTTTGAGCAGCATCGGCAAGTATGTTTTTTAAAAATCCTCCAGCTGTAGACCAAGCAAGGCCTTTCCTGCTTAAAATACTGACACAGCGACCCCATCCCAGTCCTTAGAGAAATAGGACAAGAAATGGGTTTATCAAGGCCTATGTCTCTCTGTGATCCTTGTACTCGTCATGATTTTTGGACCTACAAGTTGCGATGCCCCACACATTCTCTGTTTAAATCCTCCTTAATTTCCCCCTGGCTTTTAGTATGGTTAAATACATCCTGTTTCTTAAAACTTTCTGTTATTCAGCTCCTATGGCAATGTGTTATCAGACTGTTTTCCTACTTCTCTGTTTTCATCAATGGCTTCTATTCTTGGCCTGATTGTCTAAAAGGATAAGCATTCTTAGAGGTTCTGTTCTAAGTGATCTCTTCTTTCCCTACATTTTCTCTCTGGACCAAATCATCTCTCACAAGGCTACAAATACAACTTCTATATAAGAGGCATTGAAATTGATGTCATTAATCTTGACCTCTCTCCAGAGAATGAAACATTTCCACCCACCCTTGAGTATGTCATACATATACTTAAAAAAAAAAAAAAGGCAGACCCTGGCTGGTTTGGTTCAGTGGTTAGAGTGTCGGCCTGTGGACCAAAGCATTGCAAGTTCAATCCCCGGCCCCGGTCAGGGTCGCGCCAGGAGGCAATCAATTGATGTGTCTCTTTCACATCGATGTTTCTCTCTCTCTCACTCCCTCCCTTCCAATCTATCTAAAAATCAATGAAAAACTATCCTCGGGTGAGGATTAACCAAAACAACAACAACAACAACAAAAAGGCAGCAAGTTTTTAGGACAAAACTATGTAAACTATGTATTGAAAGTCCACTTTTCATCCTGAAGTTTAAGACCTCTGTGATCCTATTATAATCTAATTTCCCACCAAATCTTGTTCTATTTCATATCAAGAATCCTATATTCATCATTTTGATCTTAAATAAAGAAGCCTGGGGCACACACACACACAAGAATCCTATATCCCAGTGAAACAGAACTCCCTCATTTCTTCACAATTCTGATTCCCTTTTCTTACTCTCTTCACCAGTGTTCCTGCTATCCCTTGACTGAGCACGCTCACCTTCCATACTCTGCCCATGCTTTAACAGGAATGTTTTACAAGATGATTCACAAAATTCAAAACTAAACAAAATGCAAACCATATGTGAGGGGATCCTGAAAGAAAGTTACCTGCAGCAGCCAGAAATGTATCTCGTTTGGTTCACTTATGTTCAGAATGTTGGCAAAACCTCAAGCCTGTTTGTAACAAATTTTTTTCCCCTTGGCATCATATCTCTGCACTCTATTTGCTTTTCCAGAGGAATAATTTTCCCTTTTTCATTTTCAAATTCCCTCATACATTCACTTTCTGCTTAGCCTTTCTCCACTATTTCCCTGAAAATAATCAACCTTTTCTTTCTCTC
Source organism: Tadarida brasiliensis (assembly GCA_030848825.1). Classification (NCBI taxonomy): domain Eukaryota; kingdom Metazoa; phylum Chordata; class Mammalia; order Chiroptera; family Molossidae; genus Tadarida; species Tadarida brasiliensis. Next base: position 45,208,569 of record CM061260.1, on the reverse strand, counting down.
TTCCTGAGGAGCTAGTAGAAGGCTGTTGCTTCTGTTCCCCCCATTTTGGGCAAGATTCCCCACCCCCTTTTCCTCTGCCTCCTTCCTCTCCAATCCCATTCATCGTTTGATGCGATATGTGTGACTACTGTCACACATCAGTAGTCAACTGTAGCAACTACTTTCAACTTGGTTTCCCTATTTTGTTTTTCTCTAGCCTACTTCTAAACAAATACATCAACCTAAGTCTCAGATTAGATATCAGAGGCATCCTATAATATAGTATATATATGGACACACACAATGTTTAGAACTTTTAAGTTACTAGCTAATTTTAGACTCACACGTTTACTTTCGATGTGCTCTCCCTAGATTAGCTAATTCATGACCCGTGAAACCACTCTGAGCAGGGCTGCCAGGGACAGTCATCTTGATCACATCTCTGTGCCTCGGGAGAAAAATCAGAGTGTATGTGAGAGGGCCAAAGGTCCAGGAAGTGAAAAAAGATTCACTGCAGTAATGTCTCCAAAGGAGAGGATGGGGTGATAATGTCACCTCAATTTTTTAATCTTTTGTTGATATCCTTTGGACTTGTTAAATGAGGTTCTGAGATGAGCCCTCTCCTCCCTAGAGCTCAACAATCGAAGTGAAGATGCCACAAACACCCTCAGGATAGAGAAGATAAAGCCCAATGGGGACAATGTAAGGAGCACAGTACTGCAGTGCTTATGAAATCCATTACTGGACATGACCCAGCTTGGACAATGAACCACAGTTTTATCACTGCAATAGCAGCCTCCTTTTTCTAACCTCTGGGTGATGAAAGGCTTTGGGCCCAGATATCTGCAAAACGAGTAAACAAGGCTGACTGCACTCATGTTAACTTGTTTTATACCTGTGTTTATGAGTTAGGTGTGCAGCAAACCATGACTCATGCACCCTGATTATAATAAAATGTGTTATCATCCACATCTCCAAAAAGTGGGGGAGGGGGCCTGATAATAATTAGGGTGTGATAGAAAACAGGAACTGGGAGTCAGACAGTTCTAGATTTCAGCCCTACCCTTGCCGCCCAGACAAGTTAATTAACAACTCTGAGCTTCAGTTTCCTCATTTAGGAAAACTCCAGGTGAGAACACATATTTCATGCAGTCAGGAGGTGATGAAATTGGGGGACATAAATGAAGTGCCTGGTGCAGTGCAAAGAACATAGTGGTGCTCACAAGCTGCTTCCCCTCCCCTCTCGGCACTTGCCCTCCACCATCCTCCACTTTGTACGCTTTCTATCATGTGTTGGCGAAGCAGGGGGGCAGACATCCTCCACAAGGATTGGTCCTGATCACTCAGGAAATATTTGTTCCTGTTCGCCTTCAATTGTGAGCTAATCCTGGCCAAGATTCTCTAAGAAAATATATGCTAAAGACCTTTAGAACTTGTCTACACACCCAGTTTCTTCTGCCAGAAAGCAGTGCACCATCTTGGAGGCTTCTCTCATTCATCCTCCTCATCTAATACCTAACAACTGCCTCAAATGTAGAGAATTATAAGTTGGTGATGATCCTCTAGCCCCTTGTTACTCAAAGTGTGGTCTGTGGAACCACAGCATCAGCATCATCTGGGAAGTTGTTAGAAATGCAGACTCTCAGCCTTATCCCCAACTTACTGACATAGAATCTGCTATTTAACAATATACTCAAGTATGTAAGTTTGAGATGCATTACTCTGGCCAAAATTCTAGAACCCCTGTAAGAATTAAAAACAAGCCAAATGTTTCTTATTTAATTGTAAAATGAAAAAGTTCGTATGTTAGAACTGAGTAGATAAAGCCTTCTTTCTCACTTTAATGTCTTCTTTGTATAGGATGAACGTTGTTGACACTAATGCTGGATTATAAAAATGTTGATCCACTTAGGTGATGTGGGGTCGTGGTTGGGATTACAGGGGTGGCTGTCATGCAAATCCTAGTTCCACTATTGATTACCTATATGAATAGGGGCTGCTCCTCATCTAAAATATGGGGTTGATAATAATAGTGACCACTCTTGGTGGGAATTTGCTGAGATTATGATTACAAAGTGCCTACCATACACTGTAAGCACTCAGAGAGGGCAGAAGCAATATCGATGAAATGATGTAAAGGGAAGAGCTTCTGTATATACAGACTTCAAAACATGGATCTAATCTAACTACTGCGTTAGTCCACTGCTGATGTACAGAGGAACTCCATTCAGGACCTTCATCTTTCATAGAGTAAAATCCTTGCATAAGGGTATTCCCTGATTCATCAACAGAGATCATTTATGCCTAAAACTGCTCTCACAGGTTGTTCACAGAGGAACTGACAATCAGCTTCTGCAAAACTCATGGGAATCCTGTTTAACACCTGAGAGATTTGCTACTAGAGGGGAAAGTTAGAGATATGTTATTTTCATTTAGTCTTCTAAGTTCTATACTTGACTTATATTTTATCTCCAGAAAATCTTATAAGGCCTACTATCTCAACTTTCCTTCAATATATATACTCAATTACTCTTTCATATTGATTACCTCCAAGAATTGATGTAAAAGAGAGTCACATAATTAGCATATATTACTTTGATCAGTGCTAAAGTTTAACGTATAAATGCTTTAATAAGTTAGAAGAAAAATTTATCTCTCAATAAGATATACATATTTTGTCAGATAATAATAATTGCATAGCTAATCAATCATACCTATCTTTAAAATAGTTACTAGAATGTTCTGACGTAAGTAAGCTCAGTCACACTAGCATTATCATCTCAGGTGATTTGTAAATTTACTATAAAACTATATTGACATACATAAAGTAGATTTGAATAAAAAGAAGTACTATATTATTCGATAACAAAACTCAATACTGTAAAAAAATATCCAATACTCTGAGAACTTAATGAAATACAATTAAATTTCTAGATTTTTTTGAAAGTTCATAAAAGAATACATAAAAATGTCCAGGAAAAAAATGTGTTTTTTTTTCAAATGGCATAGAGTGGTTTTCTTTATTTTAAACAATATATTCAATATATTATATAATTATAATAATTGAAAGGGTGCAATATTGGTACAAAATTGGCACAATGGAATTCAAGAAACAGATTAGAATCTACTTAAGAAATTAGTATACCAAAAAGGTACCATTTCTAATTGGTAGATAAAAGGATCACTTAATAAATGGCACTAGAATAACAAACTATAAGAGGAGAAAAAAATAAAGTTAGATCCCTACCTTACACCTTATACAAAAGTAACTTCTAGATGGATTAAAGATTTAAATATTAAATATGAAAGCAAAATATGTTAGTACTTTAAAATGTAGATTAATTCTTACATATAGCCTTGTAGTATCAAAGATGTTCTAACTATAATAGCAGTGTGGAAAAAAAAAAAAGAAAAACATTGACATGTTTTATTACATTAACATTAAATACTTCTGAGAAAAAATACAATGAAACAATTAAAAGGCAAATGTTAAATTAAGAAAAAGATACTAAAAGCCCACAGTGACGAAGGGTTACTAGCCATATATAAAATGGTTTATAAAAAAGATTAACTACCTGATAGAAAAATCCCTAATAAATAATAATAGGAGGTTTCTGGTCAAGATGGCAGTGTAGGTAAATGCAGTAATTGGAACCTCCCACACCACATCAAAGTTACAACGAAACTGCGGAACAACCATCATTCAAAACTGCCTGAAATCTAGCTGAACAGAGATGTTATAACTAAATATGTAAAGCAGAAGCCATGTTGAGACTGGTAGGAGGGGCAGAGACGCAGAATGGGCTAGTTCTAAACCCACATGTAGGGGTTAAACATCTGTTAAAAATTGGGAGGGAGCCAGGGGGTTCCAGCCCCACACCAAAACCCCCACCCAGGGTTCCAGTGAGGACGTGGTTAAGTGAGAAAAAGTAGGGGTCGTAGAGTCCCTGGAATTCCTCTTAATGGGGCCGCTCATGGACTTACTTGGATTCATTTACTCAGAGCTCCAGCGCTGGGGCAGCAGCTCAAAAGGCACCAGAGACGTAACAGGAGGAACTGAATTGTCTGGCATCAGGGTGAGAGCTGAAGGAGCAGCTTTCTTACACGCAGAAGTGCTGACAGAGGCCATTGTTCCTTTGCTGAACCCTTCTCCACAGAGCCAGAACGTGGGTGCCATATCTGAGTCTCTATCAACCTGGCTAACCCTGTTAGCCCCATCCTGGTGATTTCCTAAGACTGCACCCCACATAATTGTGGGCCCACCCAAGCCAATTCCAGTGATGTTTCCATACAAATGGATTCTCTTGGCTCATGCTTCAAGCTTTCCTATAATCTCTCAAACAAGCAGCAACTGGCCTCTGTGTACCCTGTATCACTTGTTAAGTGGCCCAAGGCCTGGCACAAGCAGCAGCCAGCCTTGTATTGCAGCTTGTCTCTCCTAGTTACCTCCAAGCCTGATACAAGTAGCAGCCATCTGCAGACTGCTCTGTAGCTCATGCTGGTTGGCCACAGGAAGGGCACAGGCAGTGGCTGACCTTAGCCTGCACCTCTAGGACACCCCAGAGCAGTGCACCTGGTCAGACCATGCCAGATTACAACACAACCACCTCCACAAGTGACACACTTAAGGGGCAAACATGATAGGCACCAAAGCCCCACTCAAGTGAATCCTGCTCCATGGGGTCAGCCCCTGAATGGCAGCTTTGATACTGTAGTCACATCCAGTCTTTACAATTGATCAGAATGGAAGTCAATCCCTTCCACTGATGTGCCAATAGCGATCAAGTTTCAACTACAACAAAAAGGTGCACACAGCCCACACAAGGGTGCACCTGGAGCACCTGGCTAAGGTGAACGGGGAAGATGTGCCACTGGGCCCTACAGGACACCTACTACATAAGGCCTCTTTACAAAGACTGGGATACATAGCAACTCTACTAATACATAGAAACAATCACAGAAAAGCAGCCAAAATGAGGAGACAAAGAAACTGGTCCCAAATGAAACAACAGGAGAAATCTCCAGAAAAAGAACTAAATGAAGTAGAGGCAAGCACACTACCGGATACAGAGTTCAAAATAATGGTTATACAGATGCTCAAGGAACTTCAGCAGCATAAAAACATGGAAACCATAAAAAAGAACTAGTCAGAAATGAAGAATGCACTAACTGAAATGAAGAATACATTATAGAGAACCAACAGTAGAGTAGATGAAACGGGGGATCAAATAAGAGATTTAGAAGATAAGGAAGCAGAAAACACCCAATCAGAACAGCAAAAAGAAAAAGAATCCAAAAAATGATGATAGTGTAAGGAGCCTCAGGGACAATATCAAGCATACCAACATTCACATCATGGGGTTGCCATAAGAATAAGAGAGGGAGCAAGAAATTAAAAACGTATTTGAAAAAATAATGACGGAAAGCTTCCCTAACCTGGCAAAGAAAATAGATATACAAATCCAGGAAGCACAGAGAATCCCAAACAAGATGAACCCAAAGAGGCCCACACCAAGACACATCACAATTAAAATGCCAAAGGTTAAAGACAAAAGGAGAATCTTAAAAGCATCAAGAGAAAAGAAGTTAGTTACATACAAGGGAACTCCCATAAGACTGTCAGCTGATTTCTCAACAGAAACTTTGCAGGCCAGAAGGAATTGGCAAAAAATATTCAAAGTGATGATAAGCAAAGACCTGCAACTAAGATTACTCTACACAGCAAAGCTATCATTTAGAACCAAAGGACTGATAAAGAGCTTCATAGACAAGAAAAAGCTAACATAACTCATCACCACCAAACCAGTATTATAAGAAATGTTAGGTTTCGGGTCAAGATGGCGGCATAGGTAAATGCAGTATTGCCTCCTCCCACAACCACATCAAAATCACAACAAAACTACAACACAACCATCATTCAGAACTACCTGAAATCGAGCTGAATGGAAGTCCTACAACTACGAAATTAAAGAAGTCATCACATCGAGACTGGTAGAAGGGGCGAAGGCGCGGATGGGCTGGTCCCACACCCATGTATGGCAGATAAAAATCAGGAGAGACCTCGGCTGGAAAGGTCCTCCCTGAGGACTGAGGGGTCCCTGTCCCACACCAGGCACCCAGCTCAGGGTCCCAGTGCCAGGAAGAAAATTCCCCATAACTTCTGGCTGGAAAAACCAGCGGGAACTGAGGCAGAGGGAGGCTGCAGCTGCAGAAGCCCCAGCAGTTCCTCTTAAAGGGCCTGGCACATGGACTTACTCAGACTTGGTCCTTCTGAGCTCCAACAGGAGGCAGCTTGAGGGGCACCAGAGAACAGAAAAGAACTGAGCTGTTTGGCCTCCGGACGAGGGCTGGAGGGGCAGCTTTCTCCTGGACAAACGTTCTGGTGGGAGCTGTTATTCCTTTGGTGAGCCCTTCTCCCACAGGGCAGGCAGACTGCCGCCATATCTGGGACTCCAGCAACCTGGCTCACACTGTTGGCCCAGCCCTGGTGATTCCCTGAGGCCCTGCTCCACCCAACTTTCAGGCCCACCCAAGCTATTTCCAAAGGCTTTACCATAGGATTGGCCTGTCTTGGATCCTGCTTCAGAGTTTCCTAAAACCTCTCAAACAAGCAGCATCAGGGAGCCCCATATTTCTCATTAAGTGGCCGCAGGCCTGGCACTAGAAGCAACCAGCCTTGGTTCACAATTTGGCTTTTCCTGGATACCTCCAAGCTCAGCACAAGAAGCAGCCACCTGCAGTTCACTTTGTAGCTTATGCCGGGTGGCCCTGGATAGAGCACAGGCAGTGGCTGACCTTGCCCCAGAGCCAGCACACCTGGTGGACAGCTTCAGACCACATTGAAACACCACCACCCAACTACCTCCACAAGTGACACACTGAATGAGTGGACTCAGTGGGTACCAGAGCCCTGCTGAAGTAAGTCTTGCTCTGTGTGGTGGGCCCCTACATAGCTGATCCTCCAAGGTAGTCAGAGGCCAGTGGTCAGTGGGCACAGCCAGTCCTTGCAGCTGATCAGACTGAGTAAATCCCTCCCACTGACGTGCCAACAGCAATCAAGACTCAATTACAACAGAAGGGTGTACAGTCCACACTAGGGGTACACCACAAGGGCCCAGCTGGGGGGATCAGGGAGACTGTGCCACTGGATCCTACAGGACACCTACAACAGTAGGCCACCCTATGAAGCCTAGGAGGCATAGCAACTCTGCCTAATACATAGAAACAATCACAGGGAAGCAGCCAAAATGAGGAGACAAAGAAACATGTCCCAAAAGAAAGAAAAGAACAAAACTCCAGGAAAAGAACGAAACAAAATGGAGATAAGCAATCAATCAGATGCAGAGTTCAAAACACAGCTTATAAGGTTGCTCAGGGAACTTGGTGAGACATCCAAGGGACTTAAGGAGACCTCCGAGGAACTTAGCGAGAACATCAACAACATAAAATAGGGCCAGTCAGAAATGAAGGATGCACTAACTGAAATAAAGAATAATTTACAAGGAATCAATAGTAGAGTAGGTAAAGCCAAGAAGCAAACCATCGATTTAGAATATAAGGAAGCAGAAAACAACCAACCAGAACAGCAAAATGAAAAAAGAATCCAAAAAGATGAGGATGGGGTAAGGAGCCTCTGGGACAACTTCAAACGTGCCAACATTTGCATTATAGGGGTGCCTGAAGGAGAAGAGAGAGAGAAAGAAATTGAAAAACTATTTGAAAAATTAATGACAGAAAACTGCCCTAACTTGGTGAAGGAAACAGACATACAAGTCCAGGGAGCACAGAGAGTCACAAACAAGTTGAACCCAAAGAGGTCCACACCAAGACACATCATCATCAAAATGCCAAAGGTTAAATACAAAGAGAGACTCTTAAAAGCAGCGAGAGAAAAGCAGTCCGTTACCTACAAAGGAGCTCCCATAAGACTGTCAGCTGATTTCTCAAAAGAAACTTTGCAGGCCAGAAAGAAGTGGCAAGAGTTATTCCAGGTGATGAAAAGCAATGACCTACAACCAAGATTACTCTATCCTGCAAAGCTGTCATTTAGAATCGATAGACATATCAAGAGTTTCCCAGACAAGAAAAAGCTAAAGGAATTCATCACCACCAAACCAGTATTACATGAAATGTTGAAGGGTCTTCTTGAAGGCAAAGAACAAAAATATGAACAATAAAATGGCAATTAATACAAATCTATCAACAATTGAAGCTACAAACAAAATGAGCAAGCAGAACAGAAACAGACTCACAGATACAGAGAACTTTTTGTTGCTGGCTAGATGGGTGGGGGCTGGGGGTATGGGTGAAAAAGATGAAGGAATTAAGAAGTACAAATTGGTTATTAGACGGATGAACCTCAAAGGGAAGGGGGGTTGAGGGGTGGGATGAGATAAACCAAAGAACTTCTCTGCATATATGCATAACCAATGGACACCAACAATAGTGTGGGGAGGGCAGGACGGGACAGGAATGGGGAAGAGGGGGTCAATGGGGAAAAAAGGGAGAAACATCTGTAATACATTCAACAATAAAGATGAGTTTTTTAAAAAAGAAATGTTAAAGGGTTTTCTTTAACAAGAAGATTTAAAATATGAACAATAAAATGGCAATAAATAAACATTTATCAACAATTATCTTAATCACAAATGGATTAAATGCTTCAGTAAAAACAAGTAAGGTGGCTAAATGGACAACAAAACAAAACATTACATATGCTGTCTACAAGAGATTCACTTCAGATCAAAAGATACACATAGACTGAAAGTAAAGGGGTGGAAAAAGATATTTCATGAAAATAAAAACAAACAACAAAAAAAGATGGAGTAACAATACTTATACCAGACAAAATAGACTTTAAAATAAAGGCTATGACAAGAGACAAAGAAGGACCGAGCAACTCCACATCAGGTATTTACCTGAAGAAACCCAAAACATGACATTGAAAACATTGAAAAGATATATATATATATATATATATATATATATATATATATATATATATATATATATATGTTTATTGCAGCATTATTTGCAATAGCCAAGATATGGAAGCAAACTAAGTATTCATCAATAGATGAGTGAATTAAAAAGCAGTGGTACATATATATAATGGAATATGATTCAGCCATAAAAAAATGAAATCTTCCCACCTGCAACAACATAGATGGACCTAGAGGGTATTATGCTAAGTAAAATAAGTCAGACAGAGACAGACAAATGCCAGATGATTTCACTTATATGTAGAATCTAAAAAACAAAATAAATAACCAGACAGAACAGACCCATAGATACAGAGAATATTTTGATGCTTGCCAAAGAAGAGAAAGTTTGAGAGATGGATGAAAAAGGTGAAAGGATTTAGAAGTACAAATTGGTAGTTACAGAATAGTCACAGGGATGTAAAGTACAGCATAGGGAATATAGTCAATAATATCGTGATAACTATATATAATGTTAAATGGGTAGGAGATTTATCAGGCAATCACTCCATAAGTTATATAAATGTCTAATCACAGGGTTGTACACTTGAAACTAATATAATATTGTAAGGCAACTGTTAATTAAAGAAATTTTTTTAAAGCAAAAAGAAAATTCACAAAAGAATCTAAAGGACAATACATAGATTTTTAAAACTTCTGCCCTAGATTCCAAAATGGCGACAGAGTGAATGGAAGCTACCCAGACCATCTCCCAGGACCAAACTGGAATTACAACTAAAATAAAGACAAATTGTCACGAAAAACCAACAGAAAAGCAGCTGGAGAGGACCCGTATAACTAGGGATGGAAAGAGGACACTAAATCGAGCCTGGTAGGAACTGCATAGGTGCGAGAAGATGGATTAGGAGTCCATGGACAGCAGCTGTTTGAGCTGTGAGCAGCTCCCTCAGGGTTAAAATCCCAAGCTGGCTCCACAGCGCAGAGGGCCAGGACAGAGCACTAAATTAGCTACAGCCACTCACTTTGGGCTCTGGCAGAGGAAGAGCAGACTGGAATGGAACTGTGTGGAGAGACTCAGGAGCTTTAAGAGCTGGGAGGGCACAAGGAGTTTTGTGCTGAATCATTTCCTCACAGGACAGTAGCCAACTTACTCAAAGAGCCCCTTCCCAGAGCCCTGGGGAGAAGCAACAGCCCTCCCTCAGGAATTTAACACCATCCGGCCAGGCCAGAGAATTGAAAATTGAGGGTCATTAACATTGAGTCTGATAGAAAGCAAGTGCCCCACCCACTGGAAATCCTCTTACACCTGAGGGAATTTTCATTCAGCTGAGGTCTATAAATCAAGGCTCATCAAGTAACTGACAATACTAGCCTCCAGGCAAAAAGCTAGGGGATAACTGAACCTTTCCTGATGCAAATCTACCCAGGAAAGTAAGACTTGACAGTGGTGTTTAACATGGGTCCTCCCTCACTCATCCAAATGCAACAGAGGGAGCCACAACCAGTGGAACACCAACACCCACAGGGAAAATTTGGCAGGCTCCAAAATTCACTGACACAGCCAAGATGGTGAAACAAAGAAAAAATCCCAAATAAAAGAACAAGCGAACTCTACCAAAGAAGAGATAAATGAAATGAAGTTAAGCAAGTTATCAGAGGTAAAGTTCAGAGTGATGATAATGAGGAAGCTCAACAGCATGAGTAAATATATAGAAACATTGAAAATCAAAGAATTGGAAATGAAAAATCACCAAGCAGGAATGAAGAACGACATAGCAGAAATAAAGAACACGTTGGAAGGAATAACCAGCGGAGTAGAGGAAGCTGAGGACTGGATCAGTGAATTAGAAGACAGGGTAGAAAAAAATCACCCAATCAGAGAACCAAAAAATAAAAAACAATTAAAAACAGGAAATAGCTTAAGAGAACTGTGGGACAACTGGAAACATAACAATATCTGCATCATAGGAGTTCCAGAAGAAGAAGAAAATGAGCAAGGGTTAGAGAATATATTTAAAGAAATAGTGATATAAAACTTCACTAACTTAGTGAAGGAAAAAGGTATTCAAGTTCAAGAAGCACAGAGAGCCCCAAGTAAGAAGAACCCAAACAGGCCCACACCAAGACACATAGTAATTAAAATGTCAAAAATTAAAGACAAAGAGAGAATCCTAAAGGCAGCAAGAGATAAGCAACAGGTTATCTACAAAGGAACTTCCATAAAGCCATCAGCTGACTTCTCAACAGAAACACTTCAGGCCAGAAGGGAATGGCATGAAGTAATCAAGGTCATGAAAAACAAGGATCTGAATCCAAGACTACTCTATCCAGCAAGGCTGTCATTCAAAATACAAGGTGAAATAAAGACATTCCCAGACAAAAAAGAGGCTAAGGAAATATATTAGCACCAAACCAGCACTGCAAGAAATGTTAAAAGGACTGCTGCAATTACTAGAAGAAATAGGAAGAAAAATATAACCACAATAAACAAAAATGGCAATAAATAAGTACATATCAATAATAACCTTAAATGTAAATGGACTAAACGCTCTGACCAAAAGACACAGAGTAGCTGATTGGATAAGAAAGCATGTCTCATATATATGTTTTTCACAAGAGACCCACCTCACAACAAAAGATTCACATAGGTTAAAAGTGAAGGGATAGAAAAAAGTCTTCCAAGCAAAAGGAAAGGGAAAAAAAGCTGGGGTAGCAATACTCATATCTGATAAAATAGACTTCAAAATGAAGGCCATAACTAGAGACAAAGAAGGGCACTACATAATATTGAAAGGATCTATCCAACAGAAAGATATAACCTTGGTAAACAAATATGCACCCAATATAGGAGCACCAAAATATATTTTTAAACTTCTGGAGGACTTCAAAGGAGAAATCGACAGCAATACAATCATAGCAGGAGACTTCAACACCCTGCTGACATCACTGGATAGATCCTGTAGACAAAAAATTAACAAGGAAACAGAAACTCTAAATGATGCACTAGATCAAATGGATTTAATAGATATCTACAGAGAATTATACCCCAAAGCCACAGAATTCACACTCTTCTCAAGTGTACATGGGACATTCTCAAGGACAGACCACATGTTAGGACACAAACTAAGTCTCTACAAGTTCAAGAAGATTGAAATCATATCAAGCACCTTCTCAGATCACAATGGCATGAAACTAGAAACCAATTAAAACAGAAAAATGTAAAAACATTCAAACACATGGAGGCTAAATAGCATGTTATTAAACAATGAATAGGTTACCGAGGAGATCAAGGAAGAAATTAAAAACTTCCTGGAAACCAATGAAAATGAACACACAATAACACAAAATCTATGGAATGCAGCAAAAGCAGTCCTGAGAGGGAAGTTCATAGCATTACAGGCCTACCTCAAGGAACAAGAAAATTTTCTAATGATGATCTAACCTCACAACTTAAAGAACTACAAGGCAAACTAAAAGAAAAACCCAGAGCAAGTAGAAGGAAAGAAATAGTAAAGGTTAGAGCAAAAATAAATGACATAGAGACTAAAAACAAAACAAAACAAAACAAAAAAAAAACAGTTCAAAAGATCAATGAAACAAAGAGCTGGTTGTTTGAAAAGATAAACAAGATTGATGGACACTTAGCTAGATTCACCAAGAAACAAAGAGAAAGGACACAAATAAACAAAATCAGAAATGAAAGAGAAGTAAAAACTGACACCACAGAAATAAAAAAGATCGTTAACAAATACTATGAACAAATATAAGCCAACAAATTGGATAATCTAGGCAAAATGGACAAATTTCTAGAAACACATAGTTTCCCAAAACTGAACTGGGAAGAGATAAAAAACTTGAACAGACCAGCAACTACTAAGGAAACTGAAGATGTAATCAAGATTCTCCCAGCAAACAAAACCCTATGCCCGGCTTCACAGGGGAGATTTATTGAAGATTCAAAGAAGATCTAACACCCATTCCTCAAACTATTCCCAAAAATTCAAGAAGAAGGAAGACTTCCAAACTCGTTTTATGAAGCCAGCATAATTCTAATTCCAAAACCAGAAAAAGACACTACAAAGAAAGAAAACTACAGGTCAATATCCCTGATGAACATAGATGCCAAAATCCTTAACAAAATACCAGCAAATTGAATCCAGCAATACATCAAAAAAATTATTCACCATGACCAAGTGGGATTCATCCCAGGGATGCAAAGATGGTACAATATTTGCAAATCAATAAATGTGATACACCACATAGACAAAATGAAAGATAAAAACCATATGATCATATCAATAGATACTGAAAAAGCATTTGACAAAATCCAGCACCCATTTCTAATAAAATTGCTCAGCCATGTGGGTTAGAGAGATCATATCTTGACATAATAAAGGCCATATATGAAAAACCTACAGCCAACACCATATTCAATGGGCAAAAACTAAAAGCATTTCCCTTAAGAACAGGAACAAGACAGGGATACCCACTTTCACCACTCTTATTTAACATAGTACTGGAAGTCTTAGTTACAGCAATTAGACATGAAGAAAAAATAAAGAGGATCCAAATTGGATAGGAGGAAGTGAAACTCTCATTATTTGCAGATGACATGATATTGTACATAGAAAACCCTAAAGACTCCATCAAAAATCTACTAGACTTGATAAATGAATTTGTCAAAGTAGCAGAATACAAAATTAACATCAATAAATCGACAGCACTCTCATATACCAATCATGAACTCAAAGAAAGAGAAACTAAAAAAAATCCCATTTACCATCGTGGCAAAAAAATGAAGATACCTAGGAATAAACTTAACCAAAGAAGTAAAGAATCTATTTGCAGAAAACTACAGGACATTGAAAAAAGAAATAGAGGAAGATATAAAAAAGTGGAAGCACATACCTTGTTCATGGATTGGAAGAATTAACATCATTAAAATGTCCATACTACCCAAAGCAATCTATAGATTCAATGCAATCCCCATCAAAATACCAGTGACATTTCACAGAACTAGAACAAATACTTCAAAAGTTTATATGGAACCAAAAAAGACCCCAAATAGACACAGCAATCTTGAAAAAGAAGAACAAAGTAGGAGGGATCACAATACCGGATATCAGGTTATGCTACAAAGCCACTGTAATCAAAACAGCTTGGTACTGGCACAAGAACAGACATACAGATCAATGGAATAGAACAGAGAACCCAGAAATTGACCCAAGACATTATGCTCAATTAATATTTGACAAAGGTGGCAGGAGCAAACAATGGAGTAAAGACAGCCTCTTTAATAAATGGTGTTGGCCGCGGGGGAGCCCAGGCGGAGCGGGGGAGCCGGGCGACCTCCCACTGCGGGGGAACCCAGGTGGAGCGGGGGAACCCAGGCGGAGCGGGGGAGCCCAACGACCCCTCCACCAACGGAGGAAGCCGGCAACACACAGGAGAACTGAGCAAACTGAACAACGAAATTGACCCAGAGACATGGAGGGTGGAGTACGGGATGACGGGCCTCAGAGGAGGGGGGGAGGAGGGGGAAAGAGATAAATCACAGAGCCTATGTGCATGGGTGCATGGCCAATGGACATGGACAACAGGGATGGGGAGGAGGAGAAGGGGAGGGGGAGGAGGGTGTCAATGGGGGAAAAAAAAGGAAAAACATCTGTAACAAAAACAAATGAATAATAAAATAAATTATAAAAAAATAAAAATAAATGGTGTTGGGAAAATTGAACAGCTATATGCAAAAAAATGAAACTAGACCACCAACTTACACCATACACAAGAGTAAACTCAAAATGGATAAAAGACTTAAATGTGACTCATGAATCCATAAAAATCCTAGAAGAAAATGTAGTCAACAAAATTTCAGACATCACATGCAGCAAAATTTTCACTGATACAACGCCGACGGCAAGAGAAACAAAGGAAAAGATTAATACATGGGACTACATCAAACTAAAAAGCTTCTGCACAGCAAAAGAAACAACCATCAAAATGGAAAGGGAACCCACTATATGGGAGGGCATAATTGTCAACGATACATCAGATAAGGGGTTAATTTCCAAAATACATAGAGTGCTCATACAACTCAACAAAAGGAAGACAAAGAACCCAGTTTAAAAATGGGCAGAGGACATAAATAGACACCTCTCCAAAAAGGACATACAAATGTCCAAGAGATATATGAAAAAATGCTCAACATCACTAATCATCAGAGAGATGCACTTTAAAACAACCATGAGGTATCACGTCACACCTGCCAGAATGGCTGCCATCAACAAATCATCAAACAAGTGCTGGCGAGGGTGTGGAGAAAAGAGGACTCCAGTACACTGCTGGTGGGAATGCAGACTGGTGCAGCCACTACAGAAAACAATATGCTGTTACCTCAAAAAATTAAAAATTGAACTGCCATTTGACCCAGTGATCCCACTTCTAGGAATATATCCTAAGAAGCCTGAAACACCCATCAAAAAGAATATATGTACCCCTATGTTCATAGCAGCACTATTTACAATTGCTAAGATCTAAAAACAGCCCAAGTATCCATCAATAGATGAGTGGATAAAAAAGCTGTGGTACATATACACAATGGAACACTGTGCAGCTGTAAGAAAGACAGATCTCATATTCTTTGAGATGTCATGGAGGGACCTGGAGAGTACTATGCTAAGCGAAATAAGCCAATGAGAGAAAGACAAATACCACATGATCTCACTTATCTGTGGAATATAATGAACAAAATAAGCTGATGAACAAAATAGACCCAGAGACACAGAAAGGAGTATGGTTCAGACTGATAAACCTCAGAGCAGGAGGGTGGGGAAAGGGTAGGGGGGAGGGATGAGATAAACCAAAGAACTTATGCATATAAGCATAACCAATGGACACAGACAACAATGCTGAGGGTGGGGGTGGGATCTGGAGGAGGGTGTCTAGGGGGTAAAAAGGAGAAACATCTGTAACAAAAATAAATTAATTAATAAAAAAGAAACAAAAACAAACAAAAAGACTTGTGCCCTGGCTGGTTTGGCTCAGTGGTAGAGCATCGGCCTGTGGACCAATGAGTCAAGGGTTCGATTACGGCCAAGGGCATGTACCTCGGTTGCAGTTTGTCCCCGCCCCGGTTGGGGTCATACGGGAGGCAACCAGTTGATGTGTCCCTCTCACATCGATAGTTCTCTCTCTCCCTTTCTCTCCCTCTCCCTCCCACTCTATTGAAAGATAAATAGAAAAATATCCTAGGTGAGGATTAAAAAAACTAACAAACAAACAAAAACTTCTATCATAGTAACAATTAGTAGACACAGAAAAAATATAAAGAAAAATAAAGTTATTAATTAACTAATTCTAATACTACAAATGCCTACACACTACTGTAGATTCAAAAATTGTAAATAAAAATTCCATATTCACTTCTCTTTAGACAACTTAAATAATTTATCTTTTCCTTGGGCATTCTCTTTCACTCAAATTTTAAATAAAAATTATATATATATATAGTGTATAACATGGTGATTTGATATATAGTACTGTGTCACTTAACAACAGGGATATGTTCCAAGAAATGCATTGTTAGGCTATTTCGCCATTGTGCAAACATCATAGAGCGCACTTATACAATTTAGTTGGTATAGTCTACTACATACCTAGGCTATATAGTATAGCCTATTGCTTATAGGCTACAAACCTGTACAGCATGTTACAATACTGAATACTGAAGGCAACTGATGACTTTACAAAGCTATAATGTTACTAGGCAATAGGAATTTTCAGGCCATTACAATCTTAGGAAGCCACCATTGACCCCAAAGGTTGTTATGCACTGCAGGACTGTACATATACATAGTGAAATGACTACTACAGGTAAGCTAATTAACATATCATCTCACCTAGTTACTATTTTTTTGTGTGATGAATGCAACTGAAGTCTACTCTCTTAGCAATACTGTTCAATACAGTATTATTAAATAAAGTCATCATGCCTTGCACATTAAGTCTCTAGACTTAGACATCCTACATAAGTGCAAATTTGTACCACTGATCAACATCTCCCCATTTTTTCACCTCCTGCCCCACCCACAGTTCCTGGTAACTACCATTCTATTCTCTGTTTTTTGCTGCTATGAGTTTGACTTTCTTCTTTTATTTGATTCCACATATAAATTAGATTACACAGTGTTCACCTTTCTGTTTGGCATATTTCACTTAGCGTAATGTCCTTCAGCTTCATCCATTTTGTCACAAATAGCAGGATTTCCTTCTTTCTCATGGCTGAATAATATTCCTCTGTGTAATTGTGTGTGTGTGTGTGTGTGTGTGTGTGTGTGTGTGTGTGTATCACATCTTCTTTATCCATAGATGGACACAGGTTGTTTCCATATCTTGACTATTGTGAATAATACTACAAAGAACATGGGGGTGCAGCTATCAATTTGAGATACTAATTTCATTTCCTTAGGATATATACCTAGAAGTGGAATTGCTAGATCATATGGTAGTTCTATTTTTTATTTTTTGAAGGACCTCCATATTGTTTTTCATAATGGCTGTACAAATTTACATTCCCACCAACAATATACAAGAGTTCCCTTTTCCCCACATCCTTCCCAAAACTTTTTTTTGTCTTTATGATAATCATCATTCCCTTCTAACAGGTGTTATGTGATACCTCATTGTGGATTTGATTTGCATTTCCCTGATGATTAGTTATGTTGAGCATCTTTTCATGTACCTGTTGCCCATTTGTATGTCATCTTTTGAAAATGTCAATTCAAGTCCCTTGCCCATTTTTTAAATTGGGTTATTTGTTTTTTTGCTATTGGGTTGTTTGAATTTCTTCTCTATTTCTTCTCAAATCCTTATCAGATGTATGGAAATGCAAATATTTCCCATTCCATAAATTGTCTCTTCATTCTGTTGAATGTTCCCTTTGATGCGCAGAAGCTTTTTAGTTTGATGCAATCCCATTTGTCTGTTTTACTTCTGTTGCCTATGCTTTTGGATTCATATTTTAAAAAGTATTGTCCAGGTCAATGTCAAGAAGCTTTTTTTCCTATGTTTTCTCCTAGTAGTTTTATAATTTCAGGCTTTACATCTTAATCCATTTAGTTGATTTTTATTTCATTTTTTCCATCATCATTTATCCTCTTTATGTCCTCTTCCATGTCCACTACCTCCTACCCCCCACCCCGCAATCACCACACTGTTGTCTATGTCAATGAGTTCCTGCTCTCTTTTTCACTTTTTTGCTCAATATCCACACCCCCTCCCAAAGCTGTCTTCCTAGTCTCTATCTATGAGTCTGTCTCTATTTTGCTTGATAGTTCAGGTTGTTCATTAAATTCCACATATGAGTGAAATCATACAGTACTTGTCTTTCTATGACTGGCTTATTTCACTTAGCATAATGTTTTCCAGGTCCATCTATGCCATTTCATAAAGGGTAAAATTTTCTCCATTTTTATGACAGAGTATTCTATTGTGTAAATGTACCACAGCTTTTTTATCCACTCATCTACTGAAGGACATTTGGGCTACTTCAGTTAATTTTTGTATGTGGAGTGAGATAAGGGTCTAATTTCATTTTTCTGTGTGTGGAAAGCCAGTTTCCCCAGCACTATTTATTGAAGAGACTGTCTTTTTCCCATTTTAATTGGGCTATTTTCTTGCTATTGAGTTTCTTATATATTTTAGACATTAATCCCTTGTCATATGTATGGATTTGTAAATATTGTGTTCTTATCATCATTCTCAAAACTCAATTGACCCTAAATGCATGAATTTATTTCTGGACTCTCTGTTCTGTTCCATTGGTTTATATGTCTGTTTTTATGCCAGAACCATGCTGCTTTGGATACTATAGTTCAGTAGCATATTTTGAAATCAGGTAGTGTGATGCCTCCAACTTTGTTTTTATGTATATTTATTCTTTTTGCTCAAGATTGCTTTGCTATTTGCAATCTTTTGTGGTCCCATAGGAATTTTAGATTCTTTCTTCTATTTCCATGAAAAATGTCATTGGAATTTTGATAGAGATTGCACTGAATCTGTAGATAGCTTTATGTCAAATTTTCATTTTTCTTAATATAAAATTGCATATTGTATAATTTTAATTTTTAAATTTCTGTTTTACAATTATAACCTCCCTTTCCATTTATATAGCTGTTCATATTTTATCAATTATTTTTTCTTAATAAACATAGACTTAAGTTTATTTTATTGGTCCTTTCAAAGAATGTACTCCAGGATTATAAACTCAACTATTTTTCTCCTTTCTTTTTAAATAATTTCTGCTTTATTCTTCATGCTTCTTTGGTTGCTTTTAAAATTATTCATTCAAATGCCTAGTTCATTTATTAATCTTTCCTTCTTAAGCACTTAAATTTGTGAATTTTCTCTGTATGAATTTATAGCTGTATCCCATTAATTTTGCTAAGTATTGATTTCATTAATCCCTGATGTTTTTAGTTCTTTGACAAACATTTTTAATAGATTATTTGTTCTTCTTGTGGCTTGTTTATGTATTTATACTTTTATTATATTTTATTAATATATTGTTTATATATATATTTAGATTCATTGTATTATAGTCAAAGGATAAGCTTTCTTTGCATCCTAGAATATAAGGAACTTTTGTAACTTTCCTTTGATTTTTGAATAGGTACTCTCTATTAGTAGAGTATGAAGTTCCATACATATTTAAACAAGGTTATCAGTGATAGTGTTATTTCCTCTGTATTTTGTTCTATCAGTCAAAGTCTCAAAATGGTACACCAAAGCCTTCTACAATGATTGTGGAAACTTAAAATTGCTAAGTTTCTTGATTTATGTATTTCAAAATTATGTTAGTGACTGCACAAAGGGTATCACTCTGGAGCTTTCTTGTGGAGCGTACATTTAAACAATGTAAAATACATGTCTTTTTCATTTGTATTTTGTCTGATATTACTACCCCCATTTTTACATTTGCCAGATTTTTCTTTGTCCTTATTTTTATTTCTATCTGTTTTATATCTTTCTACTTTAGGTGTGTCTCTTATAAACATTGAGTAGTTTAATTATATTTTGAGACACAATTTGAAAATATTTGTTATTTAATGGTGGAGTTTAATCTAGATTTATTAGGTTATAAATGGTAACATTTGGTCTAGCTTCTGTCATCTTATTTTCTTTTTGTTTTTTGTTGTTTCTTTTATATAGATTCATGATATTGCTCAGAATTTGTTGAAATGATCTTTACATTTGTATTATAATGATAATTATTTATTTTTATATTTGTGTTACATTTCAAAGCCATATTAATAAAAATTAAATCATTCATTCACTCAAATATTAACTGAGCACCTGCCATGAATCACATAGGTAGAGCAAATTCTGCACTAAACGAAACAGACATGGTCCTTGTTTTCAGGGGACTTTTCTTCTTAGAAAATAAAAAATAATAGACAAATATACTGGAAAGGGTTCAGGCAGTGGTAATCACTTCGTAAAAAGTTACAGAGGTACCCATTTTAAATTGGGAGGATAGGCAAGGTCCCCTCAAAGAGCTGAGACCCATATGATGAGAGAGAGCCCATAGTGTAAAGATCAGGAATGGTCCTCTTGATAATGAAGAGAGAAAAGCCCTAGTGCAAAGACCCTGAGGTGGGAAAGTTATGAGTTTTAAAATCTAAAAGAACCTGGAGTATATTAAATGAGTAAGGAAGTGATAAAAGTTGAGTGAAAAGTGATTTTCTATTGTAAAAAGTCCCTCTGGTGCTGTGTGGTAATCTATTCTAGGACAAACAAGAGCATCACAAGGACAGGTGATAGAGAGAGAAGTCACCAGATTTGGGACATGTTTTGGATACTGAGGTCACAGGATTTGCTGATGGATTGAGCTGCTAGGGGATGGGGAGTGTGAGGGCAAGAGCAGAATCAAATATAGTACTTAGATTTTTATTTTCAGCTATTGGGTAGATAGTGGTGGTGTTTACTGAAATGAAAATGCCTGGGGGAAAGACAGGTTTGATATATGGTGAAAAAATTATGAGTTCTGTTTTGACTAATTTAAATTTGAGATGTCCATTGAGAATCTATGAGTGATATCTAGTAGTCAGTTGGGTATACACATTTAGAGTCCCTGGAAAAATTCAAGGCAGCAACAGAGATAGGGTTCATTATGTATAAATGAAGAGAGGAGGTGTCTAAGCCAAAGCCCTAAGTCAAATACATGGGGGTAATATACTTGCAGTATATAATATAAGCTCTAAGTTTCTGATCTATTGGTCGATCTTTTCTACCTTTTTAGGGCTGAAACAGTTTTTCCTTCTACTTTTTGTTTCCTTGTTTATTTCAATGGGAAATTGGAAAGGAAGAGTATTAAATATTTAGGTATAAACAATCATCTTGAACTGGAAGTCAATTGTAGAACAGTTAATTCTTCAGACTTAGGAAGTCATCTCATGATTGCTATCCATACAATAACCGTACTAAATTGAAAGCTTCTTGTAAAACAAAGAGGTTTTTTGCCCATTATACACATTAGGGTTTTGCATCTAAGAAGAGGCTCAAGGTAACCCTGTTGAATATATGAATAAAAGATTCAATGGATGAATCTTCAAGTTTTTTGGTGTCAAGTTTTTCTACAGTTGACTCTTCCAACAGAACATCCAAGGACAAGGAGGTGTATAGAGTATAGTGATCTGGTTCCACCAACTACTAGTTGAGTGACCATGAGCTAGTTACCTAACTTCTCTTCTTCAGTAAGACAGTAATAATAATGGTTTAATACTAACAATAAACATACTAATATTTAACATACTACCAATAAAAATAATAGAAGCAGTAATAACCATCTTTCTACTTTGATGTAAACCTTGAATGCAACATCTGTAAAGTATTCAGCACAGTGCCTGGCATACAGTTAGGGTTAAGAGGTAATGGTTCTCAGAGCTCTGCTCAGGGCTCCAGATCTTCTGTCAGAGTCCCCAAGGCCCCATGTGACCAGAACAGAGTGAGCTGAGGAGGAGAGGGCAGGTGATATGGTCAACAAGGGAGCAGGGCCCAGATTACATGGTGCTTTGTAAACCAGTGTCAGGAATGTGGATTTTACCCTAAGTGAGACAAGAAGCCAGTAGAGAGTTTTGAGCAGAGAAATGAAATAATCTGATTTATAGTCAGAAACAGTTTTGTTTACATTTACAGCCATAGCTTATAGAGCAGAGCCTAACGCAGAGTGGCTGTCTAATCAGCATATAGAGAAATCTATAGGAATATGCAATGCTAACTGATGTCAGTTCCACTTCTGCTTATGTTTTTGGCCACTTGTCATGTAAGTTTCAATGCTGCACAGTTAAATGTGGTGTTAATGAGGTGTTCCCCCCACCCCAAACCACTCCTTGAGAGTTCTCTACTCCCTCTCTACTACTGCACCGAACACAAAATATACTACTTAGTTGGAGCTTAAAATTTCCAAATCTAATACTTTCCAACAGAAATGACCATCTTTTAGATAATTATCAGTATTTGGGTATTGCCTAATTTGTTACTTAGCAAAACTTTTCCTCATTAAATTTTCCTCAATAAAAGATCTGATCATTTCTCAGTGAACATCACCCTTGGGTATAAAAAAGGGAAAAGAGAACGAATATGGATCCATTCGGGTGTTACCGAAGCTCATATGGGAAGTAATCATCCCATTATTTACCACACTCCAAAATCTCTGTCTGGAAAACTGCATGCAATTTTTGGCTCTTTCTATAGATATAAAAAAAAGATTGCTAATTTGGAAAGAATCCAAAGGGTAGTAATAATGACAAAAGGCTTGGAAAACATGCCATTAAAAAAGAGCGTACAAGAATGGAGCATGAACTGCCAAAGGGTCAGATAACTGATGGAGGCAGAAAAGATGCTTAAATACCACATGGGAAAGAAACCTCCTAAAAGAACGAGGGATTTTTTTTTCCTCAATCTGGACACTTATATTAGTAGTTTTAAAAGAAGGAGAATTAAATTATAAACCATGCAAAACATATTATGCCTAATAATATGTTCAATTAGAAAATGTAGCAGAAATGGGAAGATGGGAAGATAATATTAGAGGATTCAGGATGCTGCCACCATGATCCTTCAAAATATCTCATGCAATGGCTTCTGAATCCAACCAGAATCATTTAAACCTAACTGCGGAGTAGGTGTTGCTGCATGTGAATTGGCACAAATGGACAGAATGCCAATCTATTTATTTAAAAAAACAAACCCTGACCGTTATTCTTCTATGACCAAATACGGGAGAAAGGAGAACAAACACACGAAGACACCATTCTTACCCAGTGAAGAGCTATAGTTTTGGGGAGCAGACAGCATGTATACAAATATCCAATAAAAGTTATATACGTTGGGGGAGAGAGGACTTGCTGAATATGGAAGAAGTCAGTGTCAGGATTCTGCATCTGAATTTGGTCTTAGCATTTTGTCTAGGTGGTTTGGTGTCAAGAAGCTAGAACGGACAAAGCTGGTATGTCCAGTATAAAGGTCCAGATCTACCAGCAGGCCTTCAGGCCCTTCACAGCCAGGCCTTCAGCTTCCCTTCCAACGCTGCCCTTCCTCCATTCCAGTCCCTTATGATTCCTCCAAACTCTAGCTGGGAATATTCCTTGTCCGAATATTCCAAACACGTCCTCTCCTTTCCTCCTTCTATGCTGGTGCCAATGGCATCTCTACCCACACATACTCCATCCTCCCCAATCTCCTCATTCATATCCTGTCATCTATACAGGCCCTGTCGAGACCCTACCTTTTCCACGAGTCACCTACTCCCACCTTCCCCTGCTCTTCTGGAGTCTTCCTTTTACACCTTCAACCTGGACTGTAATGCTTATTTTTATTTCCTGCCCACTAGTTTATAAATTCTCAGAGGTCAATTAATATATTATATTCACTGTTGTATTTTACACACTGCCTAACAAAGTGCCTGGTACAAAGTAGTCATCCAGCCCTGGCCAGTTGGCTCAGCGGTTAGAGCGTCGGCCTGCGGATCAGTAAGTTGCGGGTTCGATTCCGGCCAAGGGCACATACCTCAGTTGTGATTCATCCCCGGCCCTGGTTGGGGTTGCACAGGAGGCAGCCACTCGATGTGTCCCTTTCATGTCGATGTTTCTCTCCCTCCCTCTCTCTCCCTCCCATTCTATCTGAACAAAAATGGAAAAATGTCCTCAGGTGAGGATAAAAACACACACACACACACACACACAAAACAAACAAAAAAACCCACAAAGTAGTCATCCAATAAATGTCACTGGATTAAATTAGAAGTTAGACAGCCATTAATTAGGAAATGGCAAGGTGAATACATTTCCCAGTTAGAGAATTCTCTTAAGACTGTGGCATAATTTTCTGAAGTTTATGCTGTCTGGGGAGAATTATATAAAGTAATACATATGCATTTGATAAAACTGGAAAGGAAAACACCACCATTACTCCATCATTCAGAGACAACCACTGAAAACATTTTACTTTGTACATTTCTCCTAGTTATTTTTAAAGGATTTTTACGTAGATTTTATTATACTCCATAGATGTATCTGTTTCCCCCCAAAGGTTATTAAAAGATTTTCATAAGTACTTTTAATTACAGTACATATGCCTATTGTTAAACCATATTTTATTTAAACATTCCCTAATTTTGGACATTCAAGATGGTTTTCCATTTTTAAAATTTATTTTAAATAATTCAGTCCCAAAACCTCTGAGCAAAAAAGAGTTGTTGATGCATCTTTTTAGAAAATAGTGTTTAAGGGATATTAAGCTTTTATTTTATTTTTTTGTAGATAATCTAGCTTAGTCTTTTAATTAGTCCAGTATTTTTGTTTTCCTCAGCCCTGCCGAGATAATTTCCTGTCCATTGAATCTCTGGTGCCCTGTTGACATCAGTTATGTTCCTGGCTTTTTACACTGTCCAGGTCATTTACTCAATCCCTTCCTCTGGCTGCCTGGATACATTCTGACGGACGCTTTCTAATGAAGCTAGACATAGTCCATGTTCCCTAGCCACTATTCTTACTTGATAGGGATTTTGGAAAATGTTTTAAAAGACTGAGTCTTATATTAGTAGAGTCTGTTAGTTGCTGTAAAATTTAGAAATAGTTTTACTGCTTTTACAAAAGATCTTTAGTTTTGAACATTTAAAGCAATTTCACATGCATTATCTTATTAATTCTTACAAAATAATAACAAGCAAATGACATTGTCACTTTCCAGATGAGGAATCTGAAGCCAGGAAAAACTGTATTCGTTTCCTATTGCTGTTGTAACAAGTTATAACAAAACGAGTGACTTAAAATGACACAGATTTATTATACTATAATTCTGGAGGTCTCAATGGGCTACAATCAAGGTGTGGTGAGATTACGGTTCCTTTCTGGAGGCTCAAGGAAGAACCTGTTTCCTTGCCTTTTCCAGCTTCTAGATACTACCTACATTCTTTGGCTCATGGCCTCCTCCTCAACCTTCAAAGCTAGAAACATCAGGCTGAGTCTTTCTCATATCATATCACACTGACACTGACTCTCCTGCCTCCCCTCTAACTTGGAAGGACCCCGGTGAATACTCTGTACTTGCCAAGATAACCCAGGATAAACTCTTCATCTTATAATTCCAAATCGCATTTGCAAGGGTTGTTTTGGTTTGTTTGTTTGTTTGTTTGTTTCGTTTTGTTTTATTACTGTGTATAGTTATATATTGACAAGTTTTTGGGATTAGAATGTAGACATCTTTGAGAGGCCATTATTCTGTCTAACAAACTATTCACCTCAGAAGTAAAAGCTATAGAAGTAATGTGACAAGGCTACATCAAATTAAGCGAAGTGATTTGAGAGATACCCTCTAATTTAATGACTGCAAAAACTACAACCCATACGCCTACACAGAAAAATCATTTTTATGGAAGTCTGTATTTGTGACACAAGTATTTGTAACACATGTGTAGGTTTCATTTGCCATATATCAATATGTATTTACCCAAGCTCAAATTTACATTTATTCAATTTGGATAACTCCCGTTCCTATTGTATGGTAAATCTGAAACTGCTGTGTCTCTAAATGTTCCCAGTAAAGGATTCAAAAAAATTACATCCTAATTGTAAAAACATGCTTACTGCTCACACGTTGGTGTGGATTAATTAGTGTAATTAGTCTTGTGTGTATATAACCACTGCCCAAAATGTCCCCGACAGCTCAAAAGCAACCAGCCACATGACGCCTTGTGGACAAACTTCGCATGTTAAGGGCCAGGTGACTGGTGATTTACTTTTTCGCAAGGTTGTCAGAAAAACAACCAAAAACCTGACCCTTCAGATTTCACATTCTAAAAATGAAAACAAATTCTAATACATTCTCGCATTAAATTGGTTTTCACCTGTGACTTTGCTTTATTGCATGTCTGGATAAATATGGAGCTATTCCTTCTCCAGAGTGAACACCGCTGTGGCTAATGTTAAGTGAAAATCATTACACAGATTGTTACAGACCAAGGTCTCTTCACTTCAGATTTTTTAAAAATCTGTGTGAGCTGATCTTTGTTTTTGTTTTTTATTTATATGAATTTTTGGAAGTAGGGATTTTTCTCTCACGTATTAGAACAGGGGCACCATGAATAGGGGATTACAGTTACCATGTAATTTCCCTTGAGGACTCAAACCACCCAGCTCACAGTTTATGGGAAAGCCAAAAAGAAACATGACAGATGAAGCCTTAAATATAAATTGACATAAATAATAATTATAAAAATAATAATTCTTCATATTAAATCCATTAATTTAAGTGTTTTAATATACCAAACTTTAACAAAAACCCTTTCGTGATAAGGGCCCTTATAGCTTTTCCTTTAAAATATAATATCCATTATAACCAATAACTAACTTCAGGCTCACATAACCATTGTTGTATTTTTGAATGAGTCAAATCCTTAGCAAAGGCCACAATCAATGAAAAAAAGAATAGAACATTTTAAAAGTTTCTACTATTATGCTAAGTGAAATAGCTCAGTCAGGAAAAACTAAGAACTATATGATTTCACTCATAAGTGGGATATAAAACTGAAACTTGTAGACACAGACAATAGAATGGTGGTTACCAGAGGGAAGGGGGTGGAAGGGTAGTGAAGGGTAAGGGGAGCCAAATACATGGTGACAGAAGATGATGTGACTTTGGGTGGTGGGCACACAGTGCAATATATACATCATGTATCATAGAAATGTACACTTGAAACCTATATAATCTTATTAACCAATGTCATCCCACTATATTTAATTTAAAAATGTTTTTTAATTAAAAAAATTAAAATAAACTTTGGAGTAAATTTCTCCTTTCTCTTTTTCTCTCTCAATGAACACAGAGAACTCTGGTTGTTTTCAAAAGTGGTTTACAATTGAATATTTAAAAATAAAAATATTTATTTTTTTACTTAATGGAATATCAGAATAGAATTATTACCAAATATATACATACTTACCATAAAGAATATATGGTGATAAAAGGATGTACATGCAACTAAATACGATATTTTGATATTTGGAACAGGTGGACCTTTCAAAAAAAAAGGTTCCTAATTATTCCTGTACAGTTGAAATTATTTTAATTTTGCATCTCAGCAGATATATTTGTATGCTAGAAACAGGTGTTCATCAAAAGACGATGATAAAGAGACACTGCAGTCGGGGCTGCGAGCGTGGCCCGCATGGTGTGATGACAGATAAATCAGAAAATTCCTGCTAAACATCTCTACACTTCAGAAGGAGATTACACCTTTTTTAAAAAAAGGCAAAACATGTGGTTCAATTACTTATTGTCTTGGCATGTGGTTATGATGAAAGACGGAGTCTTAAATATCAATAGAGCTAAACTAACACCCCAGATGGGCTTCGGAAGAGGGGACTCCCGCAGCAATCCACCTGCACAAGAAGAAACTGAGAAAAAAAATGAAAGAAATGCTTTCCTTCCCCTCCCCTGTTTAATTTGTTTCTTTCTATTAAATAGCCATTTAATGAATAACATGAGCTTGGGGGGAGGGTATCAGAGCCAAAAACTTTTATTTAAATGTATTTTCTGGGAGATCCAGAAGATAAAACAGGTCTCCCAGTTCTCCGTAGAAGGCTGAGGTCTTGTGTGGGTCCTCAGGGTTATAAGAAGTAATCACCAAGCCCAGGGGAGAAAAGGCAATGTAGATCTGTACAATGCATAAGATTACACAGACAAGATGCTGTGTGACCTTGGATAAATCACAGACCCTCTCTGGGCTTCATTTTCTATATCTGTACACTACTGAATTAGGAATCTGTTTGGACTCATGCTGCTACAGTCTGAATATAATCTTCACTTCAGTCCTAATGCATGTGTTCCATTAACTATTTTGCCACTGAGGACAACCAACACAGAGAGAAATTCAGTTTGGACCAGCCTTTCTCCACAAACCATTTCTACATTTGGATATGATTAGAGAACCCCAACAGCTCTTCAGATGTTCAGTACTATGTCATAAAGTGACCAAGAATTAGTAGTGGAGTGTAGGGGCTGTAGGAAGAGAAAGAAGGAAGGATAAAAAAAAAATTATGATCTATTAATCACATGCATTATACTAATTTGACACTGAATCCAACCAACAACTCTGCAAAACAGGTATTACTTATCCATTGCATCTAAAACTAAAATAATGATCGCCAGCACTGACGGAGCCCGAATCACGCTAAGCACGTCTCGATGCATTAGCTTATGTAACATTTATAGGAAGCCTATTAAATAGATTCAGAAATGTCATTTTTTTTTGCTATTGTTGTCCTCCCTTTTGTTAGATATTTGAATAATTAATTTTTCACTATTATAATTAACACTTAATGAATATTCTTGCATATAATTGGTCTTATTGTTCCTGCAGCCCACATCCCTGAATTCAAGTTTGAAATATCTGCCTTATTATTTCCTCTATTATTATTTATTACACAGGTCCTATACTTGTTTCTCTAGTAATCTGGAAAACATG
The DNA here is from genome assembly GCA_030848825.1 of Tadarida brasiliensis. Taxonomy (NCBI): domain Eukaryota; kingdom Metazoa; phylum Chordata; class Mammalia; order Chiroptera; family Molossidae; genus Tadarida; species Tadarida brasiliensis. The sequence goes on along the minus strand of CM061260.1, from coordinate 45,179,625 downwards.
TATCCTGTTTTTTATTTTACTAGTGATTACCTTTAACACACGCACGCACAATTTTTCTCATAATAAAACAGTATCTAATAACTCCTGAATTAGATGAGAAAAAGCACATTTTCTTTCTTTCTCTCCTTCTCTTATCCATTTCCAAATCTCTGTAATCTGGAATTTGGGGTTCAGATTATTATAACCAGCAGTAGCCGTTGTAGTAGTAGTGTAGTCCAGCTATTGACACTTCCCTAGTTTTATATTTCATTATAAAATATTTCATGGGTACCTGAAGAGAAGGGAACCTACATGCATGAGCTCCATTAATTATTTTACCAAGAAGCCCATTTTAAGGTTCTTATATGTCCTGCCAAGTTACTTTCCAGAAAAGTTGTACCAATATACAGCCTCACCAACCACTCACGAGGGTACCCGACTCACTACATTCTGCAGAACTGACTATGATTTTTGAAACATTTACCTATGTGGTAGATGAAATGGTATTGGATCATTATTTTCATTTGTTTATCTGGGGGGGGGGGGGGAAGAAGTTGTCACCAACTACAATTTCAGCATTCTTCCTCTGATGAAGTTGCAATCCCTCCTGAAAGAACCCTCATAAATTGAGTAGGTTTTGATTCAGGGTCTTGTCTGTAAATGTTACCAATTAATTTCTTAGGGACTATTTTATAATCTTTTTCACAAGGTATTTTGTGGGCAGGTAGATCCAGAAAAAATGTACAATGGGTGGTAGTTGTTTTTAATACGAAGAATCCATGTACTCACGCCTAGCCATGGAACATTGGTGCTGTGCTATATGAATTCTCATAAAATAAATAAATTAGTCAATCAGTAAATTCATGTTAATAGAAAACTAGAGTCACAATAACTAATTTGTAAAACCTGCAGTACTGGCAAATATTATGATAAGATATATTGGCCTAATGGTGTTCTGCAAATAGGTTCTGATTTGCAAAACTAACCAACACAATAGCAATCATTTCACGTGAAATATTCATATCAGAAATGTTGACTGGAGTGATTGAAAGTCATTCATTTAAAACTAATAAATAAACACACTCATCTCCCTTATAATGCTGAAGAGTCATATTTAATTTAGCAGTGTTCCTCTGCATTATTCTTGTTCATTAGCAGAAGTGACTAAGAATAAAATTTAGCTATCAATTTGCTTTACAAATACAGGAATATGTGTGTATATACTCACACACATATACATATATATGTAAGCACGTGTGTGTGTGTGTGTGTGTGTTTCCACATGAGTGGTAAAGGCAGAAATAGCATTTCAAACAGAAGGCACAGCATGAGCAAACACATGGGTGCAGTGGCGATCGAGGTGGAAGAAGCTAGCCAATAGTCACTGTAAGACTAGTGAGGGTACATGAGACCCTTTGCCATGGCTAACGTCATTCTGATAACTACCACTACAACATCAGGTTTTTACCTTTAAACCAAGTTTCAATAAGAATTCCAAAGACAGAAGAAATATCATGAAGTAACTTTATGCAGAAACTATTCAAATGTGTGGTTTAATGAGGGTTTCACAGCTGTCCATTCACCTACTTTAATCAGTTGAGTGTAGCACAATTTAAATAATATTTTACAGTAGGAGAGTGTAGAGGGGGGATAAATGGTGATGGAAGGAAACTTGACTTGAAGTGGTGAACACACAATACAATATATAGATGTATATAGAATTGTACCTGATATCTATACAACTATATTAACCAATGTCACCCTAACAAACAATAAAAATTAAATAAATAGATAATATTTTACAAATACTCTTTGATAATTAGTAAAGCTAATAAGAGTTCACATGGATGGAATTTATGCCAGGCAGATGCATTATCTCATTTTATCCTTATAACAATCTCTGAAGTCATTTCTTTCATTATCCCAATTTTAAAGATGAGGACTCAACCAGGGTCAAGCAGCTAAGAAGTGAAAGACTCAACATTTGAACCCGAGCTGTTAGATTCCCACGCTTTTATCCATTACTCTTAAGATAATGGTGATGACAGCTTTGGAACATCACAAATATATTTTATTTTGATACAAAGCCATAAACATCTAAAACATGTCTTTGTATTTACGTTGTTATCATGTGCAGCTGAATATAAAAAGTTACTTGCACTTAAGAGCTGTCAGTCTTGCTGTTCCCTCTCCCTTCTCCACTTCATTCATGATCAAGGTCATTGTGCTCAATTTGTGGTCCTACAATCACTTCCATTTCGTGACCACAAATTGTGATGTCCAAAACACAGAAATAGGACTTTATAGCCAAAATATCTAGGAAGAGAATTCTTACTCTAACACAAATACCTATAATAATGGCAAAAGAAAGCAGAAAATTATGGGTAAAATAAATTGCTTTTTTTTATATAAACATTAATTTTTTTCAAGGTCTTGTCAGTTTAAAAGCCTCTCTTCCAAATCACTAAAGTCACTTCACCCTCTTTTTAATTTTACCCTTTCAGTCCTTCTCCTCCTATTTCATCAAAAGCCAAAGTTAGAAAACCACCTAAATTAACCCCTTTCCCATGACATTATCATTTCTAGTTTCCAGGAGTTATTAAGAAACCTTAAACCCAGACTGCCAATGATAAAAGAAGAGGAATAGAAGGCATGGTAAATGAGAAACGACAGCAAGGAAAATGCCACTGAAATGACAAATGCTACACATTGGCGACAGACAGCTGATTTCCTTATTCCATAAAGAGCTCTTCAGCCCCACAAGAATAACACTGATGGCCCAATAGAGAGATTGGCAAAGGACCTGAACAGGCTGTTCACATCAAAAGAAAATGAAGTGTTTTTTAACCATTTGAAAAGATACTCAACCTCAGTCATAATTAAAGAAATGCAAATTAAAATAATAAGATTCAATACTTTACTTTCAGGTTGGAGGGAAAAAAACAAATTGGTTTTGGGGAAATAGGTACATTCATAAGTCATATTTGGAACACAACTTAATATTTATCTAAATTAAAAATGCATGCAATCTATGACTTAATAATTTTACTTCTAGGAATATATACTACAGGTGCATTTGTACCATTGGCCTAGAAATATGTTCTCAGAGATATTACAGCAGCATTATTTTTAGAAGCAAATCCTTGGAAACTACCCAAATGCCCCTCAGTTTATACTGAGCATCATTAAATTACCTCTGGAGGGCCTCACAAAGAACTGGCCAATGGTGGGAGCTGGAGGGAGGGACCAGGGTCAAGAATGGAACAGTGAATTAATTATTCTTGTATATGCGTATTTGTATTTTTTTATTTTTAAAAATAATGTATATTAAGAAAGAAATCCACTAAAAAATTTTTTAAAGATGTGTTTGGAGTTCTAGAAGAGAAAATCACGGAAAGCAGCCATGAAATTTTCAATTTCTCCCAAATAACAGACAGCTCCAAGGATTATAAGGACACAACCAGACAGGACAATCTAGAAATAAGCCCTTGGATTATGTGCTAACTTTTTGTGCTTGCTCCGTTTTCATATTCTGTGTGATATCTTCCTAAAAAGGACCCAATTTTACCCATCGTAATGTTAATAGCATTTCACTGTTGCAATGTCAGTCTTTAAGACATAGTGGTTAAAATCATTTAGCTTAGCAAATCATTAGTATTCTTTAGGCTGTCTTCCATATGACCAAGAATATTTCTCTATTTTTAAGACATTAACCTCTCAAAACCTTGGTGAAAGCTGCCCACTGTAAGGCCATGACATCTAAGACACCATATTTTTATCTCCATTACTATGCAACCTAAGACAAGTGGTCTTATAAATCCCTAGTGTTTGCCAAACACATTACATGGAAGATCGCAGTGTTAATTTGGAAAGGGAAACAGTTTTATGGCATCTAAAGGACTAAAAAAATTACCTCTAATCCTTTTGGGAATCAAAGAGGCAATAAAGTGAAATTGAGTGCAGAAAGACTCACATTGTAAATCCATTTACTACCAAGCCTTGTTTACTCAAGGATTTATTCGTGCCAGTAACTAGTCACCAAAGCTTAATAGCGTGACTTTACCAGAATTTCATTTAAACAAGTGTCTGATATTTTTTCACAAATAGTGTTCAGCTGATTAAAGCCTAATTACCCACATTGAATTAAAGGTGTGAGTACATAATAAAATGTTCTAGCTAAAAGGAATCTGTGTTGGTGTTTGATTTCCAGCTAGTAATTTGGCTGGAATAAAATGGAAACAAGAAAGTGGAATTGTTTAAAAGGTGCAGCTTTACGACAACATGCATTTCTAAACTGGAAAGAGAAATAGACGAATACACTGCGCACTTTTTAAACAGGGCGTGCTGAAATCTAAAACAGCCTTTTCTATTACCCAACATTTGTAATAATGGTACAAACCACACTCACGGAGGCCAACAGCCAGAAAAAAACATATTTCCATTTTAACGCCTTCAGATGATCAAAGCATCAGCTTAATATAATCAGCTGAAATCCATTTACCCACAAGCTTGCCACTGTGCCCAGGGACTGCTTTCCCTTCCAGCCCTATCTATTCTGGAACAGGTGCTATCCTAGTAAATTAATTAGTCTGTGGAGAAGCACCTTGTTCTCCATCTCTGCAGGCCTCTTGTGGGTCAGGGCCTTGAGGACTTCGCCATCTGGGCAGAGTTTCCCCCAGGGAAACAATCAAAGCCCACAGATTGCAGCCTACAGAGGAAGGTTCAGATGACAATTAACCTTATTAGGCCTCATTTTTTACAGTTTATGGTGTGTCAACATGTTGGCTCCATAAATAATCTGCTACATCAAATAGGTAAAAAGAAACGGTTTCTCCTCTTGTTAAAAGTTATGAAGCCCTCCGGAAAAGAAGTATAATATTTAAGAGAAATGGTGTCATTTACAAATATCCAAATACTAAGATTATTGAGTAGAAAGTTAGACAGGCTCTAGATTTCAAATAAAGTTCACAAAAAAACTGTCATCCATTTCTGCCGGACATAAATACCCAGGGAGGGGAACTTCCATTTCTTTTCTAGGTCTTTCAGATTTTTCTCTCAGGCTTGATGCTTCCTGTATATGTGGTTTTATAACATCTGGCTAACTTAAGAAATGCATGCGTTTCTCTTTAAGGATCATATTTTTGTTCCTTTTCCCCAACCACGGTTATGTGTATCTGACCCCGGTGTTTTGGGAATACAAAATGAAATCAATCAGGACAACTGACATCTACCCTTGTCACAAAATTGACAGATAGTTAAGCCTATGTTTGAAATCAGAGTAAGTTTAATTAAACACTTCAAAAATGACTTTGCAGCCTGCCACCAAAAATGCCCACTTAAAAAAAAAAAAAAGTCTTTAAGCATAACTTAAAAGAGAGTTCATTCACAGATTATCACAAAGATTCTTGAGAGGACTGACTCGAAGAGATCTCGTGTATATGTTCTGTCCCTTAATATTTGATAGGGTACTGGGCCCCACCATCTCCTTCAATTCTATGACATGAACCCCAGGGAAGGTTCTAACCTTGGGAAAGAGACCGTCCCTGTTGGCTTCTCCCTCCTTTGCAGCTTCCTTAGACAGCTCCGGTGGGGCCTTTTGAGTCACCACTGGGTTAATGACGTGTTTGGAAGCTCGCTGACAGCAAGAGCAGCTTTGTCTTCTCACGGATCCCTTGTGTTGATTCACATGCAAGTCTAAAATATTTGCAAACTTGAACTGTTTGACATTAAAGCCCAGGAAACTCATTGGATTCTGTCTAAAGATAGTTCTATGGGATTCGAAGTGATGGAGGAAGAAAAAACTTTTCATAAAATGTAGCTTTTATAACTTTAAAAAAGTAGCAGCATACTCAATACTGCCTTTCACATTCAAAATAAATTTCCACTGAAGTTATCTTTGAAATTTGGATATAATGTCTAGCTTGAAATGTCTCCAGTCACGATACCATGCCTTTATTATGTAAGTGGAAAATGAAATTGAAGGCTAACTGAAAACTTTGCTTGCCCTTCTAGTTTTGGTCAGAAGAAAATCTAAAAAAAATAAAAATAAGAACAGAAGAATGACCTTAATGTATATGAGCATTCTTATTTAGCTTATGTTCTTTTGTTATTAAATATATATTTGTCATATTGGTTGGTAATATTAGCTTGCATCTAACCTTATTATAATTGTTTTTTTTAACCATGATTTACTATCGTGATTCTATTTCTGCAAGCATAGATGGAAAGCTCGGAGTCATTCATTAGCAAATATAGACAGAACTTAAAGCTGGGAGTGGACTTAAGGTATCTAACTTGGTATTGAAGAAAAGGCTGGAACAGCCTCTGACAAAACAGTGCCCTCTAGTGGATATACAAACACCTGGAGTCAAAGTAATTCACAAGGAGTGGGGTCAGGAGTTGGGAATCTGGGAGCATAAAGACATCTTGCTATTATTCAACGTTACGAAAAATTGCAAAGACAAGGAGGGCATGTTTCATGCACACAGTAAGCATTGTTGAGGGCCCACCATGAGCCAGCACTGGTGCTATGCGTGTGGGATACAAAGATGAATAGAACAGAGACCCTGCCTTCAAGCAGCTCATGGACTAACATAACCACAATGGAGAAAAGTTAAGTATGAAAGAAAGAAACAGAAAGATAGAAAGGGAAGCTAGGTCTCCAAAGAAGAAAAATAAATGAACATTTTTATATGAGTTCTTTAAAAAAAAAGATAATGCTAAACCCAAACAGTCAAGCAAGCATTGAAGTAGTCCTTGAGTACCTGTGATAGGTCCACCCCAAAAAATAATTGTTAAAGCTAGCCGATGACAAAACTAGATAAACTCTGTTATCTATAACCCAGGGCCCCAAAAGGTCCTATCATTCAGAAACAGCTGAAGATCTTATTACCAGAAAGAGCAGGGTTTGTGCAGTTGGATAAATCCTCAGGAGTTGGAGAGTTGAACGAGGACACATTTCAGAGTCCACTATGCTCCCTAAGATGCCCTCCCACGACGTCATCCGATAGACAACCTGGCAGGAGTACATAACGCTAGGCATGAGATGATCAACCTCAGACTTGACACTATGCAGATTACCAACTGGGCACTCAAACAACCACCACCACCACCACCACCACCAAACAAAGCTTGGGTGACTATGTCCTTTCAACATCAATCATATTTTATTTTCACCTTAACCCTGACAAGCCCATTGTGATAATATGGACCTTGATACAGGGTTGCACACACATATGTTGTTATATTTCACTGAGTCATAGAAGCCAGAGTATTACCAGGCAAATGAAGTAATGTAGTTACTTTGGTGAACAATCAAGAGAGACACAGATCCAGGAGAATCAGAAAGAAAACAACTGACAAATGTAACTGGTAAGTTTCCTCTATGATCTTCCATGATGAAAGCTTTCTTATATCCCTGGTTTGATTTCCTATCTGACTACAGTTTGAAGCCTGTACAAATTTCCATCACAACACCTGTTACAGCATTTTGTTTTTATACTTGTCACCTTTTACTAGACAAATGTCTCAAACCTCCTGGAAATCAAGGACCATGTCATTTATCATTGTATCCCCAGTTTCCTATTGTTCCCAGAACAATGCCTAGCACAAAACAGTCACTCAATTAATATTAACTGGTTGAGTTACTTCTCAAAATATGTAATACCTTGAAAGAGATATAGTATATCATTACCCAAATTTCACTGCATAAGTAGTATAAGAAGATAGTTTACATATAAGATAATTTAAATATAAAAGTATCAAATAGAAAAATTATAACCTTGTTAATAGAACAGATCTTTTCAAAATACCTCAAAAACTTACTAAATATGCAAAAATAAATAAAAAATATGGAAACACAATGTTGGGGGGGTTGTAGAGAACCTGGAATACATTAAGAGTGTACATTACGGAGAAAATGTCATTTTACTTTGGAAAAAAGCAATCTAGACAAACATTGTTCAGATCCTTGATCTAGAAATTTTATTTGGGGAGATTATATCACAATGGAAGATTCCAAAAAAATAAAGAAAAATACACATAAGGTGTTCTTCTCAATATCTCCCAGGGTAACAAAATAAAGAAAAAAAAAATGTTGGAAGAAGGACAGAAAAAAATAATGAAAATAGGAAGAACATTTTTAAATGAAAAAAGAGAGAAAGAACGCAAGGAATGGAAGGAGAGAGAGCTAAAGAAAGAAAAATGGAATTTTTTTTAAATGCCCAAGAATAAGGAAATAGATAAGGAAACCAGCATAAGAACATTGGGAGACACTACATAATTAATTAAAAAATAAAAACGTATATTGGACAGATGCATTGAAGATATATATGCATGCATATATGTGTGTGTGTGTGTGTGTGTAAATTAGTATTTATTGGACATCATGGGTCAGGCACTCTGCTGAGCTATCACTATATTTAATGCTCAAGACAAGCCTATCTGGCAGGTTGAGTTGCACAACATCTCACAAGTTTATTTTTGCAAATTTAAGCTTTTTCAAACAAAGCAAAAAATTAAAATATCTAGTAAGTACAATTATAAAATGTACTTTATATATCAAAAGATAATTTTTAGTGATATAGACATTTAGAATTTCAGTACCCATTTTTAAATTCCATCCATTAGAAATGATAAATATTACTAACAGCTTCCAATTTGGCTGCAGTCTTATCCAAAGTTAGGGTGAAAATGGTGTGGGCCCACTCTCTAAATAAGGAGTTTTAATGAAAAATACTTCTATTCTTGTAAACAAATATATGTTTTTAGAAGGTGGATGGGGGACGGAGTTTACAAGATCTTGGCCTTTATTTGTGAAAGGCTTCTGGTCTATGCCAACAGAGAGAGCCCCAAACTGTCTCCATTAACCTCTGATCATAGCATGAGGTGAAGAGGAATCATGCAAACTGAGAATATTTAAATATTCTCTCTGAATGAAAGCTGTTTAGCTGCTGGAATCATTTCCTCTCGCTGTCCCTGAGCTAAAGAAGTGGATCGAGCAGCAGGGGGGTGAACAGATGCAGCTGGAGAGGAAGGGAGGCTGGGGGAACCACATTTGAGCAGCCTGGGGGATGAGATGCGACAGAAGAGAGTTTATAGAAGCAGCTGGAAGAAAGGAGCACCAGAGGGAAGGGGCTCCGTGAGGCAAACGCCAGAGACAGGATGTGTTCAGAGAAGCCCACAGCTTGCAATGCTCCCTAAATATCCACACCGAGTGAGGAAGACACTTATTCCCAAGGGAGACTTAGGTAATTTCCCCTTTTCCATTACAGCCTGCAGAAAAATGTCACACACATTTCAATCTTCCATTTGCCCCTTTTGGGCATTCGTGGCCTCTGTGATCAAGGCCCACCCAAGATACATATTCCTGCCGGCAATTCTTCTATTGTATCCTCATTTCCCAAAGGGTAAATCCATTCATCTATATTAGGCCTTGAGCATGAAAAATGTGAGGGATCGCCCAGTACTATTATTCTTCTAAGTGGCATCAGGAACTCACTCTTCTCTTCCCACCGGGCACAGGCTAATGCTACCTACTGTGTCCTGCCATTCGGGAGAATCCAAATGATCAAGAGTCAAGATTCTTGAAAGGGTAGGATTCCTGGGCAATAGAGAGATTAGAACACATTTTGTGAGTAATAGTGAATAACAAATTAACACTCCTCAGAAAACCTTTCCAAAAAAATCCAGCCATCTGGAAAAAGCTGAATGCTTCATACTTTTTGAAAGCCACTGTTTATAGAACACATTAAACGTCTTTATTGTTAAGGTTGTAAATAAGAAAAAAACAAGTCCAGCCAGTGTGGCTCAGTGGTTGAGCATCGACCCATGCACTAAGAGGTCACCAGTTCGATTCCTGGTCAGGACACATGCCCAGGTTGTAGGCCCGATCCCCAGTGGGGGGCATGCAGGAGGCGGCCAGTCGATGTTTCTCTCTCTCTCTCCCTCTCCCTTCCTCTCTCTAAAATCAATAAAGGAAAAAAAAATTAATAAAAAATAAATAAAAAAAAGAACAAAACACACACCTTGTAAATATCTTCATTTTATTCCTGGGGATCATCCTGGAAATTAAGCTGATGACAGTCCTTTGCATTAATATAGGACTTTACAGTCTGCTGTCAACTAATATATGTTTTATATTTATTATCTTCTTCAATTTTTAAAGCTGGAATTTTAGGGAGTTATTTGCATACCATTTCTAAATTCCATTATCAGAGGTACAGGACATTCTTTAGAACAACTGTCATCAACTACACACATGTGCATTTAAAAATTTATCGGTCATGTTACCTAGTCTTATCTTGAGTCTATAACTCCTCTAACTCCTGACAGCCCCTTCAGCACCTCGGACAGAGCTGCATTTCCTCACCACATAGGTGTGTGAAGGAATAGGTGGCAACATATCGAGGCAGAGCTCTACTGCAGAACGCAACACATTTCAGAAGAATTCCAAAAAGCTAGCTTTCAAGATATAGGCAGAAGGCAAAACCAAACTTTTAAAAATCTTTAAGTAGTAACCATTATGCCAGTCTATTATTTTAATTATAGGATTTTTTTTTTTTTTTTTGGTAGCCTCATCTCAAGTAATAATAACACAAAAGGCAAAAGGCAAGATATCCCAACAAAAATACAAGTTAATTTTCAGGGGACCTTTCTTTTTTTTTATCCTCACCCGAGGACATTTTTGCATTTATCTTCAGATAGAGTGGGAGGGAGAGAGACACATCGACTGGTTGCCACCCACACGACCCCAACCAAGGCTAGGGACAAACTGCAACTGAGGTACGTGCCCTTAGTGGGAACCGAACCCGGGACTCTCTGGTCCGCAGGCCGACGCTCTAACCGCTGAGCCAAACTGGCCAGGGCAGGGGACCTTTCTACAAAGAGTTTCATATGAATATACCATTATTTTCTTTTTCTTGCCTGTGAACTGAGTCTACTAACATTGTTTCCTTTTACAAATAGCAAATTAAAAACACCAAGATGAGAGGAAGAGAATAGAATAAGGACTTAATATTCATTGAGCATTTGAAATGTGCCTGATAAAGTAGATACTTTTTTCATGTTATCTTAATCTTTACAATAACCCTGAGAAATAAGTATTCTTGTTTAGATGAGGAAACTGAAACTCAGAAACCTTAAGAAACTGATTCAAGAGGCCCAGATGATCTAAGAACTTCTATGAACCAGGACTCCTAATTATGAGTAAATTTGCATCTCCATGTGTTCATCAAGTCTCCCCCTCTCTCTGTCTCTATCTCTCTCTATCTCTCTCACATTGTGCACACACACACATGAAGAGATAAAGACACATTCAGTTAAAAAGAAAACTACAACAAAACATTGACTACTGAGAGCAACATGCAATGTTCTCTGGATGGCAGAAATAATATAAAATCAGAAATATTGCATCATCTCAGGAAAATCAGGCTCAGAAACTGTCAAATGAGAAATCTGGAAGGTCATCTTTAGATAGAACAATTAAAATGTAGAGTACTAGGTGCTAGGTGAGAAGGGAGCCTATAGGTAGGTTTTAGTCTAATTGTTTAATGCATAGAATTCTAATATTTATTTTCCTGACTTCTCCAAGCAGTTACCAAACCATCCCTTTGGACTAACCTAGATTTTTGTTTAATGTCTACTATAGGTTTTGTTGTGTTTAATTACATGGCAACCTCTCCCAGAAGTTTTAAACCTATAGTTCACAGTCAAACACCAAAACCCCTCCCCCCCAAAACACTTGAAAATGCATACAAATTGTGTATTTGTGCATTTTTCTGGGATATTTCATAACTTTCTCCAGACTTGCAAAAAGAGATGCAACTGTCAGCTGAGAACACTGCTCTGGGCTCTGGGGCTAATCTCCATGTCTCCTCCGGTTGGCACTGTGTGTGGCCCTCAATAGATGTCCGAAGAACAAACGAGAGGATGACCTTCACTGAGACTCTAGAAGGAAACATGCAGTCCTGTCTAGGCTCTTTGGCCTCCAAGGATTTTGTAGACATTACATCTTTTAGAGGTGGTTGAGAGAATAAACTTTGAAACTTCCTGCCCAGACTCTAGTCTGGACTCTACCACTAACTTGTGATGTGACTTTGGCCAATCCACTTAGCTCTCTAAGCCTCAGTTTCCTTATCTCTGAAATGGGGCTAATAATAATAATAATAGAAGCAACTGCATATATCTGATGTAGAGAGGTAATGAGACAACGTGTTAGAGTGCCTGGCACAGGGTCGCACACAGCCAGTGACAGTTAGCTATGGGGATGGCATTGGGGATGGTGGTGAGCAGAACCAGAGAATTCCCCCAAGTGTTCTTCTGTAGAGAACATTAGTAGCATAGTACAGCAGATCTTATATCCATTTATTCAACACATATTATTTATGGATCGCCTACAGTGGCCTGGCATGACTAAGTGGCATAGAATGAAATTCTCACATATGAAACAATTTAAAAATAAAAATGTCATTATTTGAACTTTTGGGGGTTTGTGGCTCAGAACTTTCTCTTAATGTTGGGTTGCTTCTCAGTATTTCCCTTAACCTCTCCAAGGCATTATGGCAGAAAATATCAGCCTTATTGAAATGTCTCTGACAAGGATGGAGAAGCAGGAAGATGTTTCCTTTTCAGTGGGGCCTTACTGGGGAAATGGCTCGGGTCTGTCCCTGAGCATTTAAACAGGCTTCCTGTGAGAAGGCAATGTTTTCAGCTTGTTGGGCTGTGCAATGCTTTTACTGCTACGTGTTTGTTTGTTTTTTTATTGTTTTATATGCTCTTAATTCTGAAACACTGAGGAGTAATTGTGCTGGCAAAGTATGTTAGCCCTAAGTAAATAAATATTCTGACCAGTTTAAACTACTTGATGGCTGCTAAGGAGTGTTGGAGAGTAATACACCAAAAATCTACCAGCTGGGTTTTATGTTTTATGAAGTAATTTTGATAAAGGATTTTAATTTGGTGATATAATCTGTCTTCATGCTTACTTGTATGTAATTGTGTGTGCACAGTAAATCTACGTGAATTATAAAATCCATACTGAAGATGGTATGTGCATTGGGGCTTATAAAAGGAAAAAAGCCCATTTACAAACAATAAAATCAAAGGCAAAAATATGCATCTATTACAAAGAAACTCTTGTATTAAAGAATCAGTAAGCCTCCGATTCACAGTAACTAACACGACTTGAATGAAGTGATTCTGTTGCTGCATTGCTCATTGTAACGGCTTCTCCTCACTGCGTTTTGGCTGGTGTCTCGGGCCTTTGTGCAGTGGGGTAGTAATTGACGGCAGGCTGACACACAGCCCAAGGAGAGCTCTGTCAGAAGGTCTCCTGGGCCTGGGGATCAGTGTGCTTAAAATATTAGGATTTGATAGAGTTAACACTTGCCCTTGAGCAGATGGTTTTGAACATTCTGTCAACACTGCCAGTGATTACCGCAAACAGATTCTCTGTCCCAGAGGGATGGGAGTGAAGTGCTTTCTAGCTCCTGAATCTCATCTGAGAGGTGTAAAACGTATCATTTCCAGGGTCTTCTCTCAGCTGTGAGAAGTGCAAACGTTTCCCATACCACGCAGCCAGAGCCGTGGCTTCATCAAGAAAAGCCTTTGCCTGGGCCCGGGGGAAAAACAGACCTGGCTGAACTTAAATTTAACCTCGATCCTTCTATTTTGTGTCCCTGGAATATGTTGAGTTTATGAATTTCTTTTCATAAACTAACAGTAAAACAGATTAACGGTAGTCTTGCCAAAGCAAGAGTGTGGAAGGAGGGTGGGAGAATGAGGAAGTCCCTGTGGACACGCTGGAAACTTCAGCCGTTCAAAGTTTCAAAAGTAGAAATTAACACACCTACCAGTATTTATTTTCAATCTAGGCACATTCTTTGAGGGGGCAGGGAGAAAGTCCCTTCAAATGAAAAGTATTATCCATTCCTACTGGTTTACAAAGTTGGGAAATGAAATCATCAGTGCTGGCAGATGGTGGGAAGCAACTTGCAAGATTCTCCTTCTGCAATGGAACTAACCAGTAAGGTCAGAAGAGGGCATCCTTCAGGACACATTTCCAAAGGTGGGTTCTCTGCCCAGCACCGCATTGTGAGAAATGCCCAGAGTCAATGAAATGGCCTCTGCTCCAAGGAAGAGTGACCACAGTGTTTAGAAGACAGAATCTACGCTCATGGAACCTTTGCTATGCAAGGAGCCGATAATAACCTCTTAGCTCCAGTGACTACAACTTCATTATTAGAAAATCAGGTGCAAAAGGAACACCTCAATCTCTCCATCCTCTAGAAAAGGCTGCTTAAGGTGTTGATCCTGTCTGTCAGCTGATCTGCCCTGGCTGCCTCTAACCCTATTTGGAGGAGAAATATCTCACAAGACAAATGAGACTGCCAAGATCAACAATTTTTTTTTTTTAGAGGAAAGTGTGTGAAAAGCAACGCTTAAAAATCCACACATCCAGACCCTGGCTTCCATGTTAAAGGCTTATAACCTCCCCCTTCATTATATCATTTTGCTGTAATGCTCTGAACACCTGCACTATTAAATTCTTTTCTTGAATTTTTTTTAATAAGAAAAAATTAACAAAGTAAAATTTGTTGACAGTGCTCACAGTCAACCCCGTGGGTGTTCCACCTATGCGCTGTCACATTTTTCATGTTCATTTCTGCAGGTGTTAAATACATGCTGACAACAACATATGTTACCAATCTTAAATGTTGTGTTTTTTTTTTTTTAACTTGTAATTAAGGAGCACTCACAGCTTGGGAAAAAAAATAATACAGGTGAAATCTGCCTCTGCCCAAAGATTTCTTCTTATTTATCTTTCCTCTATCATTTAGATAGTTCTTGAATGCAACATATATAGAAAAAGTATGTACTAAAGAACACTGAATTGTATACTTTAAATAGGCAGATTATATGGTATGTGAGTTATATCTCAGTAAAGCTGTTTTTAATCAAATAGCTAAGAAACTGTAGAGCCAAGCAAAACACTGTGCCTACTTAAAAGACAGAAATTAAAAGCATATCAAAAAAATTATCTATATAAAACAAATGTGTAACTGAATGCTAAAAGCATAGGAGCTCACTTACTCTCCAAGAAAACCCCACTTAGTCCTTCTTTGTTTTTCAATTTTTTTCTTGACTCTTAATTTTTCTTGCTACATTTAATAACACACTTATTCCTTCTGAGAAATCATACAGACCCTCCAAGAAGCATTATGCAAGAGGAACCTCGAAGTTGAAAAACATTCTCTAAGTGGAATACAACCCTTTGAACCTTTTTTTTACTTTCTTATTTTGCATGACCAATTCTTCATTGTTAAATAAGTAGCTGGAAATCACTGCAACTTTATCCCTATGAATTTCAGAAATAATTTCTTTCTATTGGCCATTAAGGGACTGCTGCTATATAACAGCTTCCACATTCCTTCTCTAGGGACCAATGATGGGGTGATTGATGACATTTCAAAACAAATATTACACTATTCTTTGACAGGTATAAGAAATTATTTAGAAGTGTTTCCCACATGTGAGGAAGTAACAAAATCAGCAGGACACTCAGTCGCTCCACCTGTGCCCCCCTTAATCCCAGGCAGTCAGCCAAGCTCAGTGCACCCTCAGAACCTCTGCTTCTGCTCCCCCACCACCCTCACATCCACGGGATGCGATCAGGATGGCTGCTCCTGGAAGACCTTTCTTGAACACCCTATGCAATGTGGCTTCACTGCAGAGCTTGGACTCGTGACCCTGCCTTGTGTGCTTTGAGGCAGTAGTCACTATCATAAGCTACCTTTTTAAAAAGTTTATTTATTGTTTGTTTCTTTGACTAAAGTATAAGCTCCATGAGATAAGGACTGTGCATCTACGTGTTTACATCTAGCCTAGAGCCTGGCAAGAGTTAATGCTCAATAAATATTTTTTAGAATTAATTAATAGGTTGTTTAACAAAGATACAGATACAGCTCTTTCCCCAGGATATTCCGATTCAGTAGGACTCAGGTGAAGCCAAAAACCTGTAATAAAAGCACGTCAGGTAATTTGGATGATCAGGCAAATTTGAGCAACATTCTTAGTGCCTTGATACCCAGTGTGGACCATGAACTAGCAGCATCAGCATCGCCAGGGAGCTAGCTAGAAATGAAGTCTCAGGCCCACCCCAGGCCCATTGAATCAGAACCTACATTAGCAAGAACCCTTGATGATCTGTGCACTAGTTACATTCTAAGAAGCACTGCCCAGGCGCATGTATTTCCAGACCAAGTCTGTCCTGCCAATGAGATACAGACAGGGAAGCATCACCAGCACAGTCTGGCAGGGACCCTCACGTAGGAAGGAATGAGAGCTGTCTGATTGAAATTACCAGCTCAATTCATCACATCTCCCAAAGTGAACACTGCTTCTAGACTAGCAATTCTCAGAGTGTGGTTCCCCAGACTGACAGCATCAGCATCACCTGGAAACGTGTTAGAAATGCAAGTGTTCTGCCCCCATCTCATATCTACTGAATTAGAAACTCTGAGGGTGGGGCCCAGTGAAATTCTGATTCGTACTAAAATTTGAGAACCAGGACTCTAGACCAGAAGTTCCCAGCCTTTTACGTGCATTAAAATCACCTGGGGAAGTTTTAGGACTCCCAGGGCCTATGCCACACTCCAGACCAATTAAATAAGAATTTCTGGCCCAGCCAATGTGGTTCAGTGGTTGAGCATCAACCCATGCACCAAGAGGTTGCTGGTTCGATTCTCGGTCAGGGCACATGCCCAGGTTGTGGGCCCAATCCCCAGTGGGGGGGCATACAGGAGGCGGCCGATCGATGTTTTCTCTCATCGATGTTTCTATCCTCTCTCCTTCTCCCTTCCTCTCTCTCTAAAACCAATAAAGAAAAAAATTAAAAAAAAAAAAAAGAATTTCTGGAAATGGCACCTAGATTTCAATAACCTTTGAACCTTCTCAGTTGATTCTGATGGCTGTCAATGCTGGGAACCACAGTTCTAGTCACAACCAGATCCACCTGGCCGCTTTGCAATAGTCCCCAATAGAAATAGAAATACTTAGAAGCAAGGTTAAATTAAGCAAGGTTCAATTAAGACTGGTACTCAAACCTTAGCAATCATGAGAATCTCACCTGGAGGGACTGTTAAAACACAGACTGCCAGAGTTGATGAGTCACCAGGTCTGGGGTGGGGGCAGAAAAGCTGCAGTCTTAACAAGCTCCCAGGTGATGTGTTTGTGTCTGGCCCAAGAATACACTATACAGTCCTCCAACAACGGTCTGGCTATAGAGGTCATAGGTCCCTAAGTAGAGCTACTTGAACCCAATCGGTCCAATATTTCTGATGCCGGTAAACTATTCCCCTCTAAAATCTCATAGTCAGTCATTGGAAAGGTGATATAGTGAACAGATATTAGTTGAAAGTCTGGTGGGCACAGGTTCAGATCATGGCTCTGTCCCATTTTTTAATCAATTTGCTCAAATCTTTTGCATCTCCAGCTATTGATCTGTAAAAACAGGAAGGAGACTTAGAAATCGTGGTTCAAATTCCTACTCAGCCATTACCAGCTGTGTTACTTTGGGGGAAGTTACTCTGTTGCATCTCAGTTGTGTCCTAATAACTTGTTACCACTCATCAGGGTTGTTGTCAGGAGTAAATGAGTGAAACCCAAAGAGATTAAGTTCCCCAAGGATACACATTCCGTTAATAATTGGGGAATTGGGATACAAACTTAAGCAGATCTGACTTCCTAGCCTACAAATGAGGTATGAATGGCCAAACCCCTTTATCTATGTTCTCATTCTCCTTGGTCTCCCTCATTAGCGGCACCTAACCACTCACTCCCTGAAAGTTTCTTTTCTCTGGGTTTATGAGTCACAGCATTACTCTGTTATTTCTCTTACCAGTACGTATTCTAAACTTTGGCCTCTCTCCTCTACTCCAGACCTGTTCCAGTTGCCTGATGGGCCTCCATGCCTGGATTTGACAGACACTCAGATGCAACATACCTCACTCAAGCTCATTTTTCTCCTTCATTTATTTATGTGAATGGCACCATTACCTCCCCAAGCACTCAGATTCAAAACTTCAGAGGCATTTAGTTCTTCTGGAGCATCTACTTAGTTATTCTCACTGTTTTCATAAACTATATTCCCTCTCTAACTAGCCCTTAATATAATGCCACTTTTCACTTGCAACGTGACCACCCAAACTTACAGACAACCCCTACCTTTTCCTTCTTTTCCTCAGAATTTCATAAAAAATTAGCTACAGTGTTTCTTTAATTTAGACTTTTGGATATATAATATCCTGTGCTCTGTGTTGCCTGTTAGAGGAACCATACAGGAAATTCTCTTCTCACATATGAAGATGCTTGTCTTACCAGGAGAAGTCACTCTCAGCCACCAATATAGTCACCAAAATATATGTACTTGAATTAATGCAAGTGTTGAGTGCTCAAGACACAAATTGGCAAGAGCAGCCGGCAGACTTAATCTCATAACCCAGTAGCATGATAACATAATGTATAGGGCATATTGTCCCACTGTTCTTAATATAATTATTTCCAAAGTGTTTGAAATTTCTGAAAAAATCAAATGGTGAATGAAATGTAATATTTAAGGTCCAAGAACATCAAGATGCATTTTTACATTGTGAAGATTTAAAGTACAAACTATTCTAATGATTTGAGCTAACTAAATGAGTTATTTCTAAACTCTGTAAGACCAAAGTTAGGGCCCAGTGTCTAACCTCCCTTCCCTTCACTGGAATTTACCACAGAGCTCTCTGGATAAGCCATATCCTACTTCGATGTGTGAGTTTCTCCTGTTTACTTAGCAACACTCATAGCACACTGTCAACCACGCAGTGAAGTCCTGAGAGGGATTGCTTTCCAAAGGCACGCCCATGCTCCGAATGACACCCTCTGAAACTGTGGCCAAAAAGCAGTTTGCATCCCCCACCTGTCCCAGGGCCGGTCCCAGGTTTGAGGAGTCCAACTTTATAATTAAACTGACTGCTGGTCTGTGGTATAGTCTACAGAAAAGTGAGGACACAGACTACACCTGAAGTATAACTCACCAATGATATATAACTGGATTTAGGAGCTCAAACTAAATCACTTGGAATTCTGCCAAACTCAAAAAGGAAAAAAAAAAGCCATAACAATCTTCTTTCTGCTAAGAATAATTATGTGAAATGTTCCCAGTGGGGTTGCCACCTTATTAAGTACCCAATTGTGATCCACGGCTGCTAGGGACTGGCTAACAACATGATGAATGCTTTGTACGAGATCTATAAGAAGAACAAGCAAGTTAAAGGGATATGTTATTTGGAAACATAAATGCAGCTGAAGTTCAGGGGATCCTTATGAAAGCACATCTTTAATGCAATTATTGGGCATTACCACACTCCCATAAGGCTGAAGACTGGCCATCACTATCTAATTTTATTTCTTCTATATATTTACATCTAGGTCTATTCTAAAGGGTAATATAGGAAAATGATACTACACATTCAATTATTGTAATATTATTTAAAGAATCAAATGTGAATCACTATGAACATCCTTATAAGACACAATATTTTGTTTTAATTTAATTCATGTCATTCTGCAAGAATAAGCTCGTGTTCTAGTCACTACAAAGGGTTAAAATACAGATGCTGTGAATGAAATGCATAATCCTTAAGGCCTTAGAGCATTAAGACATATCTGCTCCTTAGGGTCCATCTTTGTCCATAATCAATTTCTTCCCTTGGAGAACATTAATTGTCTCTAATGATAGCTTTCCATCAATACATCCTTGATCTTAAAAGGCCTGTACAGCTTTTTCCTTTATTCAATCAAATCATCTCTACAATTGCCCCCCTTTAGTAAGATAATACCTTTTAAGCCTTGTATTTTAATATAAAAAATAAGAGGTAGCTGCAAATTCTAATGGAAGTGCTAACATTTGAGAACCAGGATGATGGCTTCCATTATCCTAAATAATGTTTGAAGATTATAGAAAGCACTGTGTTTCAAAAGGTGGAAACTAATCCACCACTTTCAAATTATTCCTTGTATAAAAAAATCTGTTATGACATTAGGATTTTCCCCCCAGTGATGGCACTGTATGTTTAAATATTTAAATATGAAATAATTTTTCAGCTCTGAAAAAGGCAAATAATTGCTATTTATAAGGATAAAATGCTGAACAATTCGAGGAATTGACAATATTAAACTCCAAAGCCTTTTATTTTGTTATTCTCCTGATAAGCCATTCCCACACTCTTCACTCAAACCACCACAACCCTGATCAGTAGTGACTACAATTATTTAATTTCAAGATGGCTAGAAAAAAAAAAAAAACCTCTGTCTCTTCACGACCTGCTTAACAGTGTCTTCTTTCCCCACCATTTGCCTTCTTCAAAAATGCTTTTCTAAAGGTGTGAAATTAATTTGGGGGGGGAAGGCCATTTTAGTGATTTGTTTTCATTCAAACAGAGCATTGCTCTCGCACTGCTTTCTCTAGGCTCCCAGGACAAAGCTGTCTGTCCGTGGCCTAACAACAGCTTCTGCAGAGATTGCCCTAATATTTATAATAGGTAAGGAACCTTGAGAGGAGACACTGATGGGACAAAAGCCATCTAACCGACAGAATTCCTCTTTGGATAGTTTCTACATTCAGTGGGAACAGAGCAAAATTTCCACGCTGCACATAAAGTATCGTTCTTATCACCGCAAGGTTAGGAAGCGCTCACCAGCGTCCTGGCTCACACGTGTGCTTTGCTCTCACAAAAAAATGCGCCAGCCTTCTAGGAAATAGAGGGAGAGGCTCTGCGGAATGTAATTAACTGCAAAGCCCAGGTGATTAAAAAACCGATTAAAAGAAAATCACAGACACAACACAGAAAAGAACTTATTTACTGGAAAAAAAAAAAAGGTGGGGGAGAGAGAAACAGAAAAAGAATTTGTTTGGGGTTTCTCTAGTAATATGTACAATTTTTGGTGCTAAATTTACATGAAGAATTAAAATACAAGCACTATTTCATAAATACACCGGCTGCAAAAAGAACAGCAAAGGAAATATTAGAATTCTGTATGGGGTAAAATGTGTATATGTGGGGAAGTGATATCACCCTAACAAATATCAAACCTAAACAACACACACACAAAAGTGAGACCAGTTAACAACTAAGATAAGAGACGAAAATTGCCACTGAAGCAGGTCGACTTTATTCAATGCCCTGATAAGCACCTATTTGCTCTTTCCCATTATGCTTTCTTAGTATTTATAAATTATCATTTAATTATGCTGGCAAGTGGTAATTGTCAAATAAAGCTCAGATAGGCATAAGCCCTCAGGCTGCACATGACAGAAAAATATCTGTTAAAGCTGGGCTGATTCACACGCTTAGGAAAAATTTCCTTTCTTCTTTTTATCCTTGCCAACAAATTATATGAACTGGCACTTTGTGCTTTGTAGGCATTCTGAAGTTTATGCAGATTACAGAAAGGAAAAATTAGTTGTTTCAATATCTACCATTCCTAAATTATTCTGCTGATTTAAGACATCATGTACTGAGAGAACAAAAGAGTGCAAAGATCGAGAAATTCAAACCTTGCTCTAGTTATAGTTTATGCCCAGGGTCATTTTCAATGGGGGAAATCAAGAAATTTAGAGAATTCTTTTACATACTGTATAGTGGATTTTACATAAAGTAGGAATTGGAACATGACATTCATCCCATTAGGAGAGACAGAAATCTCTTTTTCCTTAAGTCCCTTACTACTTAGGTTTAATTAATTAGTACCCATCTACCCCACCTCTTTTGTACCGAGTTTTCTGAATTCTTTCCCCAGCTAGTTGCAGTACTCCGGCTGTGGCGCATAAACACAAATAGAGAATTGTAATGCATGCAGAAAGATAAAGTGAACACCAAGAGGCAATTTAATTTACATCTAATATTTAGACAAAACGTAGCATTTCGGTTACATATGTTGAGCCACTTGTGAATTATTTTTTGTTTGCAAGGCTGAGCAGAAAAGATACAAGGAAATACCTTCCCCCCACCCTGCCTCAGCCCCATTATTTTCATTTGCTTTATAGAGAGAGACAGAGAGAGGAGGGTGAGGTGGGGAGAGAGGGAGGAGAAAGCAAAACTGCAAAAAAAAAAAAAAAAAAGGTCTAAGCAAACTCAAGGTCCTGCTGTGAGCCAAGATCATTACCTCCTTTTCTCTAGTCATCCCCCTTCTCCCTCCCTGCACTCCAGCCACCCTGGGGCTACTTTTTGGGGCCTTGAAGTCGCCATATTCCCTCCTGCCTCAGATAGGTTCTTCCCACTGCTTGGAAAGTTCTTTTACAACTTCAACCCCATTCCCTTCTCCACCTCCCTCCCCTCAATCTACTCAAGTCCTAGGCATCCTGCAGATCCAGATCCTTTCCTTGGGAAAGCTTTCTCTGAACCCACCCTACCCCCAGCAACCAGACCACATCATGTGGTATTATTACACACCCTCGTAGCCCTTATTACAGTTTAAGAAAAAAATAATAGCAAACATAAAGCATTTGTGTTCCAGGCTACTATATGGTCTAACAAAAAAACCTCACGGCGACCTTGAGGAGGATGACGGACACAGAAACATTGTATCACCTGCTTGTGGAAGGACTCAAACCCAGGTCTGGGTCCAAAGTGTGTGCTCTCAGCCACTACTCCTTACTGCCATATTTATTTGCACAATTGTCCAGCCACACTTTGTCAAAGCCCCCAACCCCCAGCACACACTAGTTGCTAAGTGCCATGAGGCCAGTGAACATGTCTATTTCGCTCAGGCCTGATCCATAATAAGAACTCAATAAATAATTATTGAATCAATGACTAAACATTTAGCTCAAAATAAAGACGCGGCTTAGAAGCTGAAGACAGCCACAGGGCTCAGTATCTCAGTGGCCAGCGTAGTCCCTCCCTGTTTGGGGACCTGTCTACTGCTTTACTCCAGCGAGGTGGCCTGGCCCAGCCCACAGCTTCATGCATCCGATGCTTCAGTGAGTAAGGTACTTTTGTTTTTGCTTTGTAACGGATTACTTCCTTTCATTTTAAAGTCTGGAAGTAAAAAACAAAATGGGTAAGTGTTATCGATACTTTAAAGTATGTAATATCTGTGGAAAACAATACCATTTCCACAGATGTTTTCTTTTGAAACTGAGTAGATACTGAGGTCAGTAGCATATATTTTAATACTGACTCAAAAACATACCCCACTCTGAATGCAAAGAAGGACTGTGGTACATTTGGCTATTATGCAGCCAGCATACAAATTGCACCCCAGGTACAATCTGTGTATTAGTAACACTTATTCACAGTCAATGGAATGTTAACAATGTTTTGTCAAAATGCATAACTCAAATTTGAATATGCAGTCTAGCCTTGAATAATTCAATTCTTTATACCTGGAAATGAATATTACTCATTTGAAAACTCAGCTATTTTCCTGTTTTTGCTTTGTTTGTGCATACTTTTAGAGCATTTTAGTCCGTGATGTGGGCTATTCAGTAACTGATGCAAATTTTCTTTTTTAAAAGAAAATAAAACCCTTTTTAGTAATCAAAATATCAAAATGCATCTAGACTGGCACTTGGGAAACTGAACATAACCTCAATTCAGGCAGCCCTTTTTAAATAAGAGGTGTCCGCACGCAGGCTATTAATTGAGAATTGCAAGGCTAAACTGCATCCCTATCTTGGTATTCATAAATGGGTTTCAGCTACTTATTTATTTTCATAGGCACTACTCCACCCCAGTCAAAAAACGCTTCTAAAATGAAGCTGCCATTTTCAAAGACTGTTTTGCATCTTCTGTATTACGTTGTTTCTGCCACTTTTATCTATTCAGCATATTGTTGTAGCATTGAAGTACTTTCCATTATAATTAGAAACTTAGCTTTAAAACAACAAAGCGTTTACTTCTCATTCCCATGAAAACAAAACACAAAACATAAAAATCTCTTCCATTTGAAAGTTGAAGAAACCAAGGCATGGAAAACTAAGTGCCTCGCTCAAAATATAAAAATTAAGACACTGGCTGCTGGCAAGTCATTTTGGTTTAAAAACAGTTGTTTTTGTACAGTCACAGATATTCACATGGTTTACCTGGAAGAGTAGTACAAATCTAATATCAGTAAGTCCATCAAAACAAAGTAAATTATTTTTTATCTAAAACTCCAGTCTTTATAAAATGCAAATAATCTCCCTCTCCTCCTCCTTCCCCTCCTTTTCCTCCTCCTTCTGTACTGTGGCTAACAGATAATATTCTGGATGACTCCAAGGTCTATGACACTGGGAAGTATCTTCTGACTCTTCAGGAAAAGATTAAGGTATGTTGAATATAGTTTGAGGATTAAGTATTAATACAATGATTATTCCAGATCTCTGCATCCTGGCCACCCATATGTGGATATACGCTCATTCTTTTCCACTAACACAAGGGTTCTAGGAGCGAGTAAGTCAAATTCCTGACTGTTTTGTAACAAACATAAGATTGTATCCTTACATATCACCAAATAGGATATTGGGGAAAGAGTGTAGGAAAATAAAACTAATGTTTGAAAGTGGAGAAAGAGCAAATCTACAGACAATTTACTTTTCTAACCAATGTTCTGTACATTGATTGAAATGTTATCAAGCCTTAAAATACATGATTTATGCAATTACTACTCCTCAGCTAACTTCAAAACTTTTAGGGCATACTATAACCATTTGTATATTAGGATCTAAATAATTGCCTGTTGGCTGGTTGTTGAATAACAAAAACATTCTAGCACTGTCTGACAGAAATATAATGTGACCCATGTATGTAATTTTAAATGTTCTAGGAACCACATAAAAAGTAAAAAGAAACAGGTGGAATTGATTCTGATAATACATTTCACATAACCAATGTATCTGAAGTATTATCATTCAACATGTAATAAACATAACAAATTATTGAGATAATTGATGTTATTTCATTTTTGTACTAAGTCTTCAAAATTCTAGTGTGTGTTTTATGTTTACATCACATCTCAGTTTGGACTAACCACGTTTGAAGTGCTCAGTCGCCTTATATGGCTAGTGGCTACCATATCGGACAGCACAGACAGTCTACACCTGTTAATTGAATATTTATTCTCTTCTCTTGTGTTCTAAGTTAATTATGTTTTGTTTTTTAATTTTCCCTTTCTCTACTGACTCCAGAGAGAGAGGAAGGGAGAGGAAGAGAGGAGATAGAAACATCGATGAGAGAGAACACTGATTGGCCACCTCCTGCATGTCCCCCACTGGGGATTTGGCCCACAACCTGGGCATGTGCCCTGACCAGGAATTGAACCAGCGACTTCTTGGTGCATAGGTCGAGGTTCAACCGCTGAGCCACATTAGCTGGACAATTATGTTTTGACGTACCTCATGATACTAAAATCATGCATTTTCTAATATGTAAAATAAATTCTTTTATCACTGAATATGTTTAAGATAGAGCTTGTATTTACTTAATCCTTATTTAAAAAACATTTATTATAGTGTATTTAGTTGAATTATCTTCACCAAGCTTACACAATAGTGATTAGAAGTATTTACCAGCATTGCTGGATTTTCCAGTGAGTTTTCAACTGGAAATTAAGATAAACACAGAAAACATGTGAGATAAACCTAGTCATTGGTGTTCTGTGGTGATGGAAGGACGAGTCTATAGCTGGTGGCATCTATGTTCTTCTGTCTTGTTTTAATTCACCAAACTTAAATTCTACTGTCTCCTGTGATGCATCATCTCTTGTCTCTTACTCATTCAATTTCGAAATATTGTAATTGTAATTAATCTCTCACTATCCCTCTAGCCCCAAAAGAAATCAGTTACAAAATTTTGCCAGTTCTTCCTCCAAAATGGATCTCATTTTTATTTCTACCTTTGCACTATCGTAGACTCAGATAGAGCCTTCTTCACCTGACCCTTCTTGGACTGTGACCACTACCGGCTCCCAGTCTTCAGTTATCATAGCACAGTGCTATTAGAGAGGTCCTACTGAAATGTAGTTTGGAAAATATCACTTCCTGCTCACAGTCTTCTGATGTAAAGGTCTTCATCATACATAGGATGTAGCCCTAGCTCCTCAATGTGGTTATCAGAACCCTCCATAATTTGGTCCCAACCTACTTATCTCAAACAACTACCTATAACCTACTACACCTTAAACTTAGGTTCGCTGTTCCATAATATAATGACCTTTTTTGCTCTGGGCACATCCTAGTCTTCCATCCTGCAATGCCTTTCCTCCACCCAGTCTTCAAAATCAAACTTGAATCCCATTTTGTGAAACTTTCCTAGATCCATCTATCCATCAATTCAATAAATGTTTTATGAGAGTCTTTTCTGTGTGCCAAATACTATTGGACACTAGAGATTTCAAAAAGATTTTTTTCTTGAAAATATCTCAAGTTGGTAAGTGATGTTCACAATATAATGTGATAAATGCTATAATCAACATATGCACAATGTGTTTTTGAAAGGCCTGAGGGAATCAAAATTCTGCCTGTGCAGAGGGACAGCAGGGAAGATATTACAGAGGAAGTGATACTTGAGCAGTGTCTTTGTTTTTTGTTTTTTGTTTTTTTTTATCCTCACCCGAGGACATTTTCTCATTTTTTGTTCAGATAAAGTAGGAGGGAGAGAGAGGAAGAGAGAGAGAGAGAGAAACATCGACGTGAAAGGGCCACATCGAGTGGCTACCACCCGCACAACCAACCAGGGCCGGGTTGAGCAGTGTCTTGAATGAGTGATATTAATTTGCCAGGTAGAGAAGAAGGGAAGAGCTGATGGCAGATAAAACTGACTATTCAAAGGACGCAGAAGTGTACGATTGGAAAATGGAAAACAGGTTAGCATTGTTAAAGGAAGAGTGATGTTTCATATATTTAACCACTAGTAGGGCAGGTGTGCTGACCAATAAAAATTGGCAGTGGTCTTTATCTGAGCATACCTACTGAATATCAGCCCAGAAACAAAGCCATTGAGTGTGCTTGGCACAAAAAGAGTGGGTTACTCTAGAAAAGACTAGGTCACTAAAAGACTAGTAGGGCTATGATAGTGATTTGAACTTACTTCAGAAGATAGGAGGAAACCATTGAAAGGCTTTAGACAAGTTAAAGTCATGTTATCAGTTAGATTTTGGAAAGATCAACCAAGTAACTATATAGAGACTGACTCTGAAGAGGGAAAAAAAAGGCTGAGACAATAGTTGGATGATTGTAGTAATCCAGGTAAGAGCTGAAGCCTAAAGATAGATAAAAGATAAAATTCAAGACATGTTTAGGAGATAAAAATTCACAGGATTTGAGGAACAACTGAACATGAAGGATAGGAGACTGATGAAAATATAACTGGTGCATTTGAGATTTTTAGTTTGGAAAACTGACGCACAGTGATGCCATCTAACAAAACAACAAATATGAAAATAAGAAAAGGTTCCATTTTGTACATGTGGAGCTTAAAATACCTGAGGAACACAGCTGGAAATGTCCAGAAGACAGCTATAAATAAGAGGCTAGAATCCAGGAGAGACAAACATCTGGGAATCGCAGCTTATTATGTGATCGTAGAAATAAAGAAAATAGATGAGTGTCCCTAGGGAAAGAGAAGTAAATGGCTAAGAATAAAATCCTAGTGAAGATCATCATTTAAAGAATGGGAAGGAAAAAAACATCAAGCTATATAAAAGCTATTAATAGAACTCAATCTTCTTCATTAGATCTTGAGATCCAGAAGGGCAGAAATTACATCTTCTTCATCTTTGGGTACTCTTAATGTTCATTAAGAATGTTTGTCACCCAGTAAGTTTACATACACACACAAAATGTTGGCTGAGTTGAAATAAGTTTCATCTTGAAACACTTGTGGATAATATATATTTCTTAGCACATTTGATTAGAGTACTCTACATAACTCTATCATTGCATATGAAAACGTTCCTTCCAAATCCACCTACAACCTTTAAGTACTTTTTCTGTGAATTAAGGCTCTAATCCATTTTCAAATGGGCCACAAAGCCAGACAGCTCATGAAGGCAGTAGGTGGTCATTCAACAGTGGAGAAGCTCCTGCAGGATTGATGTATGAAATAATTACTCCCCCTCTAACTTTCATCTTTGTAGAGACTGTGATGGTTTGCAAAGATTCAGAGATACCTGTTCTGCCACTTTTTAGTATATTAACATGTACATGGTCAAGTTACTTCACTTGCCTGAGTCTGTTTGCTATCTGTAAAATTGGGATAATGTGACCTACCTGACTCTAGACTTCACCAGCTGATAGATCCTATACTTAGACCCTTGGTTTCTTCAATGGGTAAAATTACCTATCACTGTTAGCATTTCCTATTAGCATACTATTTCTATTAGCACACTATTATGGATGGAAGTGCTTTGTAAACTGTAAAACCCTGTGCCGATGTGAGCTCAGGTCTCTGGCAGCAGCTCTGTGAAGGTTCTGATTCACTGGCAGATGTGCTGTCCATCTGCACCTTTGTTTGACTAGTAGAAATTTGAAACTTATTCTATTCCTCTATAGGAGCCTGTTCTATTTCTCAAAATAGGCTGTTCCTAAACAAGGCAACTATTCAAAAGTTCTAGTTTTCCTAGTTGTTCTTCCCAGTCCTGCCACCAAACCCACAGTCCCAGCCAGGAGATATAAAACTAGATTTGTGGCCCCAAATGTGAAGTCGAGACTAACTATGCTAAGTCTTGTGCCTACTAGGGAATATAAATGGGTTCCTTGTAATGCTTGACTTTTCCCTCAGAATGTGAACATACAGTGTAAAACCTTTCTGACATAAGGTTATGAATATATTAAACTACCTTTACTATGCACTATACATTTCTTTATGTATGTGGATTTTCTTCCGGTCTTTTTTTGGAAATGTATATTATGAAATATTTTTTATATCAATTAGGCAAACAATATGACAATTATCATATATTTACTCACAACTTAGAAAATAAAATGTTAATCACTAAAGTTGAAGGTCCCTATGAATCCCTTCCCAGTTATACTATCTACCCCATCCCCACAAAGGTCAGAATTATCCTAAATTTGTTTACTTAGTAATAGCATGTATTTCTTCTTAAGGTAAAGTTATTTTTCAAAATATCTTCTTCCAAATTTGTATACCACCTGCCCCCAAACTGTCTAAAAATCATAGAAGGGTTTTTAAAGCATTTATGGTCATTTTGTTAATTAAACAAAGAAGTTAGGCAACTAACCTAAGGCCACACATCATTAGTGCTAAGTAGAACTCAGATCACAATGGACAGACAGATAAGGATTAGGACACATAAGACCTTGGTTTGAGTCCCAATTCTGCTACTTACTAGCTGGCTGTTCTTAGCTATGTCATTTCAATTCTTAGCTTCAGTTTCCTCATCCATAAAATGGATTAATACTGCTTTGATGCCAGGATTATCAATGATGAGAAAATGAGGTAATCTGTGTGCCAGTCTATAAATTCTCTATAAATGTTGTTTATTGTGAGGAATCAGGACTCTTGCTGCTAAGTCTGAGATGCTGGCTCCAAGTCTGGGACAACCCTCACGAGACTCTGAGACTCACATAAGCAATCTCATAATAATTACTATCATTTATTACCTCTTTAACATATAATGACCCAAGTAATCTTTCTTAAAGCCCTATGGGTAGACATTATCTTCATTTTCCGAATCATAAAATTGACTTCCACAGAGGTTAAACAATTTGTCTAAAGTCATGCTATTAATATAGAGCAAACCTGAGATTTAAAGTCCATACTCCTAATCACTGGGTGGTATTGCCTTTCTAGATTTGGCCAAGGCTGATTAGCACGGCACGATTATCCCTGTCCAGTTTCCTTTGGGCGCCATAACACCAGCCTTCACCCGACCACAAGAACCAGACCACATAGCTCCTGACTTTCCATCTGGTATACCAGGTTTACACAGAAGTTTTTAAAATTAAATCTTTAACTCGTCATCAGTGTTCTTATGCATTAGGTAGCCCTATCAAATTAGAGAAATTAAACAAAGATGGCTTCTCAATTTGCATATGAAAAGGAGGGTGTTTAGAAAATGTGTTGATTCCTTCCAGTTGTTTCCTTGAATGAAGCAGTTAAATATGTCTTCTGGTTTTGTGGTTTGGGTTGTGGTTATGCTGTTACTGTTATCCCCGGCCCAGTTCCAAATACCACCATTTTGCAAAAGTGGAAACTGAGGCTCAACAAGGCCATGTGACTTTCCCAAAGACCCACAGCTGGTGGCAAATCTGAGACTGGAGTGTTAGCCTCCTTCTGCCCAGGTCAGTGCCCTCCTGACAATGTCACACTGCCTCTAGAGAAAATACAATAATCACTTTTCAGAATTCAAGTACAATGTAGATTTTTAATTTGTTCTTCATGGACACCATGGCACCACAGCCGTGAGTCAGTCTTAAAGTTAAACCTGTGAACTTCTGACTCTTAAATAATAGAAGTATTTACCAAATGATTCATTCCTTGCTGGGCTTAAAGGTAGGGCATAAAGATTTAATTTTGAAATTTTCCAAAAACCAGGAAATAGCAATTCCAAAAGAGAAGCTAGGAATTTGGGGTTTACAGATAAATCTTTTAGAAAGAAGTCGTTAAGAGCTGAACTAGAAGGCAATTACACTCTTTTCTTATTTACTATGAAACAAATTCATCTTTTAAAAAAACAAACAGTAAATACCTGAATTGCATTTAAGGCACAGAAAGAGAGAACAAAAAGAGACACAGGTAAACAATGTTCCTTGCTCCATCTTGTTTTCAGTGCCCTTTGTACTTACTCTCTCCTTGTAGACTAGAGTCTTGACAAGAATTATTCCTCAATAACAACACTCAAGTAGATCTGATCTGCTATGCACACGCAATGTCTACGGAATCTTAGTTCTGTTCTACCGACAGTAAAGACAGACACAAAAACAGATTATTTCTATCAAAGTGAAAATCTGCTCAGGATGTTACGGAGCCACAGAGGAAGGAGATCTATCCCTGTGTCCAGGCTTCTTCGCTCATGGGGAGCCCTAAACTGAGTCTTGAAGGATGTGCGTCAGACAGACACAGATAGTAACATTACATTTCAGGCCAAAGAAACACCCACTGTTTACAAGGAATGAATGGCAGTTTGGTGTTACTAAAGCACCAACTCAGGATGAGCAATTCCCCAAGATAAGGCTTAAAGAGGTAGGAGAGTATCCTTAGAGGTCCCTGAAAACAAAGTGAATCTATAGTAAGACATCAACACATGGAGATCTATTGAGAGATATGTAGCAAGGATTTCATCCTTTATAATAGGTACTGACATTTATGAATTACTTACATTTTAAAACTTAAAGCCAATTCAAGTTTAACCCTACAGTAAAGTCATTCAAAGGCCTTTGCATTCTAATATGCTTCCTTGAGTTAAAAAAAAAAAAAAAGTGCTTGGGCCAGAGAGATGGGGCAGTTGCAGTTAAACCTCCATTGCTTTTGGTAGAGTGGATCAAAGTTTGGGACTCTCTGCTCTAAATTGCCCTCTCTGAGCAAATTGAATCTTCCCGTGCAGAGCAGACAGTAACTGCAGTACAAATATTCTTATAATAATAATCATCCTGGCTTGGGACCCTCAAGCTTACTAAGAGGAAATTGGGAGCAGGGGAGGGGAGGGGAATCGAAGCAGCTGCCTCTGTGGGCAACCCGCCACAATCTAGTGATGCCAAAATCCAGGAACTGAAATGTTTCTATTGAAACAATCCCATTTGGTTGCATAATAAATCTCCTGCTAGTGTCCAAAACACGGGTCTGGTCTTTAATAGTAAATAATGTTAACCCAAAGGGAATGTCATTCATCCATCACTAAGGAATCTTAGTTCTGTTCTACCAACAGTAAAGACAGACACAAAAACAGATTATTTCTATCAAAGGATAAATGTGAAGATATGCTCAGGATATTATGCAGCCACTTACTGAACAACTACAACATGCAATTCTGTGAAAGTTTCCACCAGGATGAAAAAAATACAGAGGTTCCTATGGTTTACAAGTTTTACATTTGACGTAGGCCTACGTGAAAGTCCACAATCAGCTCTACCTCAAGACAGACGATAAGAGCAATAACAGAAGTTTCAGCAAATTGTTATAAAGCTTCAGAGACCAGAGAGATGAAACAGATTTAGAAAATTTCTCCAGTTTTCATAGGATTAATAAATATGATCAAGAACAGAGGTAAATAATCAAGGATCACAATCTTCTCCGACTAGATTGCCCACTCTATATAAGAAAATTCAGATTAAAAAGCCAAGCTTTACTATACACCCCAGAAGGTGTATAAAATTTTAAATTTGTCAATATAGATAGAATATACATTTCCAGAGGCTAGATCCCTTCAGCTCCTATTATTTGAAACTAGGGGTGGCACACAGGAATATCTCAGCCGAGCTCAACCACCGTGCGGACCCACAGAGCAAAAGAGAGGATCGCTAAGGTAACCAGACAGCAGAATGTAATTACTCAAATTGGAATTCAGCCAGGCTGTGCAGGCAATACCCACACTCTTTAGAAAATGTCATAGACTCTTTTAATAACCATGGCAATTTTATTCCATAAACATGTATTAGTAGGACATATCAGAACAAGAATAAAATATTCTTGTTTTCTACACCCATGAGTGGATACACACAGCCAGAGCAAAGAAGGCAGACTATAAATCTCAGAAACATGATTACAAGCGTGTTTAGCTACAATATTCACTCTTGTTTCTAAATGTTGTGGGGTTTTTTTAATGTAGGAAGAGAAGCATAGTGCTGTGTGTGCCACAGAAGTCAAATGAGGTATCATGTAACTAGTGAAGAACAATGCTTCGATTCTTCATGTTGCTAGTGTAGTGTATGTATGAAAACACATCCTTTATATTTACATATATTAGAAAGCTTGATGATATATAGTGGAATGTATTATCACAGCCTCTGAACCTCCCCCCCCAAAATCCCCTGTTTCTAATGTTTTATTTCAAAATTTTAATATATTAAAGTACAAATGTTTGTCTAAGTAAGGAACTAAATTTTTTATTGTTCCTACTGCCCAAAGTAAGTGATTTAATTGTTGGATTAAATGATTTTATCCAACAAATATTTAACGAGTGCCTACTATGTGCCAGGAACAGTGCCTTGTTCTTGAAGAGCCTGTAGGCTGGCAAACACAAAAGGGAAATCAGTGGGTTCCCACGAAGATGGAAATGTGTGACTGGGAGATGTCTGCAGGGCAGAGAAAAACTATCAAAACTCAGAAAGAAAAACAAGAACGAATAGCAAGATCGGACACTGGCCCTGTTAGTGTTTAACAAGAAACATTTTACTTCGGTAGATGATAATCACAACATTTAGTGCATATTTACTTTGTGCCAAGAACTGTATTCAGTGTACATTTTTCCTCATGTTTCAATGGAATGCTCAATATGGATCACAGAGGGGACTCGAGTCTCATTCCAGACCAGAGCACTGGTCCAGTGCAGCCAGCCCAAGGCTCTAGCCTCAGGGCCACCAGTTACTAGCTCTGCTCTCTTGGACAAGATATTTAACTTTTATGTAACTTCAGTTTCTTTATCTAGAAAATGGGGATTTTCTCTCAGGGTTAATAGGGTTAAATGAGATAATGTTTATAAAGAGACTGACACAGAGCCTGGAAGATAATAAGTACACAACACAAAACTGTCCTGGCTATGATCTCATAAATAGTATCTTTTTTTAATGGTATATTAAAACACTTACTGTCATAAATCACCCTCGAGCTCCAAATGCCAGCTGGTCCAGCCCCTCTTCCTCACTGTGGCCAGCTATCTTGCCCACTCCAGGTAGTTATCAAACTATACTATCACCCAGAGTAATCGTAAGGGGTGGGCACTAGGCCCCCAGCTTCTGCCCCCTCCCTCCTTTCTCTCCCTGCAGGTAAGAATATGATAGACTGGGTAATTTTTCCTTATATTTCAACCTTAAAATCATCATAAATTCGATCCTGGTAAATTCTTTTCTCACATATACACTTATATCTCTTTAGCTCCAATTTCTCTTTCCATCACATTTAAACCTTGCTCATTTCTTCACAAATATGTTTTCCCTTCCTCTCTCAAGCCCTCCCTTTATGCACCATTGTGAGCCCAAAGAACAATACTAATTAATGTCGATAAGCATTAGAGTATGGTCAACAATGCATTTGTATCAAGGGAAGGAAAACCGTCCCCACCATTAGGCTTGGCATCATAAGGCCTGAATCCTTTTAAGGTCCTTCAAGTGCCCAGATGTCCCCATTATGTGCCTCATCTTTTTCTAATTAAACCTTCTTTTCCTCAGACACAAGCGACCAAGATAAATATGACGCTAACTCTAAGTGTACCTTATAGTCCAGTTTTGTTTACTAGTGAAGAATATAGTTTAAGCCTGCAATATTTGGACATTGTTAGCTCAAATAAGCACTAGCTTCTATAGGCATATTTATAACCATGCTTTTATAGGAAAAAAATATGCTCTGCATTCTAAACCAACTTACATGCAAATGTATGAGCCCAAACTTTGAAAAGTCGGGGAATATTTGTTATTTCAAGAACATTGCATGATACTGGAAAACATGAAGACATGCTGACTTAGAACTCCCACTGCTGAGCTGCATGCCCACACTGAATCGGGAATTTGTTTAACTCCTCATGTAGGATGAATGGCAGCATTTTGTCCTGATACTGTAGTCAGTCTTAGTCACAAGCAGCTTGGATTATGCAAACCTAATGTGATCTGTGGCAATAAGCGCAAGACTGTAAAATACCGCTGCTTTTGGAAAGGGCTGGGAATGACAATTTAGAACTATTCCTGCCAGGCTGCCAGCTCCCAGCATACACAAGAAATGTGCTCCTTTTTTTTGTCTTTTGCATAGCAGTTGACTTCTGTCACTCATCGACCAACTCTAGGTTTCAAGGTGACGGGTCATATGTGCTTCAATGCTTATGTAAATAACAATATTGGGCTCAAAAGTCAATCTAACCAATGACCTTTTACACACAATAGGCCTTTCTATTGGAAGAGCCTGCCAGGACTCTGAGTGCCAATGAGGTAATCGAATATGCATTTTGGTTGTTGTTACCAGCAGGCTAACATCCTCGAAGGATGATTCTGTGAGAGAAGCAGTTTGCAGATTCCTTCACCAGAAAATGGGCATATATTTTCTCTCTGTATTTGCATTTACACATAATCGTTTTCATTTTAAAATTTTGCCATATATACTGACACAACAGATCATTCAGAATGTTATGCTTTCATGGGAAGGATTATTTTTTCTAGACTGTAAATAAAACAAATAATGTTTTCTTCTCCACTTCCTAATTAGACAATTGTCTGATGGTTTTTAAAAAGGCTTCATTCAACCTCTTATGTTCTTAAAGAATGCCACACAGTGTTTATTATGAAAGGCAGTAAGAATATGGTCTTACGCATTTTGTTTGTTTGTTTCTTTTACTCTTTTTAAAACTAAGCAATAACAAAGTTTCATGTTTTATTTTATTCAAAACCTCTTGAAAATTTAGGTTCAAATTTGAGAATACAAAATATGGGTCTTTCAGAGTGCTTTCAGTATTATACCACAGAAGATGTTAGAAACTATTTCATTTCAGGCCTTCCCACTTATTTTCTCTTGTTAAATAGCAGTAAAACTTTTCTTCACAATGATACTACTGCAAAATGCGTCCTTAATTGATGGTGGTTACACCATACCATCCTAAAAATTGTTGGAGAGCTAGTTTGTCTTTTTTGACAATTTGCTCAGGTCAAGGGGAGCCAAGATACTTTTGAAACAAATAGTGGCATTAAGATCTAGAATTCCCATTATGTGGGAGAACATATTTTCCAGTGATACATCTGATAAGGGGTTAATTTCCAAAATATATAAAGAACTTATAAAACTAAACACCATGAAGACAAACAATCCAATCTAAAAATGTAGACACTTCTCCAAAGAGGACAATACAGATGGCCAATAGACATGAAAAATGCTCAACGTCACTAATCATCAGAGAAATGCAAATTAAAACCACAATGAGATATCACCTCACACCTGTCAGAATGGCTACAATCAATAAATCAACAAACAAGTGCTAGTGAAGGTGTGGAGAAAAGAGGACTCTAGTACACTGCTGGTGGGAATGCAGACTGGTGCAGTCACTGTGGAAAACAGTATGGAGTATCCTCAAAAAATAAAAAATGAAACTGCCTTTTGACCCAGCAATCCTACTTTTGGGAATATATCCTAGGAATCCCTAAACACCAATCAGAAAGAATATATGCAGCCCGATGTTCATAGCAGCATTGTTTACAATAGCCAAAATCTGGAAACAACCCAAGAGCCCATCAGCAAATGAGTGGATAAAAAAGCTGTGGTACATTTACACAATGGAATACTATACTACACGGCTATAAGAAAAAAGGAACTTTTACCCTTGCAACAGCATGGATGGACCTGGAGAGTATTATGCTAAGCAAAATAAGCCAGTCAGAGAAAGACAAGTATCACATGATCTCACTTATATGTGAATCTAATGAACAAAATAAACTGATCAACCAAATGGAACTAGGAGCATGAACACATGGAACAGACTGGGCGGTGCCTGGAGGGGGAGTGGGAGTGACTGGATAAAGGAGGTGAACGATTAGCTAAAGAACATATATGCATAGCCCATGGACACAGACAATAGTCTGGTGAAGGCCACTGGGGGTGGGGGGGCAGGGGGCGGGGGTGAATGGAGGTGAGCAAAGGGGGGAAGGGACACCTGCAATAATGTCAACATTAAAAAATTTTAAATTAAAAACGTAAATAAAACATTTAGAATTCTTTTCCTGACGTTTCAAATTATGCTTTAAAAATTATGTATGTTGCTTCTTTTCATGTTTTTGTGAAATGATTCAAGTTTTTTCTTCATGGACCTTAGAAGACACTCAAAATTTAAAGTAGCATGGGTTTGTGCCACACGTGTTTAGAGCTAACTTTTCCCAACAACAGGCTAATTATGCTGCAAGAGGCAGTGTGTGCTGTAATTGATTGTTGACATTCTAGAGCTGGAAAATAAAATTTAGAAGCTATTTTGACCTATTTACTAAAAAAAAATCTATAGACTTGGTCACCTCAAGGGGACAGTCCTATATTTATTGGTAGTTTATAGGATTTAAAGGTAAAGGCCTTTACCTGACTCTGGCGGATAGTAATCTGATGCCACAGAACCGTGATTTTGTAACTCTCTTAAGCACGTGAATAAGTCCCCCACTGCCTCTTTTTCCCCTAAAACCCTCCTCAGAACCTTGATGAAGTCCTTTGCTTGGGATGCCATGCAAAGTACCACAGGCTGAGTGGCTTAAGCAACGGAAAAGTTTTTCTCACAGTTCCGGAGGCTGGAGGTCTGAGGCCAAGGTGATGGGTGGGTTGCTGTTTTCTGAGGCCTCTCTCCTTGTCTGCAGATGGCTGTCTTCTTCTTGTGTCTCCACACGGGCTGCCCTCTGTGGGTGTCTGGGTTCAAATTGCCTCTTTTTACAGGGATACCAGTCAGACTGGATTAGGGCCCACCCTAATGACCTCATCTTAACTTAATTACCTCCTTCAACATTATCTCCAAATATATTCATATTCTGAGGTACTGGACGTTAGGACTTCCACATATGCATTTTTTTGTGGAGTAGGACAAAATTCAATCCATAATCACATATAAGACAGATAAAAGAGTGCTGGAATTAACGGGGCTGGAGTCCATAGGCCTGCCCTTCCATCTTTCTCCTCTGCCCATCTCCACTCCCCCATCCCCCCGTCATGCTACCTCTCAGGTACCTTCTGGAAACACCAGGATGCCTAGGGAAACTGTTCAACAGTTCATTTGTTTCCCAAACATTAGGGGTTATTTACCATGCACAGCACTGTGTCATATGGTGTGTGGAACAGATGCAAAAATAAATAAAACAAGCCTTGCATTCAGATAGCTTATATCAAACCACACTGTCACATTAATTAAATGACAGCTAACTCTAAACATACTAGATCTATCTTCACATCCGTGAGAGAGGTGGCAGCGCGCTGTGGAAAGGACACAGGAAGTCCAGGCTTGAAGTGAGAAGACCCAGGTGTGAGCACAGCTTTCTTTACGTGCCCAACAGGTGAATGCATGGCTCAAATGAGATCATTCAGATTAAGGAGTATTGTGCATTGAAAAGCGCTACAAAAGCTTAAGGTATTATTATATTTAAAATCACTGAACCAGCTTTCAAAATGCAGCATTGTTCCCGCCTTCTCCTTCTCCACCTGCACATTCCACAGGCTAATTGCCTGTATTATTAGAAGTCACCTTGCTTAATCAAATTTAAACATTCAGCCTCTATTTAATTGAAGGCTCTGTAGCTTTAATCAAATGTGATAGGTTATTACTCATTTGATAATTTGGGGAGCAGATTAATCAAGCCAAAATGGATTTTCTCTTTCCTAAATCATCCCTGTACTTTCCTTCCAGCCCATTTTGAAGTCATAAATGATCAAATACTTAGTTTTTGCACATGGAATAGGCATTTTTCCTTTTAAACCATGTGACAATCCCCAACGGCCCCTCTCCAGACCTTACTGCCTGGTACCCACCTGCTGTACAGCTTGTCACCCGGACGGAATAACTCTCCTAAAATTTAGCACATTTCCTAAAACTCTCCACGGAGCAGCCATGTTCCGAACTTGTGCTCCCAACATTCAGAGAATCAGAGCCTCACAGGAAGCCAGACTTCCATGTTTATTCTCTAGGAACCTCCTATATCTTTCCCCTGGGCCACCGCAGAAACGGCCAGTACCTTGCCACTGTCACCAGCCCCTTTTCTGCTTAATTCAATGTCCAACTAAAAACAGAGGGCTCTTCTCTTCCCTGCTTCCCACTGGCTGCTTTTCTTCCCTTTTGATTCACTAGAATGCTGCTAGGGAAGATGTCATCCTCTTCTGCATTTGGCAAGCAGTAAATGAGAGGCTAGGCCAGGCGTGGTGTGGGGTGTGCCCTGAGTTGGAGAGTCAGACGCATCCCCTGCCCTCTGGAGCTCACAGCCCCATGGGGAGACAAGGTGTAAACAAGGGAGGTGACCCAAGATGGGCTGAAGGAGTGTACTGCAGAGATGGGCTTCTTCCTCGCTGGGGAACTCGACACAGACTCAGGGAAGAGGAGGCATTGGAACTGCGTCTTGAAAGCTGTGAAGGAAAGGGCGTTCCAAGTAGAGGAAAAGCCAAAGTGAGAGCTCAGAGCACGCAGAAGACTTGGCATATTTGGGTTTCCGACCTGTGCAGCTGGAAGGAGCTGGGCAATATTATATACTGAGGTTGGGAAGAAGTCAGATCGTGAAGAGTTTCGAATGCCAGGTAGACCCCGCTGCTTACATGCCTGGGGAGAGTGGCCCGGCCAGCCAGCAGCGCCAGCAGCATTGCTGCACTCCCTGCCATCACTCTGGAAGAAACAGCCCCAAAGGAGCCTCTGAATGCCTCCTCTTAGGAGGAGTGCTATAAGCGAGTAGTCATTCCCTTGAAAGGGAAAATGTGTTTATATACTTTGACTCATCCAAATTCTAAAACTACATATGTAAGTTAAATACTCCCATAAGGTGATTAAAACCCAATTCCATCTTATAGTAGCTACAAAATTATGAACTGAGCAGCCTTTGGAATAGTTTCTCAAGAGAACATACCACATGGGCTGCATTGTGGGTCCTTGCTTATCTGTGTATAAGCTCATTGAGTGACAGATCCACTTCACAGCTCAGCTGTCACCACTGGGCTAGGACTCGCACCTTGGCATCTCTAGCACAGACCTCACCTTCACTACAGTGGCATACACCCAACGGTTTAGAGTCAATTTCTACTTGACTGTTGGCTCTCACATACCATTCACTATGTTCAAACCCAACATTTGTTTTCTTCAAATCCATTTCCTCTCCATTTTCCTTTTCTCCTTCAGTGTTTCAACCATTCTTCCATAGTCACTAGCTGTTTAAAACCTCAAAATCATTTTTGATTCATCTCATTCCTGATACCTTATCAAACTGAAAATCCAATCGATTTTCATCTCAGCCTCCTTTTGTCCCTATTTTCAAGGCTTTGAGTCTGGATCCCTGGGACAGTTTTCTCATTGGCTTCCCTGACTCTAATCCAACCTGCACATGGCTGCCAAACTAATCTTCTTTAATATATCACTTTCATCATGCTGATTCCCTGCTCAATAATCTTAGATAGTTCTCTGTTTCAGATGCAACCAAAATAGAGCGAAAGCCCACCAGGAAGTTTCACAGATGCTCTCTTCTCTGAGGGGCAGGTATTATTATCCCAGTCATACTAATGATGAAAATTGAGGCTCCAAAATTTAACTTGCCTAACGCTAGTAATTGTACAGTCAGGATTACAACCCAGTCCTTTGAGTCTTGGTCCAATGCTTTGCCTTAATAGAAGATTTTAGCTTCTGTGCTTGCTTTCAAGAGTCTCCATAATCTCCTTTTGCCTCATCTAACCAATTTTATTTTTCTAACTCCCCAACATAGCCTTCCCTGTGGCCAGCCTTAACTCCTCATTGCCTCTCAATATGCCTACCTCTTTCCTGGTCCTCCATGGCTTCCCTTGGGTATCCTCTAGCTTTTCTCAATCTCTGAGGTATACCTTAAGCCCCACTGGGGGGCTCTGATGATTTCCCTGATAATGCCAGCCTTCCTCAGTTGGATTCCTACAGTATTCACAGTCCAACAGAGTGGTTCACAGCCTAAGGACAAGCACTCACGAGATGGGGTAGGTCAAGGGGAGAATTTGAGGGCTATGGATCCTTACATGTACCAAAGCCCATACGAAATTATATGCAACTCACATGTAGTTGTCACTATTTTCCAAAAATAAACAGATACTATGATGGTTAATAAAATATATACTAACTTTAAATACTTCATGTTTGTTCTTAGCCATTACGTATTTTCCCAATTCTAGTACTAAACATAGCTCCACCCTTACAAAGAGTTTGTGAACTATTTGACATTAAAAAGGAATCTTAATCTCAACAAGTTGGAAACCACTGGTCTAAACACTTAGGTGCATACAATCTTGTTGATTTGCAATTGTACATGTACTTGAAACTTGTAAGCTCCTTTGAGGCCTTTAAAATTTTTTCTTATAAGATACAGAAGAACTAGAGCACACTAGTTCTAGTACACTAGAGCACATTCAGTTCTAGAAGAAATGACTCCTACGGCACCTCACTCAGCACTGAACACGTGGTAGGTGTTCAACAAATATCTGTTTCAAGTTTCCCTCCGTTGATGGAGTGTAATGGTATACTTGAAAGAAATGCAGGTGTATTCTCTAAATGACAGGCTAAGAAAAAGCGAATTTCGCCCTGGCCGGTTTGGCTCAGCGGTTAGAGCGTCGGCCTGCGGTCCAGGGAGACCCGGGTTCGGTTCCCGCTAAGGGCATGTGCTTCAGTTGCAGTTTGTCCCTGGCCCTGGTTGGTCGTGCGGGTGGCAGCCACTCGATGTGTCCCTTTCACGTCGATGTTTCTCTCTCTCTCTCTCTCTCTCTTCCTCTCTCTCCCTCCTACTCTATCTGAACAAAGAATGAAAAAATGTCCTCGGGTGAGGATAAAAAAAAAAAAAGAAAAGAAAAAGCGAATTTCTACAGCTTATTAAGTTGCCCAGAGCAGTGGAGCTTTCCACCCTTTGTTCCCATCATGAGTATCTTGCATGGATGTTGGTGAAAACTCTGACTGCATTCTTTATTTAAAAATAAGAGAATATTAGTAAGTGGATGTGTGGTTCAGAATTATATCTTGCTTAATTGATCTATAAACACTCAAATCTTCTATTTATAAGGCAGAAATCAGAGACAAGCCTTGAAGGTAATCATTTGAATTCCCCATTCCCACAGGTATGAAGACCAAGGGTTGATGGAACTCCTTCAACTTATTGCTCAGCTTTCATTTTAGTTAAATTACAGGTTCAAATTAAGACCTGGGTAACACTGAATAGCCACACAGTTGCTACAAGATATATAATACCTTACCTATCTTTGAGTAGAGGATTGGGGGAGAATTCTAGTGTCTGGCAAAGGCAAAAAAAATTATAATGGAAAAATAATAGTTCATTGTACAGTATCATTAATAAATAAAATTTTCCAAAAAGTAGATTTCCCAAATAATTGAAATGCACTCATTTATAGTTTCAAAACTTTTTATATTAAAAATTTATGTAAATATTTCTAAACTCTATTACTTGCTTTATAGTACGGTGAAGGCCTGGGAGGCAGGAGAGGAGAGGAGGCAGTCAATGGGGTAAAGGGGGTGAGGGGGCATCTGTAATACTGTCAACAATAAAGATAAAATTTTAAAAAATAAATTTAAAAAAAGAGAAAAGAACTCTTAATTTCATCATATTGAATATCAACAATTATTTTATACAATTCAGGGATATAAAGGGCTTTTTGCCCTACATAAATGGCCCCAGACTACTATATATTTTGAGTTCCACAGGATTAAAAAAATACATCCTAAAATAATTTTAGACTTAAAGTTGTGAAATAGTATAGAGAATCTCTACATATACCCTTCACTCAACTTCCCCACTATTATTATGTTAACCACAGTGTAATAATCAAAACCAAGAAATTAACATTGGTACAATAAATACTATTAGCTAAACTATAGACCTTATTCAAATTTCACCAGTTTTTCTGTTAATATTATTT
This sequence comes from Tadarida brasiliensis, assembly GCA_030848825.1. Classification (NCBI taxonomy): domain Eukaryota; kingdom Metazoa; phylum Chordata; class Mammalia; order Chiroptera; family Molossidae; genus Tadarida; species Tadarida brasiliensis. The sequence continues at coordinate 45,136,873 of CM061260.1, read as the reverse complement.
CTCTGTTCCAGGATCAATCTGAAATCTCACATTGAGTTTAGTTTGTTGTCTCCTTGGTCTCCTCCGATTTGTGACAGACCCATAGTCTGTCCTTGTCTGCCATGATCCTGTCACTTTTGACTAGTACTGGTCAGTTATTTTACAGATGTCTTTCAATTTGTCTGGATTTTCCAATAATTCTTTTGAGGTTACACATTTTTGGCAAAAATCCTACAGAAGTAAGGTTGTTCCCCTTCTTTGGTACATCATATCAGGGGGTTCATGATGCAATATGTCTCCTTCTGGTAATGTTAACCTTGATCACTTGGTTAAAGTGGTATCTGCTGGGATACTATTTTTCCCTTAGTAATTAATAAATATTTCCAACTCTTACCTCAGAGAGAGGCATCCATGTGTTTGCCACTAGTAACTTACCTTTCTAATTTGTTGTAGGCTTAAAAATCAGAAAACCTCATTGGTCAGAATTCTATTTAGAATTTAAAAGGTGGGCTCAGGGTAAGGGTTTATTGTAGACTTATAAAGACACGGCCTTTTGCTCCGTGGAAGTCCTTTATGGGTACATTCGTGCTCTTGGTTTTGAAGTTTTCTTTCTAGAATCTACATTGTTAACAATGCCCGATAAGTGTCTCTTCCTAAGTGAGGTATTATCTTAATAGCACTTGGATGTCAGATGAAGATGTTTGAAAACTTAGAAATGGAATCATCACAAGCTGATTTACTAAATGTGTATTTCCTGTTCTTCAAGCAAGTTTACTCCGACAGTCCCTTCCCAGTTGGTGACACAAGAAATCTAAATAGGAGGAGTTTAGGGGCCATTAATTTTGTAAAGAGTATAATCAGATGTGACACCCACAAACCAAAAAGCTGCCCCACGATGACATGAATGTTAATTATTCTCTCCACTTTCTAAACTCAGGCTCCAAGTTCCAAATCACCCAGGCTGAAGAACTGACAAAAGAATCAAGTCTTCATATTCCATGTTCCACCTATAACATGGAAAATATCTTACTGAAAGAATATCCACGATGTCATCAAACCCACCCCTCTGATTCTGCGTGGGATTTCACCGCAATCATGTCAGAAAAGAAGCTGTGTGCCTTCATCTCTAAATTTTCCAGAGAACAGTCCTTTCTTATGATGTGCCTCATATGTTTTCTGTTCATTCAAAATATCCATGCAGAGTAAATACACTTCCATCCACAGTGAGATATATTTTAAAGTACAGTATATGTTTACCATGTATTCAAGATCCTTCCATTATGTTTCCACTGTTTCATGGTGACTGTGAGATTCAGCCCATTCTTCCCGTTTTATATAACTATATAAGAACGTAAACATTTTTTCAAATAGCATATCCTTAAAAAAAAAAAAAAAAGTGAATTATAATTCTGTATCTCCCTTTCCATGGTTCTTAAAAATGATTGAGTCATTGTCATTCTGTTGTTTAACCTGATAATTATGCAAGCACTAAATCTTACACTGGAGCAGAAAATGTTAACACACATTGAAAAACCAAAAAGCGTAGAACTATAATCTGTATGATAAAATGCATTACTCTGTTTAAAAGGATTGTTTTACAGATGCAATTAACAATCAGCGATCATACAGTGTAGACCGGTGTTTTGATGCCATCTGTTGGAGTAAGTCCTCTCACTCTCTAGAATGAAGCTATAATTTTCAGTTTACAGTTTCATTAGCCAACACACAGTATTACAGTCACCAAAAAGAAGAGAAATTCTAAACATTTTTAGTCTTATAGTCTTCCATAAACAATTAAGTATGTTGCTGAAATTTTCCACGATAGAGAATTTAGAAAATTAGCAACATGACCACAGATTATTCTGTTGTATTTCACAGCCTTAAAATATCACCAACAGTGATATACTGTTGGCCTATACTGTTTTCTAACTTTAGTTTCAATCTTTTAAATGTGACTTCCATCCTTTTAGTTTATTTATGTTTTATATTAACTTAAAAGCGTGCTTGCCTTATGCCTAAACAAGTTACGCCATAAAGCCAGTGCTAAAAATTAACAACCTGTCCACATTCCTGTTTGTTGTCATTAGCTTATTAAATGCCAGATCAAATCTTTGGGGGCTTTTAATACACTAGGGGGTGCTAGTTCTCTACATGTGCACATTTACAAAGCAAAACTTTTTCCACAATTAATTTTTGGGAACTATGAAAGTTGACCTAAAATTCTAATACAGTGTGTAGGTTGCATGCTACACATAAAGGAAAAAGAAAAAAGAGAACTCATTAAAATGGTACTATGAATTAAATAGTAAAAGTCCAAGTGGGAGTGCAGTTTTACATTGCAACAGGTAGGATGGAAATGGTCTTGTTTCATGCTTCAGACTCAGTTGCTGCTATCAAATAAACCTGAAAAGAGAGTCAGCTTTTCAAAAAGTACAGCACTGGGCCTGAATTTCTTAATGCTATCTATTCTGTCTCTGGTGCTCCAAAAGAAATACAAAGCAAAACCACCACAGAAAAGAGCTTTCTTTGCTAAATTTAGACAACTTATTTGAAATCCTCTTCCTTTGATATGACATTCTAACAGTCCCAAATGACAAGAAGTCACAATTAAGATCTGAACTTATGCCCTACAGTTGGCTGCTAAATCACCTCAAGTAGCTAATGGCTCTCCCTGGTTATGTCTTGGAACATTTGCATGATGAAAGTACACACACACACACACACACACACACACACACACACACACACAGACCAGGGACATTATCCAAGATTACATCCTATATGTAGTGGGAGGGGGTATATTTTTTCTTTCCTCTTTTTGGGTTTAGTTTCCCTTCTTTGAAAAGACTAACAGGACTCCAGATATACTCAAATTCAGGTAAAACATACTAACCTACAATTTTCCACCTTCAGAGATAGGTCGAATTTCAAATACCTTTCTTCTAAAATAGGGGACCTAGCATTTCTTTGTTAGTTGACAGGATTTACTTTCACCTCATTTTGCTTCCTCCTCTTCCCATTCTACCAAACTGCATGCATTTATCTAGTCTCTCCCATCTCTTCTCAGTACACCAGAAATATTCCTTCCAGAAAGTTGTTCCCAGATTGCCACATTTCCTGCCCCACCAAATGCCCCGGGAGTCCTTGGTAGATTCTATAGACTTGCAATACCGAGCCACAGTTGTTCAGAACATTTTGGTGTTATGGTAAAGAACATTTAAAAATATTTAGATACAGTCATATCTTTGGATTACCTCCCAATGCACTGACCGACCCACAGCAATAGCAGAGACAGAGCCACGCACTTTTCACAAACAGAAACACAAATATAACGCTCCACTGGTATGTCATCAACACACACACAGGGAATAGCACCAGGAATCTATGAACAATGTAGCCAAGACCCCTACAAGTACTAAAGGGTTCTATGCAATGACTTTAGGGAACCCTAATTTAACACCTTATCTATTATGTTATGAATTTATTTATTATTTGGTGAATTTATATTCTCTGAACTCTACCTAGTAGCAGCATTTACACTACAAAGATGCAAATCTTTTAAATTTGCATTTAAAAGGGCAATTTCATGGGTTCTTTTGAGTCACAACAGAGATTTGTCAGATACATCAGGTTTTCATTTTTTCTGTAAAGACAGAGGCCAAATTTAGCATTGTTTATACCTTGGTATACAAGATGAAGGCAAAAAATGGTTTTCAAAATATTAGTAGTTATTAGAGTTGTCAACTTCTATTGACAAATGGTATAAACTGTGTCGTTCTGTGTTTGATCCTAGAATCTTAGAGTTCGAAGGGGCCTTGAAGTTATTTTATTCATCTCCCCCTTTTGAGTTTCCCTTACTCATCACAGACAAATAATGTCTTTCCAGTTTCAACTTACATCACTCTAATAATAGAAAATCACTGCCTTCGAGGCACAATTATTAGAAACCTCTGCCTTTTGTTGAGTTGATGCCTGTTTTCCCAGCCATCTATTTTCATTGGTCAGGCTATGCTATGTATCAGAGCTGTTCTTGAGTCTGTACTGCCTGGGTTCAATCCCCATGCACCCATTTATTACCTCTGTAACCTTAGATAAATTACTTAGTTTTCTTTTCCTTTCAACGTACACTAAGAATTTGACCACTTCTCATTGCCGCCATGGCTGTCATCCTTGTCCCTATCATCACTGTCTCAAAAGTCTCCTAATCGATCTTCCTGCCCCACAAATCTGTTCTCAACATGGCTGCCTAGAGTGATCCATTTCAAATTTGGTCAAACCAAGTCACTCTTCCGATCTTAATCGTGCAATGGCTTTACATTTAATTCAAGGTAAAAGTCCGAGTACCCACAATGGCTTGTAACGCCCCCCATGCTGCTCTGTCTGCTTCGATTCCCTCCCATCTCCCGTCAGACACTCAGGAAGCTTCAACCACGTGGGTCTCCTTCCTGTTCCGGACACACAGGCACACTCCTGCATTTAGGCTTTTGCTCTCACTGTTCCCACAGCCTGGAACCCTCCTCCCTTGAATACCTGCCTGCTAATATGTCTTCTCCTTCAAGTCTTTGCTTAAATCTCGCTTCCTCACAGAGACCTCCTCTGGCTTCTCGATTTAATAAAGGTAAATTGCTCCCCATCCACCTCACCCACCCAGCATCCCTGATGATTCCCCTTATGCTAGCTACTTTTTCTTTTCTGTTTGTTTTTTTTCATACCATTTCTCACTTTCCAACTTACTATGTAATTACTTTATTTTTAATCAAGTATATCTTTCTTCACTAAAATAAACTTAAGGATTTTGTTCATAGCACCTTACATATGGCAGGAACTCAAGTGCTTATCAAGTGAGTGAACAAAATTTGAGAATAAATGAGTTAATGCATATATATATATAGCACTTAAAATGGCTAAAATATAAACTTTCAGATAGTTATTATTATTACTGTTATTACTTTTGTTGCCATTATTATTATTATCTGAAATATCCATGCCTGCTTCTGAAGCTGTAGTTACAAAAGGCCTTTGATCCACAGGGTCAGATCACCTTCCAACTACTGGGCTAGTCCAATCAAACTTGACACTATATTGGGGGCCTGATCTTTGACACTGTTCCTGCTTCAATGTAAGTCATAAAACCATAAAAATCCTAGAAGAAACGAGAGGCAACAAAATCTCAGACATCTCACATAGTAGAATTTTCACTGATACATCACCTAGGGCAAGAGAAACAAAGGAAAACATAAACAAATGGGACTACATCAAAATTAAAAGCTTCTGCACGTCAAAAGAAACCACTAACAAAATGAAAAGGAATCCCACTATAAGGGAGAACATATTTGCCAATGATACCTCTGATAGGGAGTTAATTTCCAAAATATATAAAGAACTCATGCAACCTAACAAAAGGAAGGCAAACAATCCAATTCAAAAATGGGCAAAGGACCTAAACAGGACACTTCTCCAAAGAGGACACACAGATGGCCAAGAGACATATGAAAAAATGCTCAAAATCACTAATCATCAGAGAGAAACAAATTAAAACAACAATGAGGTATATTACCTCACACCTGCCAGAACGGCTGCCCTCAATAAATCATCAAACAACAAATGCTGGTGGAATTGCAGACTGGTGCAGCCACTATGAAAAACAGTATGGAATTTCCTCAAAAAATTAAAATAGAACCGCCATTTGACCCAGTGATCTCACTGCTAGGAATATATGCTAAGAGTTCTGAAGCACCAATCAGAAAGAATATATGCACACCTGCATTCAAAGCAGTGCTATTTACAATAGCTAAGATCTAGAAACAGCTCAAGTGACCATCAGGAGATGAGTGGATTAAAAAGCTGAGGTACATTTACATAACGGAATACTATACAGCTGTAAAAAAGAAGGATCTCTTACCCTTTGAGACAGCATGGAGAGACCTGGAGAGTCCTATGTTATGTGAAATAAGCCAGTCAGAGAAAGGTAAGTATCACATGATCTCACTTATATGTGGAATCTAATGAACAAAATAAACTGATGAACAAAACAGATACAGAAACATGGAAGCATGGAACAGAGTGATGAATCTCAGAGGGAAGGAGGGGAGGTGAAAAGAGATTAACCAAAGAACTTATATGCATATATGCATAACCCATGAACATAGACAATGGTGCACTGAAGGCAGGGACAGGGAGGAGGGAGTCAATGGGGAAAAAGGAGGGAGGCATCTGTAATACTTTCAACAATAAAGAGAAGTTTAAAAAATAAAATACACTGTTGCATTACGATTTGTAAAAGGAGCTGTAAACAATATAAATGTACCATGCTCAACAACTGGACAAAATTGAATACATGGATATAAGTGGTTTCTAAACTTTTTCCTGAACCAACCTTTCCACATAGTAGATCTTAAATAAATATTTGTGGCCCAGCCAGTGTAGCTCAGTGGATTGAGCATTGCCCCATGGACTGAGGGGTCCCGGTTTGATTCCCAGTCAGGGCACATGCCCAGGTTCTGGGCTCAATCCCCAGTAGGGGGCATGCAGGAGGCAGTTGATCAAGGTTTCTCTCTCACATTGGTGTTTCTATCTCTCTCTCCCTTCTTGCTCTAAAAAAAATCAACAAAAAACATAACAAAAAATAATAATAAGTAAATAAATATTTGTTGAATTAATGAATCCTCAAAATGGCAAAAAAGTTGAATTAATATTATGTTTATTAGAATGACTTCTAAAATTAAATATATATGTGTGTACATATATGTATACACACACACACATGCAAATATATATACACACATGCACACATTCGTTCTAAAATTAAATATATCACCAACATAGGAATGGTCCTTAAATACAATTTAAATTCATATTACATATGGTAGAGAAAAGTACGTTTCCATTACAGGTGCACAGAATGATAATTTTGCCTGATAGTAAGGAGTCATGGTGCTAATTCTCCATGTTTCTACTTTAATCATGTGATTCCTCCTCTGTTTTATACATCTCAGGGGAAAAAAAGACTATACACATTTCTGGTTGTCTCTTTTACCATAAATTTCATCCTTTCTAAAAGAAATAGGCCTATTAGGCACATCAGTGATCAAAATATGCAGGATAGGAGAAAATGGCGGTGGAGTGAATGGAAGCTACACAGATGATCTCCCAGGACCAAACAGGAATTACAACTAAAATAAAGAAAAATCATCGGGAAAAAAGCAACAGAAAAGCAGCGGGAGAGGACCATACAACCAGGGACACTAAATGAGCCTGGTAGGATCTGTGGAGGCACGTGAGGGTGGTGGGCTGGAAGCCCACGGACAGCAGCAGCCTTAGCTGTGAGCAGCGGTGGCGCCCGCCCTCAGGGTTGAGAGCCCAAGCTGCTTCACAGCACAGAGGGCTGGGACAGAGTGCTAAATAGCCACAGCCACTCACCTGGGGCTCTGGCAGAGGGAGGGCGGACTGGACTGGAACTCTGTGGGGATACCTGGGATTTGGAGGGCACTCAGAGTTTGTGCTGAGCTGCAGCCACAAAGGACGGAGGTGGCCAGCCTGCTCCTTCCCGGTTACACAGAACTGCAGCCAAGTTTGCCCCTTCCCGGAGCTATGGAAGCTCCTCCCTCGGAGATTCCCAGGTGAGGCAAAGAAATGCAAATTGAGGCTCATTAACAACCAGCATCAGCCCCACCCTCGGGAAATCCTCTTACACTATAAACACCTGAGGGAGTTTCTCATTCAACTGAGATCCTAAGGCTTTTCAAGTAACTGAGGCTAATAGCCTCCAGGCAAAAAGCTAGAGCATAACTGAACTTTTCCTGAGCTTGCAAATCTACCCAGGAAAGTAAGACTTGACAGTGGTGTTTAAGGAGGGCCCTCCATGCTCATCCAAACCCAGTAGAGGGAGCCACAAATAACAGAACACCAACACCCACAGGGAAAATTTGGCAGGCTCCAAAACCCACTGAGATAGCAAAAATGATGAAACAAAGAAACAGATTCCGAATGAAAGAACAAGAGAACTCTACCGAAGATGGGATAAATGAAATGCAGTTAAGCAAATTATCAGAGGTAGACTTCAGCGCCATGATCTTGAGGAAGCTCAACAGCATGAGTAAGGACATCGACACCATGACAACCAACCAAGTGGAAATAAAGAATGACATAGCAGAAATAAAGAACACATTGGAAGGACTGACCAGCAGAGTAGAGGAAGCGGAGGACCAGATCAGTGAATTAGAAGACAGAGTAGAAAAAAATCAACAAATCAGAAAACCAAAAGGAAAAAACAATTAAAAAACAGGAAGACAGCTTAAGAGAACTGTGGGACAACTGGAAATGTAATAACATTCACATCATAGGAGTCCCCGAAGAAGAAAATGAGCAAGGGTTAGAGAATATATTTGAAGAAATAGTGACAGAAAACTTTCCTAACCTGGTATGGGAAGAAGGCATTCAAGTTCAAAAAGCACAGAGAGCCCCAAGTAAGAAGAACCCAAACAGGCCCACACCAAGACACATAATAATTAAAATGCCAGAAATTAAAGACAAAGAGAGAATCCTAAAGGCAGCAAGAGATAAGCAACAGGTTACCTACAAAGGAACCCCCATCAGGCTATCAGCTGACTTCTAAACAGAAACACTACAGGCCAGAAGGGAATGGCATGAAGTAATCAAGGTCATGAAAAACAAGGATCTGAATCCAAGACTACTCTATCCAGCAAGGCTATCATTCAAAATAAAAGGTCAAATAAAGAGCTTCCCAGACAAAAAAAGGCTAAGGGAATATATTAGCACCAAACCAGCACTGCAAGAAATGTTAAAAGGACTGCTGTAATTAGTAGAAAAAATAGGAAGAAAAATAGAACCACACTGAACAAAAATAGCAATAAATAAGTACATATCAATAATCACCTTAAATGTAAATGGATTGAATGCTCCAATAAAAAGACACAGAGTAGCTGACTGGATAAGAAAGCATGATTCACATATATGTTGTCTACAAGAGACCCACCTCACAACAAAAGACTCATATAGGTTGAAAGTAAAAGGATGGAAAAAAATCTTCCAAGCAAACAGAAAGGAAAAAAAAGCTGGGGTAGCAATACTCATATCTGATAAATTAGATTTCAAATTGAAGACCATAACTAGAGACAAAGAAGGCCACTGCATAATATTGAAAGGGTCTATCCAACAGGAAGATATAACCTTGGTAAACATATATGCACCCAATATAGGAGCACCAAAATATATTAAAAATCTTCTGGAGGACTTCAAAGGAGAAATCGACCACAATACAATCATAGCAGGAGACTTCAACACCCCACTGACATCACTGGATAGATCCTCTAGACAAAAAATTAACAAGGAAACAGAAATTCTAAATGAAGCACTAGATCAAATTGATTTAATAGATATATACAGAGAATTACACCCCAAAACTGCAGAATTCACATTCTTCTCAAGTGCACATGGGACATTCTCAAAGATAGACCATATGTTAGGGCACAAACTAAGTCTCTACAAGTTCAAGAAGATTGAAATCATATCAAGCACCTTTTCAGACCACAATGGCATGAAACTAGAACTCAATTGCAATAAAAACAGGCAAAGACATTTGAATACATGGAGGCTAAATAGCATGTTACTGAACAATGAATGGGTTACCATGGAGATCAAGGAAAATATTAAAAACTTCCTGGAAACCAATGAAAATGAACACACAACAACACAAAATCTATGGGATGCAGCGAAAGTAGTTCTGAGAGGGAAGTTCATAGCACTACAGGCCCACCTCAAGAAAGAAGAAAAATTTCTAATTGACTACCTAACCTCACAACTTAAGGAACTAGAAAGCAAACAGAAACAAAACCCTAGAGCAAGTAGAAGGAAGGAAATGGTAAAGATCAGAGCAGAAATAAACGGCATGGAGACCAAAACAACAATTCAAAGGATCAATGAAACAAAGAGCTGGTTTTTTGAAAAGATAAACAAGATTGATGGACCCTTAGCTAGACTCACCAAGAAACAAAGAGAGAGAACCCAAATACACAAAATCAGAAATGAAAGAGGAGAAGTAACAACTGACACCACAGAAATACAAAGGATCGTTAACAAATACTATGAAAAATTATATGGCAACAAATTCGACAATCTAAGCGAAATGGACAAATTTCTAGAAACACATAGTCTCCCAAAACTGAATCGGGAAGAGACAGAAAACTTGAACAGGCCAATAACAACGAAGGAAATTGAAGATGTAATCAAGACCCTCCCAGCAAGAAAAGCCCAGGCCCTGACGGCTTCACGGGCGAGTTTTACCGAACATTCAAAGAAGAACTAACACCCACTCTCCTCAAACTATTCCAAAACATTCAAGAAGAAGGAAGACTTCCAAACTCGTTTTATGAAGCCAGCATAATTCTAATTCCAAAGCTAGAAAAAGACACTACAAAGAAAGAAAACTACAGGCCAATATCCCTGATGAACATAGATGCCAAAATCCTGAACAAAATACTAGCAAATCGGATCCAGCAATACATCAAAAAAATTATTCACCATGACCAAGTGGGATTCATCCCAGGGATGCAAGGCTGGTACAATATTTGCAAATCAATAAATGTGATACATCACATAAACAAAATGAAAGCTAAAAACCATATGATTATATCAACAGATGCTGAAAAAGCATTTGACAAAATCCAGCACCCATTTCTGATAAAAACACTCAGCAATTTGGGAATAGAGGGATCATATCTCAACATAATAAAGGCCATATATGAAAGACCTACAGCCAACATCATACTCAATGGACAAACACTAAAAGCATTTCCCTTAAGAACAGGAACAAGACAGGGATGCCCACTTTCACCACTCTTATTTAACATAGTACTGGAAGTCTTAGCCACAGCAATCAGACATGAAGAAAAAATAAAAGGAATCCAAACTGGAAAGGAGGAAGTGAAACGGTCATTATTCGCAGATGACATGGTATTATACATAGAAAATCCTAAAGACTCCATCAAAAATCTACTAGACTTAATATATGAATTTGGCAAAGTAGCAGGATACAAAATTAATGTCAAGAAATCGATGGCATTGTTATACACCAAAGATGAACTCACAGAAAGAGAAACTAAAAAAACAATCCCATTTACCATCACAGCAAAAAAATTAAGATTCCTAGGAATAAACTTAACCAAAGAAGTAAAGGACCTATTTGCAGAAAACTACAGGACATTGAAAAAAGAAATAGAGGAAGATATAAAAAAGTGGAAGCACATACCTTGTTCATGGATTAGAAGAATTAACATCATAAAATTAGCATTATGAAACAAATCATAGAACTATAAACAGTATGTAGAAAAGATGCATGATAAAAATGGAATAAACAGAAATGTAATGAAAAAAATAAATAAATAAATAAACAAATAAAATAAAATGTCCATACTACCCAAAGCAATCTATAGATTTAATGCAATCCCCATCAAAATACCAGTGACATATTTCACAGAACTAGAACAAATGCTTCAGAAGTTCATATGGAACCAAAAACGACCCCGAATAGCTACAGCAATCTTGAAAAAGAAGGACAAAGTAGGCAAGATCACAATACCAGATATCAGGTTATACTACAAAGCTACTGTAATCAAAACAGCCTGGTACTGGCACAAGAACAGGCACATAGATCAATGCAATAGAACACAGAACACAGAAATTGACCCAAAACATTATGCTCAATTAATATTCGACAAAGGTGGCAAGAGCATACATTGGAATAAAGACAGCCTCTTTAATAAATAGTGTTGGGAAAATTGGACAGCTACATGCAAAAAAATGAAACTAGACCATCAGCTTACACCATACACAAGAATAAACTCAAATTGGATAAAAGACTTAAATGTGACTCATGAATCCATAAAAATCCCAGAAGAAAATGTAGGCAACAAAATTTCGGACATCATACGCAGCAGAATCTTCACTGATACATCACCTAAGGCAACAGAAACAAAGGAAGAAATGAACACATGGGACTACATCAAACTCAAAAGCTTCTGCACAGCAAAAGAAACAACCATCAAGGTGGAAAGGCAACCCACTGTATGGGAGAGCATAATTGGCAATGATATATCAGATAAGGGATTAATTTCCAAAATATATAGAGTGCTCATACATCTCAACAAAAGGAAGACAAAGAACCCAATTAAAAAATGGGCAGAGGAACTAAATAGACACCTCTCCAAACAGGACATACAAATGGTCAAGAGACATATGAAGAAATGCTCAACATCACTAATCATCAGAGAGATGCAAATTAAAACAACAATGAGGTAGCACCTCACACCTGTCAGAATAGCTGCCGTCAACAAAACATCAAACAACAAGTGTTGGCGAGGGTGTGGAGAAAAGGGGACTCTAGTACACTGCTGGTGGGAATTTAGACTGGTGCAGCCACTATGAAAAACACTATGGTGTTACCTCAAAAAATTAAAAATTGAATTACCATTTGACCCAGTGATCCCACTCCTAGGAATATACCCTAAGAAGCCTGAAACACCAATCAGAAAGAATATATGTACCCCCATTTTCATAGCAGCGCTATTTACAATAGCTAAGATCTGGAAACAGCCCAAGTGTCCATCAGTAGACGAATGGATAAAAAAGCTGTGGTACATATACACAATGGAGTACTATGCAGTTGTAAGAAAGAAAGATCTCTTATCCTTTGAGATGACATGGGAGGACCTGGAAACTATTATCCTAAGCGAAACAAGCCAAGCAGAGAAAGACAAATATCATATGATCTCACTTATTTCTGGAATATAATGAACATAACAAGTCTGAGGAACAGGGTAGTCCCAGAGACGTGGAAGTAGGGTACAGACTGACAATTGCCAGAAGAGGGGGTGGGAGAGGGGAGCGATGAATCACAGAACTTGTTCAAATGTACTCATAACCAATGGACATGGACAACAAAGCTGGGGACAGGGCAGGAAGGGAGGGGGAGGAGGGTGTCAATGGGGGAAAAAGGAGAAACATCTGTAACAAAAGTAAATTAATAAAAAAACAACAACAACAAAACAAAATATGCAACCTGGAAGTTTTTCTGCGTGTCCTTAAAAGGGATATATATAAGGTTGAGAAGAACATGGTCAACATAAAGGGAGGGCTTTGTGTATATGAAGACAGTGAAAGGAATTGTGAGTGAGAGATATTTCTGGGAATAAAATACAAATTGTACTAGTAAATAATTACAGCTATTTCAGAAACATCATTTGGAGGAAGACTAGATTTATTTGATACGACTCTAGAGGCCAGAATTAGTCCATTGAGAAGAAATTATAAGGAGGATTTTTTCGTTTAATATTAGAAAGATCTATAAAATAATTAATTTAGGCCAATTATAAAATTGGGTGGTTGAGGGAGGTCATAAGTTTTCTGTCATTGGACACATTTAAACAAAGGCCTGATAACTACCTACATTAGTTTGCAGGGCTGCCATAACACAATACCACAGACTAGGTGGCTTAAATAACAGAAGTTAATTTTCTCACAGCTCTGGAAGCTGGAGTCCAAGACCAAGGTGTTAGCAGGACTGGTTTCTTCTGAGGCTTCTCTTCTAGGGTTGCAGATGACACCTTTTCACTGTGTCCTCATATGGCCTTTCCTCTGTGCACACACATGCCTGGTGTCACTTTATGTGTCCAAATATCCGCTTCTTATAAGGACACCAGTCAGATTGGTTAGGACCTACTCTAATGGCCTCATTTTAATTTAATCACCCCTTTCAAGGTCTTATCTCCAAATACCATCATATTCTGAGGTTCTAGGGGTTAGAGCTTCAACATATAAATTTGGGGGTGGGGACGTAATTCCACCCATAACACCACTCTTTATGAAATGTAAAAGAGACAGACCGTGTAGCATATGGTGGTGGAAGGGGTCGTACTAGATACTACCAATGATATACCTTCTAATTTTCAGTTCAGAAACTTGGAGGACATAAACAGAAAATAAAATCTCATTTATCCAAGGTCTGATTATCTGGAGCCCTGTTTCAGCAAATAATTTGCAATTTATGATGAGATTGCATCATGTTTATCTCAGGTAAACAGCATGAGCTAAGTGCAACACAGTCTGATTTAAATTGCTATTTGTTTTACACAAATAGTATTGAAATACATAATTTCAATGATATTTGTTTTTAAATGACTACTTACTGCATAGAATTTTCATAACATTAAGATGTCAAAAGTAAAGAAAAATATTTGTCCACCATTCTGTCACCTATACCAATGAAAATCTTCATTGTGAATTTTCTCCTCATCACCTGTAAGCATGCATAACACACTGAGAACAGACTTAGTGACAGCACTGTGTACTAAGGAACTCAAGACCTTTTACAAAGGAAGCAGCTACAAGAATTAAGAGTGAGCCCGGCCGGTGTGGCTCAGTGGTTGAGCGTTGACCCATGCACCAAGAGGTCGCCAGTTTGATTCCCGGTCAGAGCACATGCCCAGGTTGTGGGCACGATCCCTAGTGGGGGGCATGCAGGAAGCAGCCAATTGATGTTCTCTCTCATTGATATTTCTCTCTCTCTCCCTCTCTCTCTTCCTCTCTCTATAAAAATCAATAAAGAAAACAATTTTTTAAAAAAAGAATTAATCAAATAAGATGGAAAGGAGAGGGGAAAGCCTTGGAATGGGTCAGAAGTTAACTGAAGGGTACCAAGTGTCTGAACATTCAACAACAATTTATCAATAGCTAGAACTAAAGGGAAAACCAATTAAGTAGAGGCAAAACTTATTGAGCATTGTCATGTTCTGATATAAGCAAATCTGTCCCCTAAATTCTCCCCTTAAGTAGGTGGCTCTATATACCTATGGTTAGAATTCAATAACCATAGAGTGTTTTGAGAGAGCCTCTAGAGGTGCAGGTCTTCAAGGTATCTGCTCTCCTAATGCTCTGGATGGATTTAGCAGCAATAAAACTCTCACAACTAAACATTTACTTGTATTACACTCTAAATATTTTGTCCCTGAAGAAGTAAAATCCTTAAAACTATATTCCTCAATCAACAAACCATGAAGATCTGCATCTCTTTAATGAGAACAAAAACCCTGGCTGCTGGGCAGCTCCCTCCAGGATCAGATGGGATAACACAATCTGAAGTTCTTTGTAGCCTTGAAGTTACCAGATAAATGTTAGGGGATGTTTATGTAGGTAAAACAGTCTTCTAAGTGCCATGGAGAGAAGAAAATACAAATATGAACATGGTCTCTGACTTTACATCAGGTGGAGGCCCTGCAAGTCAGACTTCTGGGCTCAGACCCTGGCTTTGCAGCTTAATAGCTCTGTATCCTTCGGTAAGTTGCCTAACCTCTTAGTGCTCAGCTTCTTTCATCTGCAAATGCAAATAATAATCGTATCAACACTCAAAGAGACTGCTGTGAGGAAAATAACAAGATTATGTGTAAAGCTGTTAGAACAACACTAGATGTATAATAAATTATAAATAAAATATTAGCTATTATTTTTGTTATTATTTAGCTTAAAATTTGATTTGGGGACAAGATAGATAGATAGATGATAGATAGATAGATAGATAGATAGATAGATAGATAGATAGATAGATAGATAGACAGATAGATAGACAGACAAATAGATACTCGATATATATATATATGATATGTGTGTATATATTTATATTCATACACTCTGAGTACATAATGTAATAAATGAAAAAATGTCATGTGTAGAACAATGTCAGCATCTGGGTGGATGCTCTAAATAGAATCTCACTATTTGACAGATGCAAGAAACCATTTTAGGATATGAGTATCTGATCTAGAAAACAGTTTTGTTTACTTCCCTGTCTTTCCACTAAAATGTGAAATTCTTGAGGGTAGGGGTTATATTGAATTCACCATTTAATTCTCAATGATCAGCACGCTACTGATATATACACAGCTCTAATAAATATTTGTTGAGTAAATTCAATAAATGAATGTAAGAAAAGGTAAGGAGCATGTTCTGGAAACAGAGACGAACACTGTGTGCCTAGAGCAGGGGATTCACATGATAATAAGAATAGTTACTACTTATTAAACATTCAAACAAATGAGATTGTCCTGGGGAAAACTAGATTTGATTGTAGAAAAAGAAGAGGCAACAGAGGAGGAAAAGACTGAACCATTTTTGCAAAGAGAGACATTTGTACTAGCATAAATGATCTCCTAAACCCTGGACCCATGGCCCTTGGCATTTCCAGCAGCTCTCTGCACTGTAGTTGTGGGCGTTTATGAATCCCTCCTGCCCTGGAGAAGAACTCTAGACTGGCCTCCACAAAAGTCAAGGCCCTCCCATACTTCCTTTTCCCCAGAAGTAAACAACACCTTTAGCACCTATAGGCAGTCAACTAATACTCCTCCCAGCTGGGAATGCATCCCATGTATAAAGCCTCTTGAAGAGGAAATGTCACAACCACTAAGGGTAATGGTCTTCATGATCAGGAAGTGCTTTTTTCTCCAATCAAGCCCTATGGATACCCTCAGGATGAAATTAAAGAACAACAGGTCATTCTATTCTTTGAAAGAGTTTACTTTTTTATTTTTATTTTATTTTTTTCCTTTATTGATTTTAGTGAGAGGAAGGGAGAGGGAGAGAGAGAGAGAAACATCGATGAGAGAGAACATTGATTGGCCACCTCCTGCATGCACCCCACTGGAGATCGGGCCCACAACCTGGGCATGTGTCCTGACTAGGAATCGAACCAGTGACCTCTTGGTGCATGGGTCGATGCTCAACCACTGAGCCACACTGGCCGGACAACTTTTTTATTTTTAAGACAGCTTTTAATATGTATTCTCTTTTCTTTTCCAAGTTAAATAATCTTATTTTCATCTACAATTCCTCTGAGGTATTTTTTTATACTGCTTTATCCCTCTTTATTCTTTTCCTCTAAACTCTCCAAGTTTGTGTGGCCAAGGGATAGGCCATTTTTTACATCTTGTTCCTTCTGTTTAGTTCAGGACTCATCTTTCAGTGGACTGCCTCTAATGTGCCTTTGTGAGAACACAGAAAAGATGCCACCCTGTACAGACTATTTAAAAAACTGTCCCCCTGTGGAAAAGCCAATTAGAAAGGCCCCCTTTGAGTGAAGAAAAAGTGTTCCTTCCTAGTCCATGGTCAGGCACCTTGACACTGCACAAGGGGAACAACTACACATGCAGCCCAGCCTTTGAGGCATCTGTGTTTACAGAATAGGCTTAGTTATATAGCATCTATTAACATCTATGTGTCATAGAGTATTGCTGTCTCAGAAATCATACCCTTCCCAGGGTCTTACCTATACTTAAAAAAAAAGTATAGTCCAATGCTTAGCAGAATCTTGAAAATAGCCTGATAAGGACTAAAAAAAATTAGTAAATTTTCTGGTTTTTACATGCCATTTTCCTGTTTATTTTTATATTATGCTTGTTTTCTAAGCTACAGCTTCAGTGATGTTAATTGATCTTTTTTTGTTCTGTGTATACATAACCAGCCAGACCTTCCAATGATCCAACAGCAACAGCAGCTGAGCATCTCTGACGCAGAGTCCTAGGCACTTTGGAGGAAACGTGAAAACAGGGTCCTGCCTTCAGAAGAACTATTATCTAGCTGGGGAGACAGGACATCCACATAGAGGGTGGGAAAGGGGGAGAAACTGAAATCATCTTGGAAGCTTTGATGGATCTCAGAGTATGGAGAAGACTTATAGACACAGAGAAGAGGATGGAAGAAAGACTTGGCCATGCTTTCCTTCTTCCCCAGGGTGTGATGCCCACTTTGTATCAGATGAAGTGGGTGCACTGGAAAGAACACTGGGTGGGGGGGCCTGGAAGTCTGGGTGCTAGCATATCTATTGATAACTAGTAGTGTGACCTTGGACCATTCACTCCACATTTCTGGATCTTCTCGTCCTCATCTATGGTGTTGGAAAAGATTATTTTCAAGGTGCATTCCAGCTCTCAGTTCCTTTGATGTTCTGTATTCTGTGAGCTATTTCCAATTTAAGATTCTTAATTCTGGTCCTTATCTTCTAAGATGCAATCTCAATTTATCCTAGCCTCTCCTTCCAACAACCCCCAGTACCGCAAGTGTCAAAATCAAACAATTCTAGTCTCTAGTCTGACAAGTTTCCTCATTACTATATCTGAGAAATGAATAACTATATCTGAGAAATGAATAATACTTAAAACCTTCTCTCACTTCATGTTTCCTCAACTTCAAAGTAATCAGTGTGATGGGGCATGGAATAGAATCATAAATCCTGTATACTCCTCCATAATAATTTTCTTGGTCAATAAATTCATCATAAGACTGCTTTAGAAATATTACATAAACTCAGATAATAACATAATCTTTTATTAAATAGATTTAAATATGCAGGGGTCATTATTCAAACCCAAACATCACTCTCTTTATATTAAAAGCCACATATAAGGTAAACCCAGAGTAGACATAAGCCATTCCATAAATTGGTTAGGTAGACAATGCAGTTAATTTTACCTCAACATCTGCATTTTATAGATTTTCACTTTTTAAAACAGGACCATTTTCCAAAAGAACTCCAAGAACTTTATCAATTGTTTCCAAGTAATTAAATAACAAAGATAATGAAGATATTATAGCTGGATATATGTAACAGATATTCTAAATATCCTTTTCCTATTGAATAAATATTTCTAATCTCTTTGTAGAATTCTGTGTCATTTAATATTTTTCAATTAAATAACCTACTGCAAATAGGTAGCAATCTTTAGCTTCCATACATTGGCACATATAGCAAACCAACACAAAGTATGCTTACTCCCAAATATATGTCTATAACTCCACTGCCTCTCAAATCACTAATGTGACAAGAAAGGAAGGAAATAATTAATAAATCCATAAAGGAGTAAAGGAATGGTAGAAGATACGACAGAAAGCCAAGAGAAGTGATTAACATTTTGGAATTGAAAGGTGGTAACTGATTTAGCGGAATGGAGAAAGCTGAAACCTAGGTATTGGCTTGAGGAGAAGCAATAAGAAGTCTGCTAAGTCATGCATCCAGGAGGAAGTGGTAGTTGGAAATCTGTTTGGAGAAAACTTAGACTCTCAGATCCTTCTCTCCCTGTGCCAACCAGGAGGCTTATCAGATAAATTCTATATTCAGAGATATTGGGCAAAACAGAGAGTGGGGGTATGGAACCATAAAAAAAGTAAGGGTTAAGAAACTGTCTATGTGAGGTACTCTCAAACATTTTGGTTTCAGGACTTTTTACACTCTAAGAATTGTAAGAACCTCAAACAGTTTTTGTTTACATTGGTTATATGTATTAATATTTATCTTACTACAAATTACAACCAAAAAAAAATATTTATTTAGCAACTCATTTAAATAACAATAGTAAGCTTGTTATATGTTGATACAAAAAACATTTTTATAAAACATAATTATTTTTCCCAGACAAAAAGAGTAGTGAGGAACAGCACTGTTTTACATTTTAAAAAATCTCTTGAACGTTAAGCTTACACATTAATGATAGATTCTCATATCTGCTTCTGCATTCAATTTGTCATATGTGGTTTTGATAGAAAGATATTAAGAAAATCCAGCCTCACAGAGATATGTAGTTAGAAAGGGAGGAGTATTTTAATAACCTTTCTAGATAATCGCAAATACTTTTCTTTGATGCTACAACAGAACTCAACAAGTGGTAGTTTCTGAAAGAAGAGCTGCAATATGGAATTTGAAACCATATCAATGAACTTTTTGACTCGATTACATTATAATCCATTGGTCTATCTTTCATTTTACCCATGCATTATTTTATAATGTTCTGCATTGGCCATTTGGAAAGTACCAGTTTACTGATTTAGGTAGACCTCCTAAATAATGACACTTTTAAAAATACAATATCTCAAAATTACATTGGTGACTATCACTGCTGAGCACATTATCGGGAAGATTTCAGGTTCATGGTGGTGAAAGATGTAAGTCTTCCAAAATTCTAACTTTCCTTTGAAAACTCAAATTCCATTATTGGCAACAAATACCACCAGTCATCTGTTGTCTTGAAGTGACAGGATTACTTTGTTCCTTTTTGAGAGATCATCTGCCAAATAATAGCCACATCAGAATGACCATCCTTTGTTAGTCATTCTTTCAAGTAAAAATGGTTTTCGAGGAAAAAAACACCACCACAGCAACATGTAGTTCAGCTTGCAGCCCAATTGCACAAGTGCTTTTCCAGACACCGGGTATGTTTTGGTGTGCTACAGAAGTGTTTTTTGTGTACTTCCATTTGTCAGAGAACAATAAAAGGGAGTGCATTCAAGGGTCAAGAATAAATAATAAATAATAAATTTTACTTTTCATTAAAGACATTCTTAAGTGCAACTGGCTTTATTTTTTAACTGCAAGCAGGTAGTGGTGAAGGATACAGTGTCAGTGACTGATTTGTGTGGCTTTGGGATGGAAGCCATTCCCCCCATTTTCCCATGAACTTCACTGGTGCCTCCCCTTGTGAGAGATCTACTAGCACCACTCTCTGGACTCATAATGGCCCCACCCTCCTGACTCCAGGAGGCTCTGCTCTGCTGAGGTCTAAGCAGACTCTGGGACAGACTGAGTTGTGTGGCTCTGGCATGGAAGCCACTCTCCCCACCTTCCCTCATGGGAGATCCACTAGCCCTGTCCTCCCAACTCTAGAAGGTGCCACCCTGATGAGATCCAACACTGAGCAGAATCTGGGACAGACTGAGTTGTGTGGCTCTAGTACAGGGGACATTTTTCCATCAAACACCCAACCTGTGCAGAGGTCTCCCTTCACATGGCCAAATCTTGGTCCCTTTGGACCTGATAAACTCTGTTGGCCTCACCCTGATGACTCCTTGAGACATCGCCCCACCACAAATGTGTGTGAGCACCCAGCAGGTGATCGCTAGACTTGGTATAACCTGGGATATTTGCTGAGTGGCCTCAGACCCAGCACTGGCACAGAGTTGAACATGCATTAATCTGGTAAACACCACTCGCCCCTACCTGGTGACTCACTGAGAACCTACTTCATGCAACTGGAGTACTGCCAGAGGATCTTACAGTGACTGAGCCTAACAGGCAGCTGGTAGGTAGAGGGAGATGAAATTGGATCTGGAAGTGCCATAGAACTTTTGCTAACCAGCCTCCAGGCCCAGTGCTGGTAATAGCCAACCTGGCTGCACAGCTTGATCCTTCACAGCAGAGGCAGCCACAAACTGTGAATGCTTTGTAACTCTGAACAGGTTGCCCAGGGTCAGTTACAGTCAGCATCTGACATTGGCCTACACCAGAGTCCCTCCCAAAAGACTCCAGAACCAACACACCTCGTGGCCACCTTCAGACATCAGAGCAGAATCCAATTAGCTTCACAAGCACCATAACCAAGGGGAGATCTCAGCAGGCACCAGACTCTGTTGAGGTGGATTCTGCTTTGTATGGTCAGCACCTTCATAGCAGCTTGTACACTCTGCTCAGGGCTGATCCTCACAGTCAGCCAGTCTTAAAGTCAACCCCACACACAAATAGGTCAATAGCAATCAAGAACCAATTAAAATAGGAGGGCCCACATAACTCACACAAGGGACATTCCTGGAGGACCCAGCTCAGGTGATCAAGAAGACTGTGTCACTAGGTCCCAGAGGTCATCTACTACATCAGTCCACCCTACCAAGACTGGGAATCATAGCAGATCTACCTAATACATAGAAACAAACACAAAGAGGCAGCCAAAGTGGAGAGACAAAGAAACATGCCGAAATGAAAGAACAACAGAAATCTTTAGGGAAAAAATAAAAAGCTAAATGAAATGGAGGCAAACAACTTATCAGATATAGAGTTTAGAAAAATTGTTAAAGGATGCTCAAGGAACTTAGTGAAAACTACAAAGTACTTATAATATCATGGAAAAGGGCATAGAAACCATAAAAAACAACCAGTTGGAAATGAAGAATACAACATCTTAAATAAAGAATGCACTTGAAGGAATAAATAGAAAATTGGATGAAGCAGAGGATCAAATCAGTGATTTGGAAGACAAGGATGAAAATAATCCAATAAGAGCAGCAAAACCTAAGTGTTTCCCTTAAGATCAGGATAAAGACAGAGATGTCTGCTTCCACCACTCTTATTCAATATAGTACAGGGGGTCCTAGCCACAGCAATCAGACAAGAAGAAGAAATAAAAGGCATCCGAATTGGAAAGGCAGAAGTAAAACTGTTATTATTTGCAGATGACATGATACTGTATATAGAGAACCCTAACGATTCCACCAAAAAACTACTAGTACACTGCTGGTGGGAATGCAGACTGGTGCAGCCACTATGGAAAGCACTATGGTGTTACCTCAAAAAGTTAAAAATTGAACTGCCATTTGACTCAGTGATCCTACTTCTAGGAATATATCCTAAGAAGCATGAAACACCAATCAGAAAGAATATATGTACCCCTATGTTCATAGCAGCACTAGTTACAATCACTAAGATCTGAAAACAGTCTAAGTGTCCATCAATAGATGAATGGATAAAAAAGCTGTGATACATATACACAATGGAACACTGTGCAGCTGTAAGAAAGAAAGATCTCTTAAGCTTTGAGACAACATGGAGGGACCTGGAGAGTATTATCCTAAGTGAAGCAAGCCAATCAGAGAAAGACAAATATCACATGATCTTACTTATTTGTGGAATATAATGAACAAAACAAACTGATGAACAAAATAGACCCAGAGACATAGAAGTAGGGTACAGACTGACAAACCTCAGAAGAGGAGGTTGGGGGGGAGGGAAGAGATAAACCACAGAACTTACATGCATGTATGCGTAACCATGGACATAGACAACAATGCTAGGGATGGGGCGGTGGGGGGGGGGGATCGGGAGGAGGGTGTCAATGGGGGAAAAAGGAGAAACATCTATAAAAAAAATTAATAAAAAATATATTAAAAAATTGGCAAAACTAAAAAAAAAAAAAAAAAAACCTAGTAGGACTAATAAATGAATTCAGTAAAGTAGCAGAATGCAAAATAAATATCCAGAAATCAGCTGTATTTTTTTTTATCTTTATTGTCGAAAGTATTAAAGATGCTCCCCCTTTATCTGTTGTATTTTTACATACCAACAACGAACTATCTGAAAGGGGAACTAAGAAAACAATACCATTTGAACTTGATTTAAAAAATAAAATACCTAGGAATAAATTTAACCAAGGATGTAAAAGACTTGTACTCAGAAAATTATAAGATACTGAAGAAAAAATAGAAGAAATAAGTGGAAACATATACTGTGTTCATGGATAGAAAGATATAACATCATTAAAATGGCTATTCTACCCAAAGCAATCAATAGATTCAACCAACTCCTATCAAGATATCAATGATGAATTTCACAGATCTAAAGCGAAATGTATACGGGCCCTGGCTGGTATGGCTCAGTTCGTTGGAGTGTCACCTTGTACACTGAAGACTGGTAGATTCGATTCCTGATAGGGGTACATGCCAAGGTTGCGGGTTCAATCCCTGGTCAGGGTGTGTGGGGGAGGTGACCGATTAATATACATTGATGTTTCTCTCTCACACCAATGTATATCTATCTCTCTTCCTTCCTCTCTCTAAATCAATATTAAGAAAAAAAACATTAAAAATAAAATAAATCCCATAGGAAAAAAAGAAACAATTACCCTTATGCATATCAAGAAGAGTAACCATTATTAATGACATAGCATGAATAATTTGATGAGCTTTAAGACCCTGAATAGCCACAGCAATATTGAGAAAGAAGAACAAAGTTGGAGGAATCATGCTACCTGTTATCAAACTATACTACAAGGCCACAGTAATCAAAATAGCATGGTACTGGCATAAAAACAGACATATAGATCAGTGGAACAGAATAGAGAGCCCAGAAATAAACCCATGCTTTTATGGTCAATTAATATTTCACAAAAGAGGCAAAAACATACAATGGGGTTGGGAAAACTAGACAGATATGTGCAAAAAAATTAAACTAGACCACCTTTCTACACCATAAACAATAAATTCAAAATGGATTAAAGACTTTAAATGTTAGACGTGAAACCATAAAAATCCTAGAAGAAAACATAGCCAGTAAAATCTCTCATATTTCACATAGCAATATTTTTTCTGATATATCTCCTCAGGCAAAGGAAACAGAAGAAAAATTAAACAAATGAGAATTCATCAAACTAAAAAGGTTTTTCACAGCAAAGGAAGCCATTAACAAAATTAAAAGACAACCCACTGAGTGGGAGAACATATTTGCCAGTGATACATCTGATAAAGGGTTAATCTAAAATTTATGAAGAATTTATAAAACTCAACACCAAAAAAACAAACACTCACATTAAAAAATGGGCAAAGGACCTGAATAGACACTTCTCCAAAGAGGACATACAGATGGCCAATAGATATATGAATAGGTGCTCAACATCACCAATCATCAGAGAAATGCAAATTAAAACCACAATGAGATATTAACTCACACCTGTCAGAATGGCTATCACCAGTACATCAACAAACAAGTGCTGGTGAGGATGTGGAGAAAGGGAACACTCAGGCACTGTTGATGGGAATGCAGATTGGTGCAGACACTGTGGAAAAATTAAAAATGGAACTGCCTTATGACCTAGCAATTCCACTTCTGGGAATATATCTGAAAAAACCCAAAACACTAATTCAAAAGAATATATGCACGCCTATGTTCATTGCAGCATTATTCACAATAGCCCACATTTGGAAGCAGCTCAAGTGTCCATCAGTAGATGAGTGGATAAAACAGGTGTGGTACATTTACACAATGGAATACATACTACTCGGCATAAAAAAGGAGGAAATCTTACCCTTTGTGACAGCATGGATGGACCTAGAGAATATTATCCTAAGTGAAATAAGCCAGTCAGAGAAAGACAAATACCATATGATTTCACTTATATGTGAGATCTAATGAACAAAATAAACTAGCAAACAAAATAGAAACAGACTCTTAGACACAGAGAAAAGATTGACAACTATCAGAGGGGAGGGGGTTAAGGGGCTGCATGAAAAAGGTAAAGGGATTAAGCAAAACAAACAAACACCTCATAGACAACAGTATAGTGATTACCAGAGAGAAAGGGGGTAGGAGAGGTAGAAGAAGGTAAAGTGGGGATAAATAGCAATGGAAGGAGACTTGACTAGGGGTGGTGAACACACAATACAATATACAGATAATGTATTACAGAATTTTACAACTGAAACCTATATAATTTTATTAACCAATGTCACCCTAATGTATTCAATAAAATAAACAATACTCTTTCTTCTCTTCCTAATATTTCTTTTCCTAGGCCATCTTCCACCAAGTTCCACAGTTCCTTGCCTAAAATATCTCATGTCTGCTCTTTCCTTCCGTCCTCATTGCTACTATCCAACTCCAGGTGTTTGCCACCTCCTCATGACTAGACGATGCTCTCTACAAAATGTCAACACCCTAGCCAGTCTTCCTAATAGTGGTCATTGTATTTCTTTTCTTTCAGTCATCTGACATATTGCTGCCAAAATATTTACCTTAATATAAGGTTTACTTAGTGGCAATGTCTGTTTAAGAACAACCATCCAGTCGGCCGGTGTGGCTCAGTGGTTCAGTGTCGACCCATACACCAAGAGGTCACTGGTTCAATTCCAGGTCAGAGCACATGCCCAGGTTGTGGGCCCAATCCCCAGTGCGGGGCATGCAGGAGGCAGCCAGTTGATGTTCTCTCTCATTGATGTTTCTATCTCTCTCCCTCTCCCTTGCTCTCTGCAAAATCAATAAAGAAAAAAAATTTAAAAAAGAAAAAGAACAACCATCCAGACAAGCATGATCTGAACCTTACTACGTAAGGTTCTTTGATGAGGACAGAATGTCACAGCGTGGAGTGGCTCATGGTGATAAGTGCTATTACTATCAAGATCTATTGGGTGCATACAAGGAAGAGCGTACACTGTCAATAGGTTCCACTGAGGAAGTGACATATCAACCAGATGGGTAGGGGGAGGTGAGAGAAAGTTAGAGTACATGTACCTAGACACAGAGGAGGGAAGGAAAGCACTTTGAGGGCAGATTCAGGTTAAGGGTCGGGCCAGCCAGTCTGTTGTCTTAGATCCTATTCTCTAAGGGACACTAAAACAAGATGGAAAAAATTGTAGTGACCAAAATTCCCCTCAAGCAAAGGACTAAAATGTGGTTGGAGGAATTGCTTTGATAAGCCACTTGAAGTGAGCATGAGGGACTGAAGTGACTCTCAAAGGTCAGACCAAAGGCTTCATAAGGACAGGTCACTTAACTGCAGCTTTGTGTGACTTCAGAAGGTGGGCAACTTGGGCCAGAACTGGCTGTTCAGACAAAAGGCAGAAAGGCTGAGCACTGCCATAGAGGGTCTGTTTCCCTGCTTCTCCCACACATTGCTAATGCGTGTTGACCAAATACTGGTTTGAAGCGGCAACTGGTTATCACCCTGTCTGGGGTGCCTGCGTGTCTCCACCCTGCCCTGGATCAGGAATGCTAAGAAGTTTAGGGTGTATGTAGTGGGATGCTGGTAAATATTTAATAATTGAGTCTCCAAGGGAAAAAAAAACCCTAATTTCTACTGTTTACCAGTTTCTATGGTGGAAACACTTCCCCATGGCTGATTCAAACGACCAATACGACATCACTGAACATGAAGCTGGGAAGAGGTATGTGCGTGCGGTCAGCTGTCACAAGCTGCCGTGCTCCAGCGCACCACTGATGTATGAAAGAGACTGGAAAGAGGTGAGAAAGATCAATGGAACCAGAGCATGGTGGACCTGGCATGCCAAGTTTGCAAATGTAGACTTTATGGCCAAGGGAAACTATCAAAGGTTTCGAAGCACGGGTAGAACACGTTTACATTTGAATTACAGAAAAAATCTCTGTGGTAACCTCCAGTGGATCCAAATTCATTTATTCCTTCCCCTTTTCAAATTCTGACCAAAACACATTCACACACATATTTTTAAAATATGGCAAAATAGCCCTGGCCAGTTTGGCTCAGCGGTTAGACCGTCGGCCTGTGGTCCAGAGAGACCCTGGTTTGGTTCCCGCTAAGGGCACGTACCTTGGTTGCAGTTTGTCCCTGGCCCCGGCTGCGGTCCTGCAGGAGGCAGCCACTCAGTATGTCCCTTTCATGTTGATGTTTCTCTCTCTCTCTCTTCCTCTCTCTCCCTCCCACTCTATCTGAACAAAAAATGGAAAAATGTCCTCTGGTAAGGATAAACACACACACACAAATAAATAAATAAATAAAATATGGCAAAATAAAAGGTTACTACCATAATCATGAAAATGTCTTTCTAATAAAACACTTCAATTTTTTTGGAATTGGGGGAAAGAACATAAACAGAAAATTTATAAAAATATAAATGTTTAATAAGATATTAAAGTTTTATGGTCACTAGTAATAAAGCAATTCCACGTGATGATACGGCATTTCATATTTCAGACTGGAAAATATTTTAAAGGATGGTAATAACTAGTGTTGGCAAAGGTATGGAGAGATGAAAATATCACACACTGTTGACAGAACTGGAAATGGTTAAAAATTTCTGGAGGGTGCTTTGGCAATATCTATGGATATAATACATTTGACTAATGGCATAACTTTGTACTAGGATTTAGACTCCTGGGAATTGTCCTAAGAAAATAATTCTATGAATTCATGAGGTTATTCACTGCAGCACCATTTGTAATAGCAAAAAGGAACTTAAAACAGCCTACAAAAGTAGGTGATCAGTTTCATTTTGTATACTACATCCACATATCAGATTACTACATGACCACTAAAAACTATCATGTAGCTGTATGTGTTGAAACAGAAAATGTTTCTAAGAAAAAAATGTTTAAGTGAAAAGTCAGGTCATAAGACATATATTCATAAATATACATTCTGAAAGAAGATACAATGAAATGATTATGTATGAGAAATAAGGTAAAGATATTTAATTTTCTTATCTGTATGTTCTATTTTTTTCTATAATGAAATAAATTACTGTATATGTTATCCTCTCAGCTTTAACTGATGGTCAGCATAAGAAGTAGTTATATAAAGATTCTGTCTTCCACAAAATCGATATTCATATGTTATTTATTTAATAAGAACAAACACATATAACACATGACTACATACATACTGAATGGTATTCTAAAGCATATATAAATGTAAATTAAATTCACTGGATCCTTACAATAACTCTATTGGCTGGGTGTTGCTATTTTTCCTCTTTATTGATGAGGAAACAGGGACACAACGGATGAGCAATTACCCAATTTCACACAGCTGGTAATTAGTAAAGTTGACATTCAAACCCAGGCAGTTTGGCTATAGTGTTGACACTCTCAACCACCAAACCATACTGACTCTCATGTCAATTCACTAAGCTTTAATTTCTCACCTGAAGAGTGGGACTAATGTTACCTATCTCATGGGCTTGCTGTTGTGTTTAATTTAAATCATGCATGAAAGAACTTAGTTTAATGGCTGGCACATGATTAGAGTGAACAAGTGCTAGCTACTAATGATAATAAAAATGATAACACTATTAAGACCTCAACTACCACCACCAACTTAACTTCGTTTAATTTCCCACTCTGTCCCAACACAGACTCTCCACTATTATTTCAACTATTCCCCAAATACATCCTTCTTACTCCATATATCATATATGTCATACTCATGTCTCTGCTTATGCTATTGGCCTCCCTGAAATCAAGTGACTAGACTTATCCAAATCACATTGAGCTAGGGCCTTAAAGGCTCAGCTCAGATCCCTTCTCCAATTACTCTAGATCCTTCTAACCTTCTATTACACTACACTCTTTAGTATACATGAGACAGTTAATTACCATTAACTGCTAATTCTTGCTACCCAACAATACAGCAAGTCTGTGAAAGCAGGGATAAATGTTAGTGTTTTTACCCCCTGAACCCCTTTTGTCATCTCCAAACACAGCAGGACAAGACGTAGATATGTAACATATATTTGCTTCATTTCTGTTCTTATTCATGGAAATATACACATAAAAATAGAAATCCACAATTTATCTAAGTTTCCAAGCAGCTTCTTTCCAAAAGAGATAAATCACAGTATTAAATCAGAAGCCTGACATGCAAATGCAAACCCAGACAAGCATGGACAATTTATAATTGTTATTAATATGAAAT
Source organism: Tadarida brasiliensis (assembly GCA_030848825.1). NCBI lineage: Eukaryota > Metazoa > Chordata > Mammalia > Chiroptera > Molossidae > Tadarida > Tadarida brasiliensis. The sequence continues at coordinate 45,107,636 of CM061260.1, read as the reverse complement.
ATTAATTGTTAAATATACAATATTAGTCATATTGTAACTAACAATAACTAGAGATAGTTATTGGATGTCTCCTTTTTGTCAAACACTGTACCAAATGATTTATAGGTATAACAGCTTACAACCCTAGCATCGACAGAAAGTGTCCTTGTTAAAACGACAGATGAGAAAGGTTAAGAACTTGCCTGGTAGAGCTAAGAATCAAATCCAGTTTGGTCTGACACCAAAATACACTTTTTTCCCTGTATATCTCTCTTCCTCCCCCGTCTTTATACAAGGTGGAAATTTAGGACCTGTTCTCCTGTTTCTCAAAAATACCAATGAGGACTACTTCGTTTGCCAAAATTTGTCTTTCTAAAAAGTAGGTTCACTACAGAACACTCTGTTTCAGATATTCTCCCAGAAAATTGAGTTACAAAAATACCAGAAACCCTTTGTTTTAAGAAGAATCATTAATTAAAGGCAGTCCCACACGCTGAGCCCTGTTCCCATGAGGCTCTGAGTATCTACAATTATTAGAGCCATTAGGGATTCCAAAGAGCACAGCTGTTTTATGGTCAAGAACAGGAGGAAGTGTCTGAGTCAACATTTTAGAAAAAAGTATGTCTATATCTTCTTCTGAATAAGATGGTGAAACCACAAATACCGCCACTAGGACAGTCCCTAGTGTCTTTGTTCTGTTGATGTATGGATGACTTTATCCGGGTATTTCAGCCTGAGGCACTGAACTATAAATAGAAGCAGAGTCGTTCAGAAAGACTCCAGGCAACCCACAAGAAGTGGTTCTTTGATTTCCTGAGTGCATCCCACCTTCCACATATGTCTCCACATCCACTCAGTCCCGTACCCTGAGCCAATCCCAGACCACTCAGCTGGACTCTCCCAAATTGAGAAATGGCATGGAATAGACGGAAGAACTTTTACTTTCTTCACATAGAAAGATCTGTTGAGAGACCCACATCTCTGCTAACCACTGACAGCCATAAACGGATACAGCCTTCACTTATTAATAACTCCCACTATCTTCAAACCACATTTGTGAGTTTGAACATAACACAAAGTTGAATTTCCACAGGAGGAAATGTGAATGTCTTCGTCTCTTTATTTTGTACTTCTAAGCTGTCCTTGATGCAGCCACTAAATATTTAATATGATATAAATACTTTAGAAAATAGCTATTTTTAAAACGTAGATATTAGTTTTATGTAATATTAACTTTTCCAAATTTTTTTAACTTAAAGAAGTCCTTGCTACATAGTTTTTATTATTTGGGTAAATGTCATAATTAATATGATAACATTAACTACTTTTATGGGCATAACAGGAGAACAAGTAATTCATTTTCATGCAGCTTAAATTCATTAGAGATTGGCATTTTAAAACTTAAAATCTTTTCTGGAAAAAAAAAATAACCTTTGTAAAAATACAAAGGCCTTCCCTCCCCCTTCAACAAATGTTGGCTTTTGTTATTTTTTTATAAGCTGCATATTGAATTTCCCAGGCTGTGTTTCTGAACAGCAATCTACTGAAAAAAGTGCAATTATTTTTTTTCACTCAAACATGCATTTGAGAGAAATGAGTAGATCAGATAAAGAGCTGAGATGCTATTCAACTCAACCTTGAGTCACTCTCTGTCTCTTTAAAAAAAAAAAAAAAAAGGGTGGCAAAATCAATACAAACCAATAATAACTTCACATTTGTGGAAGCAACATGAATGGCTCTCCAAAATATTGAGACACATCCAAGTACATTTTCGTAGAGCTGATATTTATCAGAAGTCATTTGCCCTCAAGCAGATGCTCCCTTTCATTGTGCTCCTGTCACAAATGACTAAGATTTATGACAGACAATTACAGCATCTGCAGTTAGCAGCCTTATAATCAGCACCATTATTTAACGATTGGTGCAATAAACTGACTCCTGTTACTGTTTATCAGATATCAGTCAGTTCTGGCCATTTTCTTCAGCTTCCAAATCACAGTATGGTGCAGCCACTGCCTTTTAACGGCCAGGCAGAAGCAGGGGCATTTTCACATCTTTTACAGACTGCCGAGGAAAAGGAAAAAAAGCAACCAATTACATGTATGTATGGTGCCCTCTCATTTGAGATACCGTGTATGTAACTATCTCTATACAGTTCTAAACCTCGTACGGGAAGGGGGGGAAAGCTTTCACTGTTGAAGAGGGAATTTAATATATAAAAAAGCAGCACAACTGAAAACAAAAACAAAAAAAAATATCTTCTTAACTATTTTTTTAAAGTCCTATGTTAAAATTTGCATGTCTTTTCTAAGTATACAATGTTGCTTTAGTAGGTCCGCTGTGTTCTCCTGTAGTACAATTTCAGCTTGCTTTTCACAACCAGAAAAGCGCTATTGTTGCTCAAAAATGTTGGTCAGGGAGCAGGATTTTTCTTCTAAACCCTGCGAGGTTTTTTGCAGAGAGAAGTGTTTATGGGCACAACAGAATTAAGTTTTCATCAGTCAAAGAGCCCACATATGAAAGAGGCCATGTGTATGTATTTAAAAGTCATTTATATATTAAGGAATTTGTGTACTTTCTAAATACACAAACATGCAGAGGTATAGGTACTATTTAATGTCCTTCCACAAGAAACACCACACATTTATATATCAAACAGAAATGGCAGGCAACAAGTCAGAGGCTATTTGGAAGACAAGACTTCAGTATAATGTAGGAAATGGTATAAAGATGTAAAACTACAGTCAAAATAAAAAGCTTATGAAAGCTTCTATAGAAGTTCAAGTGTGCAATGCTAGCCAAATTATTTAGAGAGAAAAAAGAAAGCTAAACCTTTCTTATTCCTGTCTTTTGTTAATTTTTCCATAACCAAACAAGATAAGTTTCTTATTCAGATCAAAAAGCATTCTGTCCGATGACTTCCATTTTATATATTTGATAATGTCATATACGCCCAAGTGGAAATATTGATGAAGCTGCCTTTGTAATGTGAGGTCTATGTTTCATTCACAAAGTTGCATGTTCCTCTCAAGGGAGACAAGACACTAGAGACCAAACTAATGCATTCTTTTAATTTAAAAAAATGTGACCCCCCATGGGGGTCAGATTTCCCTCCTGAAAAATGCATAAGGGGCTTCATTCAATCAACATGTAGAACTGGTTATTTTCTAAGCTGAAACTTTTACAGAGAAGTCTTTGTAAAAGACCTTCACAAAATAGACCTCACAACTCCACAAGAGGCTTCAGTGGGTGAATGGTTCTTAGACTTTTCAAGTTAGAAAGGCTTTAAGTATCATTTCTTGAAACTCTCTCTCCTTTGAGAGATGGTGAGGATGAGAGTCAGAGAATTAAGTGATTTTCACCAGGGCACAGAGCTAATGTTAGCACACTATGATTAAAACCCAACTGTATGGCTTGGCTAACAAGGTCCTTCCTGTGAAATGCACCCTGGAGGACCCAGCGGCTCTCTCTGTGCCTGGCTCTGCTAAACCGAACCCCACATTGGGTGTTCTGTGTCCAGGACTGCGACAGAGCACTCCACTCCTTGACTGAGAGAAACAAAAGTTGCCATGACTCTTCTAGACACTTACTTACCTACTTCAACAGCTGGATCTAGAGCCAGAAAAAAACTATTCAGTCATACAAATGAAGTTTTTATTCCATCAACGGGTACCAAAGTTAACTCAAGTTGTTGGTGTTTAAGTTTTTTTAATTTCCTAATATAGTAATTTGGTACCTTGTATAGATTTTGTTTATTTTTCATGCGTTGGTTTTTTGTCCTTTAAAAAACTATTTTGCACAAGTGATGGCAAAGTCACACCAAAACTACTCCACCAATTTGGCAGCCTGGAACAGTTCACAGAATTTTTAGATTCAAGAAGAAGGCAGCACCAAACTTTCACTGCTGGTGATGTACAGAAATATATTAATGCACAAATAGGTCTCTCATTCCATTTTAGTAAGATTGGGCAAGAACTTTGGATGCATCAAAAAAAAAAAAAAGGTATATTTTCTACCTACGTCCTACCGTTTTCTGCTGGGTTAGAAGGAAAAATTACTCAGCCTACAGCAAGTCACTGCCTTTGGAAAGTAATGACAAAGCCATCGGCACTGCAGGCTGTTAGCAGGTGTCATCAGAGGCTCAATCTGGGTCAACACTATTCACATAAACACGTGCAGGTGGCGTTTCAGTAACAAACCTCGACATCAAGCCCCAGTGCATAGCTGATGGTCTTGATGAGCTCCAACAAATGTGTCTGTTTCTTAGCAAAAAAAGAAAAGAAGTGGCAGGAGGACATTTTTCTTCAAGACCCTTCCGTGAGGCTATGTGGGACACAGGAAGGTGGAAAGGAGCACCCAAAGAAAGTAATGCACTGTCGATATTTGGTGGCTGGTGGCCAAGGGCCACATGATACAAGAACAAAGTAAGGGTCAGGCTCCAACGTCAGCCAGACCTGGGCTTAACCTGGGCTGAGGTTTGGTGAGACACCGAGGAGTTCCTTACCTCAGAAGTTCCCTCATCCACACATGGGGGTGAGAGTGAGATAGTGCACCTAAAGCAATGCGCACTGTGTGGGGCACAAAGCGGTGTTGCTTAAACATTAGCAGCTGTTATTGTTATTGCTGCTGTTTATATATGAGATTCCAGACTGAATTCTTTTGCAAGTAGAAATTCGGACTTTAGAGTCAGGTTTAGTAAATAATTCCCCCCTGAGCTTAGCTGTACAAAATTGTCACATTAATCCCAGAAAAGGTCTATATACCTCATCCATCAAACAATGAATCTAAACAATGTATATATATGTGTGTATGTACATATGTATGCACATACACATATATGATTATTATTGCATTTCATTGACTTTCGTTTGGTTCCATTGTGAATAAACTAAATTTGTAGAGCATAGAGAAAACATGAAAATATTACAAATGACATGATTTCACTTTTTTTATTCAGTACCAACAGTCCTCCGAATCATAATGGGGCTGTCCATAAGACAAAATCCTGTCTCCTCTATTCCCAAACATAGAGTATATTCCTTTTAACTTCTCATTATCTTCATTTTTTACAGTTTTTCACAACCATCTATCCATAAAAATAAAATTGAAGTGAGAAGGAAAGGACCGAAGGCTTTCCTTGAAAATCAGAAGTGCCCTTTAGTTTTACCTCCAGAACAGCAAAATTAAGTCAAATGACAGTAATGAAAGGGCAGGCAGTCAAAGTCATAGCACTGCTTAATGATAAGATGGAGACTTGGAGAGAACAGGCTTTGGACACTCTGGGTTCTAGTCCAGGTCTATACTTATTAACTGTGTGACTTTGAACAAGTTACATAACCTTTCAGGGCTTCAGTTTTCCTATATGCAAAACACAATCATAGTGATCCCTGAATTGCTGAGAGGAATTAAATGAGTCGATATATGTAAAGTGATTAGCACAGAGGTGGCATATAGTAAATACCCATTAAGTGTTTTCTCTTATCTATAAAGTGCTACCAGCTTTGTTTTCCTATGTTGTTCGGTGCAAATGTGGAATGTCTAAGAGCTGTGTCTTGATCTATTCCAGAAATACATCTTCAATAGCAGAAAGTCTATTACTTTTATGAGAAAAATTTAAAACTATGTGCAAATCTGTAATTTTTTTCTCAAAAACAACTTCGTTTTTTTCCTAAACATTAGCCTACAAATCAATTCCATTAATTCAGTTCCACTGCAGGTGTTGGACAAGCACCAGCCCTCGCTGTAACAGTGGTGGTAATTGCTCTGGTGCTGAAAGGTGCCAATTTTTCCATATATTACTTAGCTAAATATAAAATAGGATCTTTATGAAAAGCATTTTAAATCTCATCTCTGCTTTTTATCTGATATTCTTAGATACTGGATCATTTTAGTGTCTACTACCAAGGATTAATTTCCTACATCTAGTGATACTTTCATAACTCTGAATAAAGACAGATTATGGAGAATTGTTCTTCTTATAAAATAAAGGACACAAATAGAATGGATTATTTTTATTCATTTCACATCTAATGCTCACTCATTAATCTTTGGGTAAGACAGCATACAGTATGGCTAGCAATATAAGCAAGGTAAGATTTCAAGCATTCCCCATGCCTTTAAGACGCTTCTAAAACACTACTAAGTCAATATAAAACTTCACTTAAGAACAAACATTTTAAACTGTCATGAGAAATTCATTTTATAAAATATTTTCACTACACTTGAGTTTTGAAAAACACTGGGTGGGGGTAGATGGAGAAGGAATTCACACAGTTGAGGTAAGCTAGAATTCAGGCCGTTTGCTCCATTCCCCCCCCCCCCCGCCACTATTCTTACAAGACATGATTTTTTGTTTGTTTCTGGACATACTAAGCAGACTTGGTGTGAAAAACTTGAGTTTTAGAGAGAGTTCCATCCTTTCTCACTAGCGGTGTGACCTGGGGCAATTCACTGACAACATATAGTTGGGTGGTAAGAATGCCGATGCCAACCATGGAGCCAGACCACCTGGATGCAAATCCCAGCCCCCGCCCCGCCCATCCATAGATGTGTGATTGTAGACGGTAGTTTTGCTTTCTCTGCCTCCACTTCCTAGTGTGTACAATGGAGAAAACTCTGACATCATGGGGATATTACAATAGGAATGAGACACTCTTTCTAAAAGTGTTAGCATAATACTTGTTATACAGTAATGGCTTGGGATCTATTAGTTATTAATACAATTGAACTAAAACACCTAACTCAAGGTTGTCTGCTGTATTAATAAGATGGCACACTAAAGGACTTTGTATCAGTGAACTACTACGCCAGGTTTAAAAGTCATTGTGTTGTCTTTCAGTTGGCAGCAGCTGCCTAAGCTCATGTTGTCTGATTTTTGTTGAGCCTTTGATCTACGGCCTTACCTTGGTCCAAATATTTCAATTCCCAAAGTTGCTGAGGGTTTTGTTTGTTTAAAAAAGAAAGGATAGAATATGGAAGAGAATCTTGATTCCTCTTTATTGCACTGAGCTCTGAATTACTTTTATCTGTCCCTCTGGGCAAGTACAACCTCCTGAGAAGCCACCAGGAGGACAACGTAGGTATGACCACTTGAAGCACAGGGGCAGTGGAAAGATCAAGAGGGGCCCTGCTAATTCAGGAGGAATTCAGGCAAAATAGAGAGAGGCCTAGAGACATTCTCCTCGTTTTGGTAATTCTTCTGGCTCCAGGAACACACAGGGACTCAACCTAAGCTCTCAAACACCCCAAGGCATTTCAGACTTGCTCTTTAGAAGACCCTCTCCTAGTGCACCCAGTGTGGGAGTGAGCCTATAGCAAGGTACTGGCACCTCGGCCTTTCCCTTGCTTTCCAGTTCCCCGATGACAAATCCATCTTTTCAAATTTTACTGTGACCAGACTTTGTTTATGTTTTGTTAACTTTTTAATTATTAATTTCTATTTTATTTTGTCTGTGATACCAAAAGAAAAGCCTTTCAAAATGACTCTTTCCTTTATGATGGGAAGGGCTGATGGGGGTTGTGTCACAACAGTGCTCGGTTAGTTGCTCTGAGGGGCAAGCTGGGGCAAAGGTAGTGATGCTTCTATTTCAGAAGAAAACTGAAATATAAAATTTGCATGGGCCATTTGAAAAGTCTTAAGAGCAACCTTAGCTATGCAAGTTGCTGAGGTATTTGTCAGCTTTTTATAAAAATTGTGGTCTATTGTCATTTCTTTTTATGTTAAATAATATTGTTTATTTAATCTTGACTTTATAACTGTATATTGTTTTTCTTAAAAGGGTGTCCCCTAATTATATAAGATTCTGATGCACCCCTGAGTTGGGGAGAAAGTCGTGAGCACAGAGCGAGGCAAACAAAAGCTAGCCAAACAAAAGCTAGCCCTGTTGGAATTCTAGGGAGAGAGACCAGAGGCACACGTCCCCCCTGAGAAAAAGCTAGAAGCATCAGATTGTTGGATAATTTAGCAAGTTACAAGAGTAACCTAGCATACAGGATGTATCTTAGAAGGAAGAGATATTGATACTTGTTGAAAAATGAGAGAACTAAATACAGTGGGCTGGTTTGGCCTGTTTCTGTACTTGCTTGAACTTAGAGCAGCAGCTGCTGATAGCTACTTCCAACATGGGAACTTGTCCACATCATCCCAGAAGTAAACATAGCTCCATGTTAAGAGCACAGATTTTTAGAACCACACCAACTGGGTTTGAATCCTGACTTGGCCACCAACCAGCTACAAGACTTGGGAAATCTGTTGACCATTTTTCTATCTGTTTCCTGATCTGCAAAATGGGATAATACTGGCGTCTTGTTAAGAGATTTGAATATAATAAAGTTCTTCAGTGTCTAGAACATAAATGTGAGCTCTTTCAATCACTCGCCAGGTCTCCTCCTCCAGCAATCACAGCTACCATGCCCAGCTCTCTCTCTCTCTGGCACCCTCATTTTCCATGTTTTGTTCTTGTTGTATTTTCTTTTAAATAATGGTGTTTATAATTTTTAAACCAATATAACCTGGTTGTATTATACTTGGGAAAAACACAAAAGAATGAATGAGAAAATTAAAATAATTTAGAAATTTCTATGGCACATTCACACAAGCCATATATTTTAAGGGTCTACATGGGTCAGGTACTGTGGTGGACTCTGGCACCTCTAAGTCCTATCTTATCCCTGGTCCATTCCTCTGTCCTATTCAGTCAAGTTAAAAGGAAGGGTGTTAACACTTTGAACGTTACTCAATCAAGTAACTAAGGCTAATCCTGCTTTTAGGTAAAGTGCAACTTCTTTACCCTTGTTTTAACTTAATTAACTACGTACACTAATATTAAGATTAATCCTAAACATTTAGGATTGTCCTAATTGGTACACAAAGTTCCTTCATCCAATTCACAGTATAATCCTGCACAGGGCATAGAAGAAACAGCACATCTGCAGTTTCTTGAGTCTTATAAGGGCTAAAGGCAATGCCTAAGGGAAATTAATCTATTTAGACCAGATTACAGAACTAAAGTACAATGGACCTAAAATTCACCTCCTGGTGAGCATGGGGTGGTGCCTTCAACTTTGGAATCTTCATGTCAGTTCTTTGCAGCATTTGAAACTTATTCTGTTTTAAATAGTCTGCCCTCTACCCACTGGACAGCCCCTTCAATGCCCATTTCCAATCACAAGACTATCCAGGACCAACTCCCACACCCAAGTTCTCAGATGAGCCATTGAGGTAAACCCTGGGAAGAGCCCACTCAGAATCCTTTACCACAGTGTCAGACACAGTCCTCAGTCAGACACGAAGATGAAAAGTCATCTGCTGACAGTTATCTCTCAATGTAGCCATCAGGATTCTTTTCCAACATGCAATTTAAAAATTAAATAATATGTACTACCAGCATTCTCTCTCCTTGCACAACAGAGATAAAAGCAGACAAAGATTAGCAACAGGTTGGGGAAAAGGGAGATAGTTGTAAGGTTCTAATCAAACTCTCACTGGCTTTCCCAAAAAGTAAAAGCTTGGATACTTTACCATGTATTTTCCTATATTGAGTTCTAAAAAATAATGGGCCACTAGCTACCATAAACAATGCTTATAATACTTTGAAATAAAAGAATATGTCTAAAATGAAGGGAAGGAAAAGAGAAAGTTTAGTGAATTAGTCAACCACCTGTTTTCATTAATACCAGAATGTTATAACCAATTAATAAGCAATTACATACCCATCAACTGAAATGCCCAAGAGTCATCTAATGCATTTATCATGTTAACCCTGTACTCTCTGAGCTGATACCAATTGAGAAATGTAAGGAATAAAATGAGAAAACAGGGAAAGATTTTGCAGACCAACTTTTAAGCTCCAAATGCTATCTAGAGTAAAGAAGAGAGTAAGAAGGACAGGTTCAGTTCAAAGAAGGATATGAAGCCAAAGGTGGCCATTAGTGTTCTGAAAGAAGCTTGCGGTAAGATCTGCCAAATTCCACAAAAATGTGACAGAAATCAGTTTGTAATTTCTTCAGGAAATTCCTTTAACTCCTTAACAGAGTTCTGCAATTTCACCTAGTTGTACCTAGGAATAACATTGTCAAAACGTTTTGTGCTGACATATATATAGCAATGTTAGTCCCTGCAGGCTCTGGGTAATTTCAGATCTCAAATACATCTGTGAGAAGTTCATGAAATATAGAAAAAAAAAAAATTGTCGTGAATTCCTAGAGGATCAGGTCTCTTATCCCTTCTCTAGACTAACTCCTTTGTTTACTGATCAAATATGTTTAAATGCTTACCATGTATCAGATACATGGTAATTTAATTTATTCATCACAACAACCCTCTGAGACAGGTGCAGAGCGGCACAGAGGTTAATTTGCCCAAGGCTACAAGAGTGAAAGTGGGATCTAAACTCAGGTCATTTGGCTCCAGTATCCAGGTGCCTAACCATGTCTCTATGTTCTCTCTCTACTTGAAAGAAGGAATGAGTGAAAAATAAAGCCATTCATGAATGCCTTACCTGGAACTTTGCTTCATCATTGGTTCTCTCCCTTTCCACCAGTGCTTTACATTTTGTCCACAAACACTGAGGTTCGCTCTTTTAAAAGGTAACCAACCCTTCAAGATGACATTCTCTTGTAAAATTTCTTGAAAAGAAGTCTATTCTCAGCTCTTCCACCTCTCTACCAGCTATTTATTCCATAACTTCATGCAACCTACTTTCCTACCCCTCCCACTTCTCTACTGACACCACTCTCTTGAAGGACCTCTACACTGCTAATCCAGTGGCCAGTTTCTCAGGCTCATCCACCTCTCCCAGCATCTTCCGTACACTTTTCTCTCTTGGTTTCAGTTATCCTGGCTCTTCATTTTCCTTTAGTATTCATTCCTCTGCTCTTTGCTGATTGACATTTTTCAAGATTTAGCTTTGGTCTCTCTCTCATTCTTTTTATTTCTTTCTCTCCAGGCATTATTTAAAAAAAAAAAATTCTCATATCCTCCAGTGGCTTCCACTCATAGTTTCTGGAGTTTGGTTGGCCCCCCAAACTAACTGCCAGCACCCAGAGAGCAGGGTCCATCTCTTTGGGCATGAAGTCACACTAACCAATCCACAAGACTAATAAAGTATTTATTTAAAATAAAAAGATTATCAAAGGGACTGTATCCAGAGCATTACATAAGGAACAAAATTGTGATCAATATACCAGTTTGTTAATTTAGAACAAGTGGTATTATTACAAAAAAGAATGGACACTAGAATTCTCTAGTCAGCACATTTTTTTCCAATGGGAATTCTAGGTGGGAAGCCAAATTATAATCATTAGACTGCTAGGTCAGGATGGAATAAGAAAAGGGAGAAAAAATACATGACATATATAATCGCTTCGGACTGAGATTCACAGGTGTATCCAGGTCCACAATAGGGTGATCTCTGCTATGGGAACCCAGCAGGTAGAGTAACTGGGTCAAACATCATCTCCCACGAATGAATGAATGAATGAATGAATGAATGAATGAATGAATGAATGAATGTTGAACAATGGTCTTGAGATCGCTTATATTTTACTATTTCATTATAGTTGTTGAAATTCTGACCCCTTTGCAAGATTTGAGCTGCAAGGTGGCAAGGGCCACCTGTGTTCAGCACTGTATCTTACCATCAAGCATAGTGCCTGCCACTTAGTAGACAGAAGCAATAAATGTTTATTGAAATTAACGAAGTCACCCAGATATTTATAAATATAAATACAATGCATTCCAAAGTTGGCTTTCATGTGAGTTATCCAGAATATGCTCATGTATGTTTTGTCTTGCTTTTCAGAGTTTATTAGGTCAAATAGATAGAATAGTGAATGCCTTGATTTCAAATGTTTACATTTGGCTTACATTTTTTAAAGTTGTAAGATAGTAGATTACACAGTTTTTATTTGTCTGTCTTATTTCTATAAATTTCAGTTACTTATTTCTCCTAGCCAGGAACCAAACCCCATTCCAACCCCCACCTCATCATCTTTGATGTTTCTCATTCTCAGTAGGTGGAGGATGCGACAGCAAAGAGAGAGAGGAACAGATTCTGCATGCCTGTGTGGGCTAACTGGGGCACTCATGGGGTTAAAAGCACTGCAGTAATATTAAGCACATGTTTCAAGTCAGCAGGGTGCCAGCCTGAGATGTCCTCAAAGCCTAATTTGATAGATATTATGCCATACACTGCTGCAAGTAGTAATGAAGAAAGTAAAAATTTTATGGATGAGCAAAATAGGAGCTCTTATGAATGGAGTGTTTTTAAATCAGGTGTATAATTTACCCAGTGTCAGACCACATGTAGAGTGCATTACTCAATTGAACTTACAAGCAGATAGGAAAGCAGTTTCTTTTAATAAGCACTTCTTCAACTTATTGGCTCTACAATTACTTGCACCAAATTACCAGCAGCTGCTGCCTGTTTGGTATTTTATCCTAGACAAGGAGTTACATTAGTTTCTAATCAACAAGCCATTCAAGGACTCTTTATAATTTTTAGCTTAATTCCACTTTTATTTGGAATTTATTAATTGAAATATCCAATATTTTCATGACAGTATTTTGCTTAGCTTCTCTTAATAGGAAACCTATTTAGCTGCTGAAGTGAAAGGGAAAAGGGAGAGAAGGTGCCCCAAAACTTACTTCTGATATTTATAAAATTTGGATTCATGTTACCTTATAGTCTGAATTTTGACATTTCAATTGTGCATAGCAGTTAACTGCAAGTTTACACATTAATCACATAAACAAAATGAAAGATAAAAATCACATGATCATATCAATAGATGCAGAAAAAGTATTTGAAAAAATCCAACACCCATTTATGATAAAAAAAACTCTCTGCAAATTGGGAATAGAAGGATCATACCTCAACATAATAAAGGCCATATATGACAAACCTACTGCCAACATTATACTCAATGGGCAAAAACTAAAAGCATTTCCCTTAAGATCAGGAACAAGACAGGGATGTCCGCTTTCACCACTCTTCATTCGACATAGTACTGGAAGTTCAAGCCTCAGCTATCAGATAAGAAGAAGAAATAAAAGGCATCCTAATGGGAAAGGAGGAAGTAAAACTGTCACTATTCACAGATGACATGATATTGTACACAGAAAACCCTAAAGACTCCAACAAAATAATACTAGATCTAATAAATAAATTTGGCAAAATCGCAGAATTCAACATCCAGAAATCGGAACTAAAAAAAAAAAAATCCCATCTACTATTGCAACAACAACAACAAAATAAGATTCCTAGGAATAAACTTAACCAAGGTGGTAAAAGACCTGTACTCAGAAAACTATAGGACATTGAAGAAAAAAATAAAGATACAAATAAGTGAAAGCATATATTGTGTTCAGGGATTGGAAGAATTAACATCATTAAAATGTCCATAATTGTCAAAGCAAACTATAGATTCAATGCAAATCTTATTAAAATACCAATGGCATATTTCACAGATCTAGAATATTCCAAAAATTTATATGGAACCAAAAAAGACCTCGAATAGCCTCAGCAATCTTGGGAAAGAAAAACAAAGTTGGAGGGATCACAATACCAGATATCAAATTATACTACAAAGCCATGGTAATCAAAACAGCCTGGTACTGGCACAAGAACGGGCATGGAGATCAACAGAGCAGAACAGAGAGCCCAGAAATCAACCCACACATTTATGGTGAATTAATATTTGACAAAGGAGGGAAGAATGTACAATGGAGTAAAAACACTCTCTTCAATAAATGGTGTTAAGAAAATTAAATGGACGGGTACATGCAAAAAAATGCCACTAGACCACCAACTTACACCATGTACAAGAATAAACTCAAAATGGATAAAAGACTTGAGTGTAAGTTGCGAAGCCATAAAAATCCTAGAAGAAAACATAGGCAGTAAAATCTCAGACATCTCACATAGCAATATTTTTGCCGATATATCTCCTAGGGCAAGGGAAACAAAGGAAAAAATAAACAAATGGACTACATCAAACTAAAAAGCTCTGCACAGCAAAAGAAACCATCAACCAAACAAAAAGGTAACCTATTACATGGAAGAACAAATTTGCATGAGACATCTGATACGGGGTTAATTTCCAAAATATATAAAGAACTTATACAACTCAATGCCAAGAAGACAAGTATTCCAATTATAAAGTGGGCAATGGACCTGAATAGACACTTCTCCAAAGAGGACATAAAGGTGGCCAATAGATGTATGAAAAAATGCTCACTGTCACTAATTATAAGAGAGATGCAAATTAAAACTACAATGTGGTATCACCTCATACCGGCCAGAATGGCTACCATCAATAAATCAACAAACAAGTGCTGGCAAAGATGTGGAGAAAAGGGAACTCTAGTGCACTGTTCGTGGGAATGCAAAATGGTGCAGCCACTATGAAAAACAGTACTGAGTTTCCTCAAAAAATTAAAAATGGGCCCTGACTGGGTGGCTCAGTTAGTTGGAACGTCATCTCATACACCAAAAAGGTTGTGGGTTCGATTCCCAGTCAGGGCACATACCTATATTGCAGGTTCAATCCCCAGTTGGGGCACATACAGGAGGCAACCGATCGATATTTCTCTTTCACGTTGATGTTTCTCTCTCTCTCTTTATCCCTTCCTCTCTCTCTAAAATCAATAAATATTAATATATCCTTGAGTGAGGATAAAATAATTAATTAATTAATTTTAAAAATTAAAAATGGAACTACCTTTTGACTCAGTGACCCCACTTCTGGGAATATATCCTAAGAACCCTGAAACACCAATCAGAAAGAATATATGCACCCCTGTGTTCATAGAAGTGCTATTTATAATAGCCAAGATCTGGAAACAGCCCTCGTGCCCATCAGTAGATGAGTGGATAAAAAAGCTGCAGAACGTTTACACAATGGAATACTACACAGATGTAAAAAAGAAGGAACTTTTACTTTTTGCAATAGCATGTATGAACCTGGAGATTATTATGCTAAGTGAAATAAGCCAGTCAGAAAAAATAAATACCATGTGATCTCACTTGTATGTGGAATCTAATGAACAAACTAAACTGATGAACAAAATGGAAGCAGAGGCATGGATACATGGAACAGAGGGACAGATATCGGGGGGAGGGGAAACTGGATTAAAGAAGGTGCAGAGATTAGCCAAAGAACATATATACGTAGCTCATAGACACAGACAACATTGTGGTGAAGGCCAGGGGAAGGGGTGGTGAGGATGGGTGGAGGTGGGCAAAGGGGGAGGGGATGGGGGACACCTGTAATAGTGTTAACAATAAATAAAAATAAAAAGAAAGGAAATCCTAAAAACAAACAAAACAATTCAATTTAATACAGGGCTTCTTAACCTCAGCACTGCTGACATTTTGGGCTGGCTAATTCCTTTTTTTTTTTTTTTTATCCTCACTCGAGGACATTTTTGCACTTATCTTCAGATAGAGCGGGAGGGAGAGAGGGGGGAAGAGAGAGAGAGAAACATCATCGATGTGAGACAGACACATCGACTGGTTGCCACCCACACGACCTCCAACCGGGGCCGGGGACAAACTGCAACCGAGGTACGTGCCCTTAGCAGGAACTGAACCCGGGACTCTCTGGTCCGCGGGCCGACACTCTAACTGCTGAGCCAAACTGGCCAGGGCATGGGCTGGCTAATTGTTTATTGGTGGGGTGGGGAGGGGAATGTCCTAAGCAATGCAGAATGTTTAGCAAGATCCCTGGCTTCTACCCACTAGATGCGCCTACACACATACACAGGTGTGACAGCCAAAAATGTCTGAGGCATTGCCAAATCACCCCAGATGATTTACTTTAACAGATTTGAAGAAATTAAAGAGAAAAGGGCTTCAGAAACAATTGTAAAAGAAAAGCTTACTTTCAATTCATTTATTTAAGACTTTTCAAAGTATTCTTAGAAAAGACTGTGTTTTGTATGTGTACTAGTTTATATTTGCTTGCTTTACAAGGAATTGTAAAATAAATTTGTGAAGGAATTGAATTCTTCAAATGCAATTATTTAACTATTACCCTATTTTGAAACTGCTTTCAGAGCCAAAAGCAAAAGGAAACAAACACATAAGAACATGAAATAAAACTATTCTCACTGTAGAAAGAAAGCCTTTTAGACTAATTTTAGAAAAGTGTGACTATATTTTTAGGACAGTAGAGCAAATAGTATGTAATTTTAGATATAGTTCATTTTTTGAAATTTTATTATACATTACTGTCAGTTTTAAAAAAAAATTTTTTCTCTATTGATTTTTAGAGAGAGAGGGAGAGAGAGAACATTGATTGGCCGCTTCCTGCATGCCCCCCCCTGGGTATTTGGCCCACAAACTAGGCATGTGCCCTGACCGGCAATCAAACCAGCAACCTTTTGGTTCATGGTTCAACGCTCAACCACTGAGCCACACCGCTGGGCTACTGCCAGTTGTAAATTACAAATTAAAAGGATATGAACATATAAATGCTAACGACTAATGATAAACCACAAAAATGCCAAATCCAGTTCATATTTCTCTCATAAGACTTTCAAATCCACAGTTATCTTTTTTAAAGACCAGAATCAAAACTGGTAATGCCAAGAACCATTAGAGTACCAAATACACACTGAAGAACAGCAAAAGGAAAAGAAAATTAAATTGCCATCCCAAAGCCTCATTCACTAAGAACTTAACATGTACCATCTTTCATTTAGTCATATGCTGAAAGATCCAAATAAAATACAGTTGAAGGTTGTTCCTTTTAGTGTAACACAGAACCTTCAGGTGCAGGACTTGAAAGGTCATTTAGACTTACCAGGGTCGTTCCCCGACTCCATCCTAAGTAGATATCCTCCACAACAAGCTTCCCAAACTTTAATGTATGGATGGATCATCTGGGCATCTTGTCAAACTGTGGATTTTGATTAAGTAGGTCTAGGACCTTAGGGAGCCTACTTTTGTAACAAGAGCCCAGGTGATACCAGTGCTGCTGGTCTATGGACCACACTTTGAAGAGCAAGGATTTCTCTACAATATCCCCACCAACTGATCATCACACCTGACCTTGAACATTCTTAGGGGGGCAATGACAGAGAAAATCCTAACTCCATGAAAAAACGACATTTGCATGCCGACTGAAATATTCATTTTCAGGTTCTTTCTGGAACCAGTGCCCAGACCAAGGGAAACTTTAGCAATCAGCTTAAGAAAAAACTTAAGCAAACAATTAAGCAAAACTACTGAAAAAGAATTGGCTAAATCACAACCTATTGAAATTCATCCAAACTGGATTTCTTCTTACTAAAACTTTATGGAATTCAAAAAAAATAATTGGATCTTCATATACACTATGGTTTTTATGATAGTCTAGGGGTATGTTTCCTTCTTACCACTGCTCATATGACCCCAATTAAATACTGAAAAATAGAGAAACTCTAGCAAATACTCTGAAATTATACTGCCATATCTTAAAGAAACTAAACCAATTAGTTTTTTTCAGACAGCTCTGGTATATTTTGACCAGGCTGACAGGAACATATCATAAGTCGGTTATTTTATGAGGAAAGAAGGGGAATAATAACAAGTTAATGAATCTATTCCTTTTCCCTAAGACGGGAAACATGTCTTCCTATCACCTGAAAGATTCAAAGAACTTTCAATTCCTAGAAGCCTCAGATGCATAACTTAAAGCCAGACCTATAAATGCACCATTCATTCTTCATTATAGTTTACAGATAATCCAGTCTCTCTATTTTACACTGGTAGTTTCACTTCAACCTGTTTTATGGTTATCTTAGTCCTCTACCCAGGAAAGAGAACTGAAACATCAGTTTCAAACAATGCATTAAAACCCCAAGAGCTAAAATGTGATCCTGATGTCATTTAATGATTTTGTGATCACCTTAGATATTCAAAATATTAACAACAGAGAGTGCTTGGGCTTCAAGAAATCAGAAAAGAAGCCTCAATCAGTTAGAACAGACACCATCCACAAGCCATCAGCACAGCCATGCTGGAGCATGCTGGCTGTATGTCAGCTTGCCCTTGAACAAGTCGAAGAATGATATTCCCATGGGATGGGCAGCGTGGTGCCACAGGGCAGTTTTATCATGGGTAGGCTTAGACCAGGAAAATTTTTTACTCAGAATAAGGACATAAGTGTAGTTTCCTCCAGAGTGAAGTTCTTTGTGAATCAACATTGATGCCAACATCGAATACATTTATAAATGTTCAGAAAGCCCCAATTTATTCAATGTAAAAGCTCCAAATTTGTAGCTAAGAAAAGAGGTAATATATAGGTACGAAATCTTACCAGTTGGTACAAGTGGCTAGAAAAGTAGTAACTAGACTTTAACTTAATAAGTATAAGGAAACATATTTTATGATAAATGAGATAGGTATAAAATTAATAGCTCTGGCCCTGGCCAGTTTGGCTCAGCGGTTAGAGCATCAGCCTGCGGACCGGAGAGTCTCCGGTTTGGTTCCGCTAAGGGCATGTACCATGGTTGCAGTTTGTCCCCGGCCCTGGTTGGGGTCGTGTGGGTGGCAGCCACTCCATGTGTCTCTCTCACATTGATGTTTCTCTCTCTCTCTCTTCCCCCCTCTCTTCCTCCTGCTCTATCTGAAGATAAATGCAAAAATGTCCTCAGGTGAGGATAAAAAAAAAATTAATAGCTCTGAACTATCAGCTTCAGGCAGAGAAAGTAAGTACCTGGAAGTCATTGTTAGTTCCCTGAGGATACTGATTGAAACTTATGCTAGGATTGAAAAGTGAAGGAAATGTTAAGTGCATTAAGAATACTAGAAGCTCAGCTGAAATCAGCATCCTATAAAACTTCAGCGCTTGCACTTTTTAAATGCCATGGGTCATCACATATCAAAAATGTTAACATTGAAGCCAGAGAAGGCACAAGCAACAGCGGAAATAGCTACTAATGTTTGGAAGGGTTAGGGTGTTGCTCTCTGAGGCATATTGGAATGCTGGCCTCTTCAGCCTGGAAAGGCAACTGTTTAATGGGAAACTTGATTAAAATTTATACCATTATTAATTATATGGGTAGTGTGGTCACAGGCTTGTTCCCCAATAGACTGGTGGAGGAGCATTCTTTGAAATCTCAATAAATAAGTTTGGGATGCCGCTAAGTAGCAAATTTACGGAACTCAGCTTCACCAGCCTCATCCTCCCACCCCTTCTGCTCACAAGTCAGCACAGGAAGGAAATAAAGACTTCAGGTAGGAGTTAATTCGTCTAGTCAATGTTAAGCAATGGGGTAAACATTGAGGCAATATTAATAAAGAACAAAATATATGTGGTTTCTGCACTAAGTTTAAAGTTAACTGGAATTAGTTGAGTGAGTGGAGGGGCAGATAAATAGATGCAGAAGTTTGACCTCAAAGAAGAATTCCTTACCCATAAAGAGTATAGAATTAATTAGTATCACCTAATTGGTACTACCTAGTAAGAACAGCATTTTGAATAATGTGCACACTTCCCAGAATATGGCTAACCCATCTAAAAGATGAGAAAGCTACACCAAATTATAGTGGTTATATAAGTGGCCTCATAGTATGAAGCATGGAACCAGTTGACTTACTTCCAAAATTCTCTGGAAGGGAAATTATTAGAATGTGATATGGCCATCCTAGCACTTTCCAGTTTGACTTATATCATGATTAGTTGTGAAAAGCCTGTTTGTTAGCAGAGTGTGGTGGAGGCATGTTTTTCATTTGTAAACCTCCAGCAGAAAGGAAAGGGCCATGCTTGTGGCAGGCAATCAATAAATGTTTGTTGACTTGAAAGACAATGGTTAAGGCTTTAATTCATCTAACACAAGTCATTGACTAACAATTATTATCTACTTCATTTGTGTGGGTGAACACTACCATTTAAGGCTGTTCTGTTGGTACATACACCAGG
The DNA here is from genome assembly GCA_030848825.1 of Tadarida brasiliensis. Taxonomy (NCBI): domain Eukaryota; kingdom Metazoa; phylum Chordata; class Mammalia; order Chiroptera; family Molossidae; genus Tadarida; species Tadarida brasiliensis. Next base: position 45,087,749 of record CM061260.1, on the reverse strand, counting down.
GCCCTCCCAAACAGGAACACAGCCCTGCTCTCAAGCTTGACAGGGCTGTCTTTACCATCTGATGCTCTCAATCCCAGAAAATCTTCCTTCTTGCCAAACATAGTCATTATGTCCAAGTGCCTATTTGGGGGCCGCTAAACTGTTGACTTTGAACTTCAACAAAAACCATTTTAGTTCCTTTATTTCTATTTTCTCTTTAAAGATACCACTCGGCAGTTAGCAATATTATGCTCAGATTGATGACTGCTATCTTGGTCTCCAATTGTATACATCCCTAGCACATACTACCCTGTGAGGGGGTGGAAAACTGTTGTGAGAATTCTTTTTTTTCTGAAAAGCTAGGGCTTTCAATATTTACACTGTATGTACATATAAAATGTTTATTTGTATGTAAGATCTAGTGCACATACACAGTAGAAATTCTCTTAAATAACCTCCCCTTATTCAGCTTACCAGCTTAACAGACACGCTACCATCCCACTGTGAAATATACTGTGACTGATGCCTAAGGCACACGTAATGGTCACAGCTAGTAGATCACTCCCTGGAAAATCTAAGCACAATGGGCACCTTCCAGCTGTATTGTAGGCTTACCAAGAATCAGCTGAATTTGTTTCCACATCTCTTCATGTCCGTTGTACTCGCTATTGTCAGTGTGTAATTTTAACTAGTATTAATGTACATCTGATTATATATGAGTAGAAAAAAAAGATATGATCTAAAAAAATATATTAACTGCTTTGTAATAACAGCAAGTAACTAAAAAAATAATTCCTGTTGAACTTGTGTGAGGAACACAACCGTGAAAAACTGGAGAAAATTATAAAAGTCTAGAAGTTTTTGCATTGAGATTTCTTCAGATGTGAATTTCAGTTTTGGCTCAAGTTTACGGAAATTAAAATTAGAAATATTACACAATATATTATGAGTGTGGTTTATGTAAGAAAAATAAAAGTACTGCTATCAATGAATCCGTACCCAAAGAATAATCTTGGCCCTACATTTAAAAACTGGTGAGCCCTGGCCAGTTTGGCTCAGCAGTTAGAGCATCAGCCCACGGGCCAGAGTCATGGGTTCAATTCTAGTCAAGGGAGTGTACCTCAGTTGCGGTTCGGTCCCCAGGGTCTGCGGAGGCAACCAATTCATGTGATCTCGCATCGATGTTTCTCTCTCTCTCTCTCTCTCCCTCCCACTCTGTCTGAAAATAAATGGAAAAATATACTTGGGTGAGGATTTAAATAAATAAATAAATAAATCTGGTGAATGAATATACATGGACATGTTCTTGGTTAAAATAAAACATTTTAATTCTGTAAGTACCATTCTTAATGAATCTGTTCTTTAACTGACTTTTTCAATTAAAAAACTAACTACATGTTCCAATCACAAGGAATCAAAGATACTGTTATTTTGGTCCTGAATTTGCTTCTTTTACCCTCTTCCATGAAAAATGGAAACCAAAAAAAGGTACTTTTTTTTTCTTTTATCACAAAAGTTTCTCTTCCACAGTATCACTCCATTCTTTTGATGATCAGACCTTTGCAAACTACCGCCCACCTGGTTGCTCAAACCAAAAACCTACGAGTTGTCCTTCATCCATTGCTTTTCCTCATCACTTACATCTAATTCATCAACACATATTGTTGATTCAGCTTCTAAAATATATGATGAATAATTTCACTTCTCCTCACTGAATTCCGAAAGGCAAGGTGGAGTACAGTTCAAAATGAAGAGGCAGGTGGGGTTGGTCACAGAGTGCCTTATAGGTCCTGGTAAGTAGTTAGAATTTTATGCCAAATGTGGTAAGAAGCTGATAGGTCACTCTGGCTGTTATGTGGAGAAAGAATTGTGAGAGGGGTCAGAAGTGGGACACAGATAAAACAGGAGATGCACAGATTTAATCCACAGTGGTAGCTTGGGCTGGGTAGTCAAGTCAGTGTTAATTAAATAGAAGGGAGGAAATCCTTTCACTATGCATATGTATATCAAATCATGACATGCACACTTTGATTATCTTACAATTTTGTATGTCAACTACACTGTAATATAGCTGAAATTGAAAAAATAGACAACTCTTATGTCTACTTGATGTCTATGATCGTATTTTTAAGTAGAAACCAATCAATACATAAATGAGTTTTCCTCCACTACATTTAGTGCTCAGATTTATTGTATACATTCATTATATTTATTATTTATTTATTGTACATCTCCCCAACTAGACTATAACCTTTAAAATATTATATGCACTGATCTACTCCTGGGACCCTCACTCATACAGCCTGGCATACAATTGGTACTTTTATAAGTACTGACTGAATAAATTAATTCAGCATCCACAAGTATGTAAAATATGCTTAAAATTGAACTAATTATCTCTTCCTTAACCCCTCCACATACATAAATGTTCCTCTACTTTTTAACCTATCATAGTTTATCCAACAAATTTCTGAATCCAGAAACTTAGAAAATCATTTTACAAACTCCCTCATTTCACCCTCCATGACCCATCAATCACCGAGTTCAGTCAACTCTGCCATCTAAATATTTCTTGGACCTATTAATAGTTCTCCATTCCTGCAGCCAATTTCCTGGTTCGGGTCACCATCACCTCACCTGGATTAATGGGAAAGCATTGCAACAGTTCTCCTGGCTCTTATTTTATCCCCCTCAAGTCCATTCTCCATTCTATACTTTCAAAAAAAAAGTATACATTTTATAATGCCCTCCACTACATTAAACCCTCCATTGATTCTTCAGCAAAGCCCTAAGGATAAAATCCTCTTTTTTTAAAATAATAAAAAAAAAGGATTTATGACACTTTTCTTAATCCAGCCTAGAACTCTAGTTGACAAATTAATTTCAATTCCCTAATTAGTAGTCCTCTCTCAGCAGCTGGGTCTTTGCACATGATTTTTTTCTCCACTTGGAATACTCTCTTCATCCTCAACTCCAAATCATCCTTTCTTTCTCAACCCAGAATCATTTCCTCTAAGAAAACTTCCCTGAATTATGGCATCGGTCAGGTACTCCTCTTAAATGCTTCCAAAGTCCCCTGCGCATGTTGGAGTTCTATATCCTTCTATTGTAGCATTGTTTTATTTTAAAACCAGAGAGTAACAAATAAACATAGGATAGAGTCTTATGGTTACTGTAGTAAATTTATCCCTCCATCTTTCCCCCTAGCCTCTTATCACTTAAACAACAACAAACAAACAAACACAGGCTGGTGTGTGTATGTGTGAGGGCTGCAATAAAGAGGTGCCTATTTGCTGAAGAAAAGGAAGGGTATTTCTCACAGGTGTCCTCTAGAGCTGGCAGGAGAGGTCTGAGCAGCTCTGTGACCATGGGCCAAGGAGAAAATGGTGAGGACAACCTCTTTTATTGCCTCCTTTTTTTTTTTTTTCAAATATGTTAGAATTTTATAAATAAATTTCTCAGAATTTGTGATCTGGGAACCACTGACATTACTTGACTCTCCTCGGGAGTGAAACTCGGTGTATTTGTGTTTCTAATTTACTTCAGTCTCTTTAAATAACTGATATCCATTTTAAAGTATTTGAGGACACAAAGAACAGTGTGGTGATTGCCTGGGGAAGGGGAGGTGGAGGGAAGTGGAGGAGGGTATAGGGGGATAAATGGTGATGGACAGAGACTCGACTTGGGCGGTGAACACACAATACAGTGTACAGATGATTGTTGTGGAATTGTGCACCTGAAACCTGTATAATTTTGATAACCAGTGTCACCCCAATAAATTCAATAAAAAGGAAAAAAATCTTAAAATAATTGATATCTTTAAATTTTTAAAAATAAAAATAAGTAACTAGTTGGGGAAAGTGAGAAGTATAATTTTCATCTCTGTAGGATCACTTCACAAGCATTATAGTAAGTCGCAGAAAGTAAGAAGATAAATCATTTTGTAAAATCAAAGTAGCATGCCTTATAGCAAAAGATACAATTAATTTTAAGTGAACAAACACAAACTAACCACTGCAGTTTCTGCAGCAAATGAAACCACACAACCAGATTTATAAGGAAAACTTTTCAGTTTTCTCATATGCACCATTATTTGGTTGTGAGTGTTCAAGACTGAGGCGGATTGGTCCTATGATGGCTTCTTGTCACACTCAAAAGGCATAGAAATAGATGAGCTGGGGAAAAAAAGCAAAGAGGACCCCATACATAGATTTAAAGCCCAAATTAAAATCACATGGTATTTAATTTCATCTCATGTCATCCCCTAGTCATTTGAAATGTCACCATGATTCTAATTATTTTTAAAATAGCTTGTGATTTTATTTCTTAGTGTATAATCATATAAACTGTATATGAAACCACATTATACAAAGGTAAGTAAACAGAGAGGTTTGTCATGTGCATGAAACAAGCAGATATATTCATTATGTCTTAATCTTAAATAAAATCATTAAAATGTCACTCTGAGAAACTGTATGTGGGGTTGTTCCTCTCAACATCTGTACACTGTTACATACTCCATTGCCTGTGGCAGTGTTTACTCCCAATGTACTTGCTTATATGTTCTTTATTAAATCATTAATTGCAAATCCTTAGCTCAAGAAAGGCTCTTGAGAAACACAGTAGACCAAGTTTTAGGCAAACTATACATCACGTCAGGATGATTATGAACTAACCTAGCTTTAAAGATTTCTGCAGAAGCACATGCCATTAAAGAGAACTGAGTTAGTGTTGCCATATTTAGCACATAAAAATGCTAAGTTTGAAGTTAAGATAAACAACGAATACTTTTTTAGTATAAATAAATATTTGGAACATATTTATGTTTAAAAAGCATTTGTTGTTTAACTGAAATTCAAATGTAAGTGGGTGCCCTGTGTTTTATCTGGCCACCCTAAAGCCAAACCCAGACAAGGGTAATTTCTGCCAGATGACTCAATTTCTCTGCTATAGATTGCTACATCTGAGATCATTCATCCAAGAGAAAGGGTGATCATAAGCTGACAACCTGAGGTTAATTAAGAACTAATTCTTGGACAAGTTGTCAAAAGTCAATACTTCTATCTCCATTGTAACAGTCAATTCAATCAATACAGATTTTTAAAAGGGTTTTAAACAAATATGATTTTTGTAATTCTTTTTCTCTAATAACCTATAAACATGGTGCTCATTTCATTTCTATGTGAGATTATCTTTAATGGACAACATAAACTTTTAGCTAAATTAAAAATATAAAATTAGAACTTCATAAAAGCCAACATAAAAGGCGAGGCAGTATATTTTAAATAATAGATCATTTTCTTGTATGTCTTAAATTTAATTAAAACTGAATTTATCATTCAGTCTCCCAACCCCATTTTTCCTCTCCCTGAATAATATCATAGCTAACTGATAGCCAAGTCAGAAACATGAGTCATTCTCAATTTTTTTCACACAACCCACATTTTTAAATAGCTTTTTAGTATCTACTATATTTACCAATGTTACATTGTATTTACCATACCATAGAAATTTAATAGAAATTTAACATGTATTCTCTTTCCTGGCACAACAACCCAACAAGATAGGAACTATCATGACTCTTACTCTACAGATGAAAGAACTGAAGCATAAAGAAGATGAATGGCTTGTTCAAGTTCACACAGCCAAGCAGTAGGAGAGCCAGAACTAAAATCTAGGTGCTTCTTAATCACCATGTTAACTCCACATATCCAATCGGTCACCAAGTTCTGTCAATTCTACTCCATGAATATTTTTCAAATCCTTTCTCTTCACCCCCATCTCAACACCTTAGCTCAGGCCCTCATTAGTCTTCATAAATGGTCTATAATTTTGGGTTCTGTGTTAGTTTCGTAGGCTGCCATAACAAAGTACCATAAATTGAGTGGCTTAAGCAACAGAAATTTATTGTTTCACAGAACTGGAGGAAAAACGTCCGAAATCAATGTGTCAGCAGGGCTGGTTCCTCATGTGGGTCATGAGAGAACAACTTGTTCCAGACTTTTCTCCCTGACTAGTAGACAGCCAACTTCTCCCCGTGTCTCTTCATGTCATCTTCCCTCTGTGCATGTCTGTCTCTATGTCCAAATTTCCCCCTTTTTATAAGAACACTAGTCATACTGGGTTAGGGAACCTCTCAACTTCAGTATGACTTCATCATAACTAATAACATCAACAATGACCTATTTCCAAACACATTCTGCGATACTAGTTAAGATTTCAACCATCTTTTTGAAAGAGGACACAGTTAACCCATAACTGATCCCTTCTAGTTTGCTCTCCCTTCCCACCAAAACCCTTTTGATGAAATTCAAATCTAATCCTGTCATTCCATTATTTCCATATTTTCAAGGACAAGTCACAGTCTCCAGGATAAAAGGCTAAATTTGGGGTGTGGAGATAACGGACTGTTTTACAATCCATCTTACGCTTGTCACTCCAGCTTTATTTCTAGCTTCCTTCTGCTCTCCTTGTTCAGCCCTTGAACTTTAAAGTTCCAGACAGACATTAACTTGACCTGTTCTCTTTCACCTCTAGACCCTTGCTGGGGCTCTACCAAGAGGTGTTCTTTCACCTCCACCAAGAACACCCTGTGCTTCTCCCTCATCTCATGTTTTAGCCTAGCCCACAGAAGAGGAGATCTGCTTCTCTCCCTTTTCAGGAGTTTTATATAGAAGACATCCTTGATGCTCTCTTCTTGTGCCATCCTCATTCCTCATGAAGAATGAATTTTCTAAGCTGATTGTTCTGAGCTACATTATGTTAAAGAAGAAAAAAATTAAGAGTAAAACAATGATTATCATACACCTTCAGGTCTACAAAGCGTAGCGTTGGGGTAAATGTCAAGATTTATAAATGTGACATTTGTTAGAATATATTTTACTAGTGGTTTGAACCACTGTGCTAAAGGTGAATGCTCATGTATCAAATGCATCCTTGCCCATTTCTTCACTTCCCCTGTTGGGGTGTGGCAGGCCTGCTTGTGCTTCCTGACTTTCTATATCAAATACAACAGAACAGGGCCTCCCTTTATCTCTCTGTTCCAGGTTCTCTCCTATTGGTTAAGTGAATGAGGACTTCTGGGGCCTGGTCATTTCAATTTGGAGGGAAAGAAACCCCATTTCAATCTCAAGCCTAGGCCAGCTACTATAACAGAATTTTCCAGAAGTATTGTTTGGGAAGTTATAGGGCATCTGCATCTAAGAAAACAAAAGTTCATTTCTCCTGTGCTCATGAATCTTTGTATATGTACTCCACTGCTCAGAATCGCAAAGGGGAGAAAGACTGGTGCACCAAGTCACCAGTAGGCTCTCTAAATAACACTTTACTGGAATTAACATGGACAAGTGTCCTTTAAATATATATAGTTCTTGTCTCCAGAGAAGGAGGGTCTTTGTACTGATAACCTGGTCATTGGACTGTTAACTTCTTGAAGGCAGACATGTGTCTTCATCATTTTTATAGATACAGCACCAGACACAGGGCCTTTGGAAACATACTGAGGACTATGCTTCTACAATATATCTGTAAATGAGCCTTACTACAACATAGAAAAATGAACCATTCAGCCCGGGGGGTGGGGGGGTGGGGAGGGGATAAACCTCTTAAAGTCTAAGGTGTACTATAGTAGCAAATAGTACAGAAAAGCATGGCAGAAAATGTTTGTGAAATCCATGTTAAGGTGCAAGGTAACTAATTACATATTCATAGAGAAATATACAAAAACACTTATAAAGGTTAAATACCCACGTTGTCAAAGCACCCTGAGTCACAATTTCAGACAAAATTATCTTGATAAATTAATACTTTGTCTTTTTAATATAATCATAAAACATTTGGCAATCATTGGCAATATTGAGCATAAATTAGGTTGGAATAAAGTCGATGTGTTGGGTGTCATTTCTTGGTTCTATTCAGTTGTTGTTGCCATTTAAACATTACTATATTGGTGCCTTCACCATCCTATTTGCTACTTAACATTGTCCAACAAATAACTAAACAGCGTATCTTTAGTCTGTTCTACAATATCCCAGATTCTCAGGAAGGTATTATATCGTAAAATTGGGAAATTCCTATTTTGTGAGTTGGCAATTCCACTTGACAAAACATAAATATGGCCTATTCAATCCATTAATTTAATAAATGATTTAATTCGAAACACTTAAGTAATTCCTTAGGCATCCATAAATGCACCCCAGGGATGACTGTCATTGGCCCTGCTGGGGTCAGGTTCCCATTCCTGAACCAACCATTGTGTCCAGGGCAATGAGTTTATGAATGACAGCTCCACCAGAAGGCCAAAGTAGGGGAGACAGGCAGACAAAAACAGTGGAGCATGGTGGAAGGAGCACAGACTGGAGAATCAATGGCTCCACAACCATCTGTGTAGACTCTGTTCCTCCCTCAGAAAATTAAGGGTGTTCCAGCTCCAATATTCTCTCATCCTACATGAAACCATTAACTTCACAATGATCTACTTATCTAAATAATAAAGATTCTACTCTCTTGATGGAGAAGGTAAACAATGTTTGGCTGGAATATGAAATCTGTGTGACTCTTCCCAAATACATAAGACTTCAGTGCCTTAAGACAAAGGAACAGAGAAGCCAATTGAGGGAGTTTTATCATAGAGTAGGTGGGGTTTTAGCAGCTCTTATATCACAACAACAAGAATGTGCTGACTTTCTGCTCCCAATGCCTACTGTCAAGGTGATCTTTTACTCCTGTCCAAAGATCTAACTGAAACACCTGCCAGATATAATCCACACCTTTTAGTAACTTACAGTTAAAACCCTGAGTATGCCTCTAACCTCCTTTCCTCTGCCCCATCAGTGAGCCCTGGTCTACAGCCACACAATCTTTATGACTCACCATGTAGTTCCATGGCTTTATAACACTAGCAGTAATGGTAGTATTTATTAAGCACCTACTATGAGCCAGGCATTATTCAGGCACTAGAGATACAGCAGTGAACAAAATAAATCCCTGCCCTCATGAACCTAACATTCCAGGGGGGTTGGAGATTGGTAGTCATTAGGTAACCAAATAAATAAAGAACCCAGTTGGGGTGAGAGGTAACTTAAGAAATGGTGCTCAGGGGTGATATTAGAGCTGTACATGAATGACCTGAATGAAGAGAAGAAGTCCTACCATGAGAAGATCTATGCTTGGCACTGGGCCAGGGATATTATATCTGTGGTCGTTAATCCTCCCAGCAATTCTGCAAGGTGGAAATTACTGTTCTCATTTTATTCTGAGAGGACTAGTAGTTTGTTCAGATTGCACAGCACAAAATTCAAATTCAAGCCTGTGCGATTCCTCTGGCCCCCTCTTAGACTTTATGCCTTTCCTTCGAGTTGACGTGCTCTTCCTGACACTCTCCAACAGACTCTTCCTCTTCATTCCAGGTGCTCAACTATCATTTCCTTTGCAAAACTTCTCCTGGCCAGCAATACTCCATTATTTCTCTTTCTCTCCTTCTGCTTCTGCTTCTATGGCACTTTATATGGGATCTCTCTTGCAATGACAAATACATTGTAATTTTCCATTTATATATCAGAAATGGAAAAATTTCTCCTCTCCTACACTAGTAGCTCCTTCAGGTCAGGGCCCATTTCTTACTTATGAATGTAGCCCTCAAATCTTGCCCAAGGCCTGGAACACTGAAAATGCTCAAGAAATGTTTGTAGAATAAATGTTGTTTGGCTATGGAATGAAATGGATGGGTTGCAACTACTCAACACACTGTCATTGGGAATGTGGGAACAATCAGAGACAAATGGGTCCTTCTCACAAAAACAATTACGGGTCCTTCTTTGGAAATCAGTGACATTAAAACTGGAGAGATCTTTACTGTCTTACAATAATACAAGGGTGGCCACTACTGAAAACTAAAAAGGACTTTTTTTCAAATAAAAATATTTTTAAATTCAACCATCAAGCTATTTTTAAGTTTTCTAAAACTTACATTTCCAAAAGATTCAATAGGAATGGCATTTTCCTCTTCTGTACCTGGAGTAGAGAAAATTCCCTGCCTTGAGCATTTTTCATTCTTACATATTTCTCCATTGATATAAGATGCTTTGTTTATGGAAATACTTAATTAGCAAGACCTTTATTTTTCAGAGAAATCTCACTCTTAAGAAAAGGGGCTTTTAAATAGCATTGGAAATTTCATTTTAAAAATGGGAGTTGAAGTGCACGGCATAGAGCATGTTGTGAAACAGGCAGCACATCATTATCACCTCCCACTCAAACCCATTTCAACTATAATCCCTGTATTTGGGTAGTTCAGCTAATTAACAACCTGGTATTACTGTGAAGATGAGATTGTCATGTTATTTGAAGTAGTTTTTCACAGTCTTTAAGTACTAACCACTCAATTTATTAACAGTTTGCTCTACCTTAAGTGAAGGAAATTACCTAATTATTGTGGGTCTGAAAATGAGAAGAAATATATATATGTATATTTTATCATTACCTATAAAGAATACCAAAATTAAAATGGCATTTTAAAATATAAGTAAAATTCCTGAAAATGCATATTAATAGCCTGCTGCCAATGGCTTTTACAGGTATGTAAACATTTCCCTTACACACTTTTGTTAACTTTTAGCTTGATGTGATCTAACAAAAATAGGGCAAGAGAGAGGAAAAAAACACCTATTTTGGAAACAGAATGAGCAGTGATTTAAATTGTGAACCTTGCAACCAAATTGGCTAGGTTCAAATCCTGGTTCTACCACTTATTAGTTCAAAGAACTTAGGCCTTACTTAGTCTCTCTGTCCCTCTCTTTCACCATCTATAAAATGGGTAAATTAATAATAATAAGGCTCACCTAAGGGATTGCTGTGAGAAGTAATGATTTAATACATGAAAAGTATCAGAACACTCAGCAAATGCTAGCTATCATTAATTTCGTCCAGCTCTCCCTGTAATACCCTACTTCCCCATGATAATACTTTCCAGTATAATTTCCCTGCCTTTCCAAGCACGGAGAGCTCTTTACAACTCTAAAAAGTTCTGGGACCATCCCACGATGGCAATTGTATGTTTTTTATCCATTACTTGAGAATGTGCAAAGATTACAAAAAGCTACTCTGAATTAAATGACATAATCTATATGAGAAGCCTCACATGTGGCCTGGAACATAATAATGCCTCCATAATTCCCACTTAAATAATTGCTTTTCTCTCCACCCAGGTTCCAGACTTGTATCTACTAAGAAACGAATAGGACAACCTTGGCAAATGATGGCTCTGAGTCCTGGTGTCCTCTGTAAATTGGTAGGTGAAATAAAAACAGCTAAGATGACCAAGCTGGTTATTTTTATATTTGCTCCCAGACCCATTCCTACATATCCCAGCTCTACGCTGTATCACTAAGGTCTCATCCCTACAAACTTCATCCTCAGGCACTATTGTTAACTGGCCTACAGCTAGTTTGGCCGAGGGGATTCAAGATCCTGATTCAAGAGCAGACAGAAAGCAGACTAGGGAATTTCTCCCCATCTCTCTGTTTCCAGAGTGTCTTTGGCAGTAGCTATGTATCCTCTGTGGTCTCAGCTCCCACAGCTCCCAGGCAGTCCTGGCTTCTGGACTTTGTAACACCTCAACCCTTTGTTCTTCCAGCTGGGACTGTTGGCAGTTTCCTCTTGTCTCTAATTTCTGATTGCTTTCCTCTCTCTGGTTTAGTCTTTCAGCTCTTCCAACACTATTGGAACTATTTCCCCATATCAAATTTCCTCCATCAAACTACCTGCCACGGGCTCTGCTATCTGACTGAATCCCGTCACGATCACTGACAGACCTTCAGCTTTCTGTTCCTACCATAGGTTAAGTGTGGGTAGGTTCAGAATTTTACTGGCATTTTTGCTCATTGCTCATTCTACCTAACCCCATGCTTTCTATCCATAGGTCAGATGTTCTTCCAATACTCTCTGCTGTATCTCTATCATTCCATTTAACATGCTGTGTCCTAATAATTTGTTTGTGCATCTAAATACTTACTATACTCTGAACTCTTTGAGTAGGACTGTCTTTCTTCCTTTTCATAAACTTAATGCAGTATTAGTGCATAGTTAGAACCTCTATACAAGTGTTATAAATGAATGAATGTATGAATGGAGTCAACATTTCATGAGTCCAGATGTAAGCTGTCTCTTTTCCTTGTTCTTGATTGCAGATCACCAGGAAAAACACAATTTCTCCCACACCAGCCTGCCACAGAACCCAAAATTCTACCATAGAATGCAATGGGGTATTTTATTTTTTATCTGAGTCCATTTTAAAAGGTTAATTTCCCAGGGAAAAGTTAAGTCATTATCAGTCATTCACACCTCAGAAGGCATTTGTTTTATAGATTGTTTCCTACAGATACAGACTGCTGGAAAGGAGTGAGCAAATCCAGACAGAAGGAAAGGAATGTCCAGAGCAAGCAGTCAGCCTATACTATGCAGGATAGTAGTCCCCTGACTGGCCCACATCATGTTGTCATTCCCCACTTTGCAAAAGTCTCAATTTGAAGTTTGCCCTATAGAAAGGTGCCAGATGAGTGCGAATTTTTTATCCACTGAATGAACGTGGAGAGAGGAGGATAAGAGGAGAAGTCCCATGAGGAGAGAGTGTTCCTCAGCTGAGAACTGAGATAGAATTGGCTGAGGATTGAGAATAGATATGAAGTGTGACAAGTGGCAGGGGATGCAATGAGTTGAGAAAAAGGCACCCAGAGGTAACCTTGAGTGACTCTTAGCAAGAAAACATTAAATGGTCTGAGTTGGGGAGAAAGGTCATCATAATAGGGCTTCTCAACTTGACATTCACCATGTGCTCTCAACTGAAGAGAGTATTTCAACTGGTTATATTCTGGTTGATTTTTTAGGAAATGTGTGCTATTATCATATTACCAAATTTGGATTTCTGAAGGCCTCAGGATATGGTTATTTGATCCTTTATTCATTTATTTAATAGAATGTTATTAAAAGCTGACTATATATTGAGCACTATACTTAGAGCCAAGAAGATGCCTCTCAAGTATCAGAGGTCTACATTTCTTTCACAGACAGGTTAGTAGATGAGTACCCAGGGCTTAGGGAAGAAAAGAGAACAGGAAAATGAACAGAGGTGAGAGACAAAGATAAGCTCAGTTCTGAGTCTCAATTCAATGATTATTCTATAACCTGAGACTGTTTGATAGTTTAAGCTCACCCCCCAGCAATGGGGAAAGGTATTTGTCCTTGAATACCCAGTTCCTAGCATAGCATCTGGAATGTAGCTGGTGTTTAATAAATATTGGATGAATAACGGATATATATGAATGGATGGATGGATGGATGGATGGATGGATGGATGGATGGATGGATGGATGGATGAATGGATGGATGGATGAAGGATAAATGGATGAATCCATTTCAAAGCAAAGGGCTTTCAGAATGATCAATCAAAAAGAAGTTCTCAATTTAAATCTTCCCCCCTGTATTTCAGATAAAATAATTTATTCTTTAAAGCCAGTTCTGGGAAATGCAGAAAGCTACTTTAAATGTTTTTGGATTATGAAGAAAGATACATAGATGAATGAAGAGAATAAATGGATAAATGAGATATCACCTCAGGTATTCTCCTCAGATGAGTCATGCTTACCTAGATTGACATTAAAATCTTATAAAAAATGTCCCCCCAAAATCTGTGACTGCTTTTTCATCCTTACCAGCATCTCCTCTACTCATTTTCAAACTGTGTAAATTTGTTCCTGATTCAACCTCAATTACCCACCCACACCAAATCACAAAAACTACTTCAACCTCACGGATACTCTCATTTAATTGTTGTTTCAAGTCATCGTAAAGATCACATGTTTTTGTGTTCCTGGAAATGATATTGTGTGTGTGTGTGTATACACCTATATAGGTACGTGCATAAAGTATCATAAATAATGTCCCGGCCATAGATCACTCCAAGTACCTGGAGATATGGGACAACCTGTTCTCTTTTCTGTAAACACTATGATCTATTCTCTTTAGGATCTATGTCTATCTTTGTTCAGGACTCAGGGACACAGTGCTGAGAACTGATATCCACCAAGTGAATCGGGGAGGAGGGGCAAGCTTGGAGTTGAAGTGGCCCAGAAGAGGTTCAAAAAGGTCACTGGGCTTCAAATTATGAGTGAAGGGTCTTAGCAGTCACATTCAGGAAGTCATTTGGGAGAACTTAAGCAGGTAAGTAATGGGATTTGATTTATTTCTTCATAAGATTTTGTGTGCTATATCAAATGGTGATTGGAAGGCACCAAAAGCAGATGGGAAAAGACTATAATATATAAGTTAGGGCAAAACTGAAAAAAAATTCAATTCAATATTTTTTACCATTAAACTTCTACCATTATTAATCCATTTTAATTTAATTCCAGTTTTCCATTTTACTTTGAGGTGAAAGCCTTAAACTTTTCACATCTTGGATTTCAACATCAAAAAACCACAGACCTAGGCATATCCACAATTTTTTTTGTTATTGTCCAAGTGTTCCAAGTTCTCAGAGAGTCTTGACATCAATAACCTTTAAAAACTTCCTAACACTTGTTGTTTGATGATTTGTTGATGGCGGCCATTCTGACAGGTGTGAAGTGATACCTCATTGTTGTTTTAATTTGCATCTCTCTGAAGATTAGTGATGTTGAGCATTTCTTCATATGTCTCTTGGCCATTTGTATGTCTTGTTTGGAGAGGTGTCTCTTTAGGTCTTCTGCCCATTTTTTAATTGGGTTCTTTGTCTTCCTTTTGTTAAGTTGTGTGAGTACTCTATGTATTTTGGAAATTAACCCCTTATCTGATGTATCATTGGCAATTATGCTCTCCCATATAGTGGGTTCCCTTTCCATTTTGATGGTTGTTTCTTTTGCTGTGCAGAAGCTTTTGAGTTTGATGTAGTCCCTTGTGTTAATTTTTTCCTTTGTTTCTCTTGCCTTAGGTGATGTATCAGTGAAAATTCTGCTGCATATGATGTCTGAAATTTTGTTGCCTGCATTTTCTTCAAGGATTTTTATCATCAAACAAGTGCTGGTGAGGGTGTGGAGAAAAGGGGACCCTAGTAGACTGCTGGTGGGAATGCAGACTGGTGCAGCCACTATGGAAAACACTATGGTGTTACCTCAAAAAGTTAACAATTGAACTGCCATTTGACCCAGTGATCCCACTTCTAGGAATATACCTAAGAAGCCTGAAACACCAATCAGAAAGAATATATGTACCCCTATGTTCATAGCAGCACTATTTACAATAGCTAAGATCTGGAAACAGCCCAAGTGTCCATCAGTAGACGAGTGGATAAAAAAGCTGTGGTACATATACACAATGGAGTACTATGCAGCTGTAAGAAAGAAAGATCTCTTATCCTTTGAGACGACATGGAGGGACCTGGAAAGTGTTATCCTAAGCAAAACAAGCCAAGCAGAGAAAGACAAATATCACATGATCTCACTTATTTCTGGAATATAATGAACTAAACAAACTGATGAAAAAAATAGACCCAGAGTCATAGAAGTAGGGTACAGACTGACAATCCTCAGGGGGGGAAGGGAAGGGCTAAGCCACAGAACTTATATGCATGTATGCATAACTGATGGACATAGACAACAAAGCTGGGGAAGGAGTGGTGGGGAGGGGGAAGAGGGTGTCAGTGGGGGGGAAAAAGGAGAAACGTGTAACAAAATAAATTAATAAAAATAAATAAATAAACCAACAAACTAAAAAAATACTTCCTAACACTGTCTGGCCGGTGTGGCTGTGGTTGAGCGTGGACCCATGCACCAAGAGGTCACTGGTTTGATTCCCGGTCAGAAGACATGCCCAGGTTGTGGGCCTGATCCCCAGTGGGGAGCATGCATGAGGCGGCCAATTGATGTTCTCTCTCATCGATGTTTCTCTCTCTCCCTCTCACTTCCTCTCTCTCTAAAATCAATAAAGGGGGAAAATTTTTTAAATAAATAAATAAAATAAAAACTTCCTAAAACTTAGTAGAGAAAAAACAACTGTTTGTTCTATTGAGTTTGAATGTATTGTATATTCCTGTTTCAAAGGTTAAAACTGCTATAGACCGAATGTTTGTGTCCTTCCCAAAATTCATATGGTGCTATCCTAACCCTCCATGTGATAGTATTAGGAGATGGGGCCTTGGGAGGTGATTTTATCATAAGGCTGAAGCCCACATGAATGGGATTAGTGCCTTAAAAAGAGACCCCCGAGAGCTCCCTGCCATCTTCCCCATGTAAAGGCACAGCCAGAAGGTGGCTGCTGAGAAACCAGGAAATGAGCCCTCACCAGACACTGAATCTGTCAGCATCTTAACTTAGGACTTCCCAGCCTCCAGCACCGTGAAAAATAGAATCCTGTTGTTAATAAGCTACCCAGTCTATGGTATTCTGTTATATCAGCCTGAAAAAACTAAGACATTAGTCTTACAGAACTTTGTTGCTTCATGTTTCTATTCTCCAAAAGGGAGGTTGTAACTATAAAATCAAACCACCTAACCTCAACCCTGCAAGGCCCTAATAGTGGGGGTCCCACACTCTACCCAGCACACCACCTCCCCTCAGTCCACATGGCCTCCAATTTGCTCCATCCCTTGATGTCTGTCTTCAATGATGCTGCAAGTGCTTCCAGACATGTCTAACATGCTTTTGGAGAGATGGCTGGATAACTGTTGTACTCAAACACTGAAAGAAACATCTTGTTGGACTGAAAAGAAATCACTTTCATCAGCAACTTCTCTGTTGCCAGGTCTCACTATTATAAATCACAAGAGACTTCAAATATTTTTTAAACGTAAATCTATAACAAATTTTTAATGTAAAGAAAAAGCATATTTTAAAAGGATAGAAAATCACATGGGTTAATTAAGTACAAGAATATATTGAAAAAGAAAAAACAATGTTAACTGAAGTTATTTCTGTTTGCTGGGATTATGACTTCTCTCTATATACTTTCTTTATTTTCCAAGTTTTCTGCAATAAGCATATATTACCTTTGACACCATAGTTATCTTTTAAAAAGTAAATTTGATATTTTACATAAACTTTTAAATTCACCTTTATGATTTCTTTTTTTTTTTTTTATCCTCACGTGAGGACATTTTTTCATTCTTTGTTCAGATAGAGTGGGAGGGAGAGAGAGGAAGAGAGAGAGAGAGAAACATCGACGTGAAAGGGACACATCGAGTGGCTGCCACCCACACGACCAACCAGGGCCGGGGACAAACTGCAACCGAGGTACATGCCCTTAGCGGGAACCGAACCCGGGTCTCTCTGGACCGTAGGCCGACGCTCTAACCGCTGAGCCAAACTGGCCAGGGCCACCTTTATGATTTCTAATGTAACTTGTATATTCTAGTTTCCACTGCAAACTCTGTATGTGTACGTACAAGCACACTTACATGCCTGAACATAATATTATTTCTATTGTAAGCATTAACTCCCAACCTTCAAGTGTAAGTAGTGGGTCTGGGTACCAACTGAAAACAGTACGCCTCACCCACCAGGAGCCTGGGCCAAGGAGAACAAAGGCCCTACATAGGCTTTTGAAGGACAGGGGATTTGTGGAAACAAGAAGGTGGACAGGAAAACAGATTCCAGAAACAGTGCTGAGCTGTCATTGTCAGGCACAGAAGCACGCCAAGTGAGAATTAATGAAGTAATAGGAAAACGAGAAAATAAAATCCAAATATCCAGTGATTCATTAAGACAGATTCCCAGTTTCCTTAAGACAGATTCTTAGTCTCCCTTACTATCTTAGGGATGATATTGTCAGACTTCCTTTCTACTTTCAAAAACTGACAAAAAAAACTGGTGTTTTGTTATATGCCAAGATCGTGTATAGTGCCTTACATACATGACCTTATTTACATTTTTCTTTTAATATTCATAATTACCATGTAAGAAGGCATAATAACCATGTAAGAAAGCATTTATTTCAAAAGCTTTATTGAAATCCCATTTCTACTACTTACTAGCTACATAGTCTCAGGCAACGATTTAACCTCTCAGCCTCAGTTATTTCCTCTGTAAAATGGGGGTAAAATAATAGTATCCATCCCCCTGGGTTGTTGAAGATAAAGTGAGATGTGTCTGTAAAGCACTTAGAAAAGTATCTTGCACATAATAATCACTGGACATATTTTTGCTGTTATTTGCCATTACAGAGATGAGAAAATTGAGGTTCTAGAAAGTGAGTCAGGATTTCAATCCAGGATTCTCTGGCTTCAAATCCACTGTAAACTCATAATCACTTTACAGATACAGAAGCTACAGAGTAAATGCCCTGAAGGCCTCAAATGGAAGTGTTCTAACCTGTTGCATAATGAACTGTGAGTGGTTCTTAGTTGTTTGAGGTTATTTTTACCACGCTTTCTTAAAATGTGATATGCTATGAGATTACACAGCTCAGAATTCATAGGTATTGAGTTTTCTCTTTTCCTGGATTTTGTTAAGAATCTTGTATCAGCCCTGGCCGGTTTGGCTCAGCGGTTAGAGCGTCGGCCTGCGGTCCAGAGAGACCGGGTTCGGTTCCTGCTAAGGGCACGTACCTCGGTTGCAGTTTGTCCCCGGCCCTGATTGGGTCGTGTGGGTGGCAGCCACTCAATGTGTCCCTTTCACATCGATGTTTCTCTCTCTCTCTCTCTCTCTCTCTCTCTCTCTCTCTCTCTCTTCCTCTCTCTCCCTCCCACTCTATCTGAACAAAAAAATGGAAAAATGTCCTCGGGTGAGGATAAAAAAAAAAAAGAATCTTATATCAAACACATAGATATGTGCTTCTGTTTTATAAGCAAAAGCAGGGAAACATCATTAGGAATTGCGGGATCATTACTCTGATCCAGCCGGTCCCTCTACAGGACTCTAGCCGAACACCTTGGACAGAATGAAGCTGGCTCTAACCTAGAGCATACAAAACACAGAAACAGTGTATTTTTCTTTTTGTGTGACCTTCCCAATGACAGTTTTGTTATTCTAAATAACATGCTGCTTTTGCTGTGGGAGTATAGCGGTGACTAACAAAGGTTTTTGGACTGAAGAGACCCAAATCCAGGCCCTTCCTCTGTCCTTCCTGGCTGTAGGATCCTGTGCACATTAAGCTCTTTGAAATCTATTCGGTAGTGCTCCCTTATCTCCCTTATCTGGGAGATACATTCTGAGACCCCTGGTGGATGCCTGAAACCTCAGAGAGTACCGAACCCTATGTATACCAGGTTTTTCCCTATACATGTGTTTTTATGATCAAGTTTAATTTATAAATTAGGCACAGTAAGAGATTAACAACAATAAATAATAATAAAATATCAATTATAACAATACACTGTAACAGAAGTTATGTCAATGTGGTCTCTCTCTTTCTCTCAAAATATCTTATTGTGATACATTTACATTTTCACTTAAAGGAAGTACTTTACGGCTTCCCTTTGGCACATCTGAAGTGCCAGCATCACTACTTGTGCGTTTTGGGGCCATTATTAAGTAAAATAAGGGCTATCTGAACACAAGCCCTGCAACACCATGCAGTATATCTGACAACCGAGAGGGCCACTAAATGCCTAGCGGGCAGGTACTGTTCACAGTGTGGATACATGGGACAAAACTAAGGAATGATTCCAGTTCTGGGCAGGGTGGGTTTGAACAGCATATGATCTCCTCACACTGCTCAGAAAGACGCGCAATTGAAAACTTATGAATTGTTTATTTCTGGGATTTTCCATTTAATATTTCCAAACTGCGGTTGACCTCGAGTAACTGAAACTGTGGAAAATAAAACCATGGATAATGGGGGACTACTGGAATGAGGGTGACAGTACCCACCTCCTAGGAAAGGGGGTAAGGAGAAAGCTAATTGGGAGAATGTGTGCAAAGTCCAGGTACGGAGTCGGGCCTCAATCAACTCTTGCAGTATTATTAAAAGGAAAACATTTTCAGATTCCAAAAAACAACCCTATTTTAAGCGACATGTTCTAGAGGAAAGAAGTGAGTCAGGAAATGTGCACCCTATTTTGGGCTTGAGAACTGCAGTCACAGGAACCAGCAATTTCCCTGAGAGTTTGTGAGTTGATTATAATGTGGAGAAAGTAATATTTGTTGGCTACCTGCTTGGATGCATGGAACACAACTTTCTCCTCCTAAGAATGAATTGTATAAAACATAAATTTTTCAATCATGTGGCCCTTTTTCATTGGGTGTGGGATGAGGAGAGCACTTCAAAACATTTTCCATTGTGTACATTTCTCTTTAAACTCTATCTGCACATGTCAAATTGTCAGCCGCCGAATCTAGTCTACAGATCCAGACCAAACACTGCTTTAGAAGCTATAGAAGCTATGAAAGCTCCTCGGAGAGCCTTGCAGCTACCAGGAAACAGGAAAACTTTGAATTCAGCAAAAATAACTCCTGAAAAATTCTCCTGCCGGTACCTTATCACTCTGCTTCCCTTTTCCTGTGCTGTGCATACTAAAAAGAAGAAGGGAAAGAGAAATAATGGATTCTCTGGATTTCTTGTGATGATATGCTCAGAAATGGTTTCTCTGGGGTCTAATGAGACATTCTTTGCAGGAGGAATAATACAAATTCAATTCTAACCCAACTATTGAAGCATCATTTCAAGGAAACAATAATTACCATCCTTACTTTTCTTGTATTTATCCTACAATAATAAGTGTTTTGTTAAATATTTTTAAAGCTTTTCCTTTCTGATGAAACTTCAGTTTCTATAACAAAACTTATACAGAAACCAAAAAAATTGGAAATTATTAATTAAGCTATCGGGGAAGAGCTCCCAAAGGCTTCAGAATTAAAACATTATGCTTTAACTTCACTTTTCAAGACTTCAGGATTCTCTCTTATAAAACAGTAAATGTTCTATCCCCCCAAATGGGTGCTGTTGGTCATTTCATCATTTCATGCTGCTTCTGTTCATTCAACTGAGTAGTGTCACTAGGTTGTGTATGTATCAACAGGAACAGAAAATAATGCTAGGAAACGGACACTAATAGCAAAAACAAAAACAGAATAACAATTGAGAAGTCTGAATATAAACCTCTTCTTTTCTCAAGGAACCACTGGCAGCAAGCTGTATGAACTATGTATTTATCATTTTATATTTGCCTACAGTGACACCTGCTGGAAAACACTGTTGAAGCTTTAAAATGAAAATAAATTTAACAATAAAACAACCAAGTTTTAAAAACATCAGCCATATGTTATTATTTTTTATTAAAAACACATTGCTTGCACTTCAATTTAATTTCTGATTCTGCTTTTGAATTTTTTGTGTGCAAGCTGAAAAACGAAGATTCCGTTCCACCCGATTATTTTACTAGCATGAGAAAGTTGGAATTAACTCATATAATACAAACTATTTTAAGATATAAGTATTTGTAAACATTTTAGTTACATTATTTTGCTTCTTTTTGAAATGTTGCTTTAAAATTCTGCATATCAACTGCAAAGTGATAAGTGATTTTTAAAATCCTGCTCAAGTTTAAACATCAAGACATTGAACACTGTGAAAATGTTCAATAGCTCACACTATCCTGAGCAGGGTTAACACATTTTGTGTTAAAGCCATTTTGTGTTTGGGTTTTCGGGTTGGTTTTGAGGTGCCAGTTGCACTGTCCATTGAGCGACTAATGTGGATCTTATGCAAATTACCTTTGATTTCAACAGAGACTTTGCACACTAAAGTTCCCATCTCCAAAAGACACAGAAAAGGATTTGTGCACCGGAGTCCCATCACCATTAATAATATCCACACACAAAAACTCTGGTAGATTAAGAAGGTACAAGCATTTACTTGGAAATGGATCCTTCAAGAAGTCAACCTTACCTTAGGATTTGGTATCTTACACTTTTCACCAGCATGGGACAATTTGCAAAGTAGTACCTCTATCGTTGAGTTCAATAACTTCAGTCTTTTCACTGTCTGGACTGTGTGCTGTTGGTGGCAAGTTCTCCAACTTAAACATTTTTTTCTAAGTATAAAGGCTGCCATCAAACTCAGAGCTCCTTTTTTAATGCACCTTTGTGTATAGAAATGTTTTTTTAATTTTTTTAAAGTAAAGAATAATGTAAATAAACATTACATATGTTATCATTATACTTGCCCATTAATGATCAATAAATTAGTAAATTATGAAACAAATAAAGTTTGTAAAGACTGGCTCCAGTTCATTTTTAACTATGCCTTCATTCCTATAAGAACTCCCTCTAGCATTAGGTAGAATTTGGTACTTCAGAGGTTCTGATATCTTCATGCCAGCTACATGGCTGGTTCTCCGTAATTTACTATTTCACCACATCTGTTCTTGTGGGAGGAAAGGTATCTTTGCTTAAAAGTCAAAATTCACGGGGAAACAAATATTCTCTGACATCTTATATTTACCTCCATATTAATCCATTCTCATTCCTTCAGCACTGAAGACCATGTCTTTATAAACTAGTGAAGATGCCAGTGATTTGCAGAGATGATATAGCCCAGAGGTAGACTAAGGTCAGGTACACAAGAAGCACTTGCTGAATTAGCTAGATATGTCCTGCACTCTGACTTCTGTAGCTAAGCAAAGCCAGTAACCTTCTTTTATCTCTGTCCATTTCATTCTAAAGTGATTAAAACTACCTTTAAAAATGAGATAGTTTTTTTTTTTTTTTTAAATATCATTCTTTTCCAGGTGCCCAGATAAGCTTTATCTACAAATGTTCAAAATAAGTAAGAGTCTCTCAAAATGTTCCTTCAATTCCTGGGATTGAGCTTTCCAGGCAGCACAGTAGATTTATCTAGTCTTTAAATTCCACCCCCAATTAAATCCACATTATAAAAGAGGGGAGACTGAGGTAAGATATAGAAAATAGAAGCTTTTCAGTCCAAAGAATCACAAGAAATATTCAGAGAGACCTTGGATCTCTTACCACAAAGAGAGAGTACATAAAATTGGGTTTAAAGTCAACCTAGAGCGCTTGTGGGCATAAGTGTTAAACTTGGCATGTAGATGTATATTTACATTTGTTTTAATTTTACCTTTATGTTTATATTTGCTTTTATAAATAGTATATTGGAGAGAAAATTTGATATTCAATTTATTAGATTTTAAAACACTCCAATCATTAGAATATCATTAGCAAACCTCATTATCCAATCATTAGAAAACTGTATCAATGAAATTAATTATTTCATGTTTCTCCATGCTTTAAAGGGTTAATCCTCGAATTTTTGTCTGCACAGATTAGGGGGGGAGGGTGTCTGGATGTTTTCTCTTAGAATATTTTAATCTTGGGTTCTCATTGTTATGACAGTTCAAATTAAAATCACATAAGTATCTTCTGATTGTCTCCTTAGAACTGAGAATTGCCCCGTCATTTCAGTGACCGTGTTTCTTTCAAGTAATTCTTCTTTGTGTTATAGTCTGACTGAAAAAAAGAACACAGGCAGACCTTATGTGTGAATGACGAATTTTATCCTGTGAAGAACAAGTCACATAATGGTATAATATGTCCAAAATAAGATTTTTTTTATCAATAATTCCTATAGTTAAAAATAGTGGGAAAGAGAGATTCCAAAATGGCAGCGGAGTGAATGGAAACTACACAGACCATCTCCCAGGACCAAACTGGAATTACAACTAAAATAAAGACAAATCGTCGGGAAAAAGCAACGGAAAAGCAGCGTGCAAGGACCATATAACCAGGGACACTGAATCGATCCTGGTAGGATTGCGGAGGCGCAAGAGGGGAGCTGGGAGCCCACGGACAGCAGCGGCCTTAGCCGTGAACAGCGCCCACCCTCAGGGTTAAAGCCCGAGCCGGCTCCACAGCCCAGAGGGCTGGGACAGAGCGCTAAAATAGCCACAGCCACTCACCTGGGCTCCGGCAGAGGGAGGGCGTACTGGACTGGAACTGTGTGGGGACACTCGGGATTTGGAGGGTGCTCAGAGATTTTGCTGAGTTTCAGCCACACAGGACTGTGGCCTGGCTGTCTTACTCCATCCCAGGGCTCTGGGGAGAGGCAGCAGCCCCTCCCTCGGAGATCCAGCCACACCCAGGTGGGCCATTGAAATGCAAATTGAGGCTTATTAACTATCAGCATCTGCCCCACCCTCCGTAAATCCTCTCATGATGAACACCTGAGGGAGGTTTTCACTCAACTGAGAACCCAAGGCTCTTCAAGTAAATGGGACTAATAGCCTCTAGGCAAAAAGCTAAAGGATAACTTAACCTTTTCTGGGCTTGCAAATCTACCCAGAAAATTAAGACTCGACAGTGGTGTATTATGTGGGTCCTCCCACGCTCATCCAAACCCAGTATAGGGAGCCACAAACAGCAGAACACCAACATCTACAGGAAAAATTTGGCAGGCTCCAAAAACCACTGAGATAGCCAAAATGATGAAACAAAAAAAAACAGATGCCAAATGAAAGAACAAGAGACCTCCACTGAAGATGAGATAAATGAAATGGACTTAAGCAAGTTAACAGAACTAGAATTCAGAGCCATGATCTTGAGGAAGCTCAACAGCATGTGTAAGGACATCAACACCATGAGCAAAGACATAGAAATATTGAAAATAAACCAATTGGAAATGAATAATGACATAGCAGAAATGAAGAACACATTGGAAGGACTAAACAGCACAGTAGAAGAAGCTGAGGACCGGCTCAGTGAATTAGAAGACAGGGTAGAAAAAATCAACCAATCAGAAAACCAAAAGGAAAAAACAATTAAAAAACAGGAAGACAGCTTAAGAGAACTGTGGGACAACTGGAAACGTAATAACATTCGCATCATAGGAGTCCCCAAAGAAGAAGAAAATGAGCAAGGGTTAGAGAATATATTTGAAGAAATAGTGGCAGAAAATTTCCCTAATTTGGTGAAGGAAGAAGGCATTCAAGTTCAAGAAGCACAGAGAGTCCCAAGTAAGAAGAACTCAAACAGGCCCACACCAAGACATATAGTAATTAAAAAGCCAAAAATTAAAGACAAAGAGAGAATCCTAAAGGCAGCAAGAGATAAGCAACAGGTTACCTACAAAGGAATCCCCATAAGGCTATCAGCTGACTTCTCAATAGAAACACTACAGGCCAGAAGGGAATGGCATGAAGTAATCAAGGTCATGAAAAACAAGGATCTGAACCCAAGACTACTCTATCCAGCAAGGCTATCATTCAAAATAGAAGGTCAAATAAAGAGCTTCCCAGACAAAAAAAAAAGGCTAAGAGAATACATTAGCACCAAACCAGCACTGCAAGAAATGTGAAAAGGACTGCTGTAATTAGTAGAAGAAATAAAAAGGAAAATAGAACCACACTAAACAAAAATGTCAATAAATAAGTACATATCAATAATCACCTTAAATGTAAATGGATTGAATACTCCAATAAATAGACACAGAGAGGCGGATTGGATAAGAAAGCATGACCCATATATATGTTGTTTACAAGAGACCCATCTCACAACAAAAGATTCACATAGGTTGAAAGTAAAGGGATGGAAAAAAATCTTCCAAGCAAACAGAAAGGAAAAAAAAAGCTGGGGTAGCAATACTCATATCTGATAAATTAGATTTCAAAATGAAGGCCATAACTAGAGACAAAGAAGGCCACTACATAATATTGAAAGGGTCTATCCAACAGGAAGATATAACTTTGGTAAACATATATGCACCCAATATAGGAGCACCAAAATATATTAAAAATCTTCTGGAGGACTTCAAAGGAGAAATCGACAGCAATACAATCAAGCAGGGGACTTCAACACCCCACTGACATCACTGGATAGATCCTCTAGACAAAAAATCAACAAGGAAACAGAGACTCTAAATGAAGCACTAGATCAAATGGATTTAATAGATATTTACAGAGAATTACACCCCAAAACTACAGAATTCACATTCTTCTCAAAGTGCACAAGGGACATTCTCAAAGATAGACCACATGTTAGGACACAAACAAAGTCTCTACAAGTTCAAGAAGACTGAAATCATATCAAGCATCTTCTCAGATCACAATGGCATGAAACTAGAAATCAATTGCAACAAGAACATGCAAAGACATTTGAATACATGGAGGCTAAATAGCATGTTATTAAATAATGAATGGGTTACCAAGGAGATGAAGAAAGAAATTAAAAACTTCCTGGAAACCAATGAAAATGAACACACAACAACATAAAATCTATGGGATGCAGCGAAAGCAGTTCTGAGAGGGAAGTTCATAGCACTACAGGCCTACCTCAAGAAACAAGAAAAATTTCTAATAGACTTTCTAACCTCACAACTTACAGAACTAGAAAGCAAACAAAAAGAAAACCCCGAGCAAGAAGAAGGAAGGAAATAGTAAAGATCAGAGCAGAAATAAATGACATAGAGACCAGAAAAACAATTCAAAGGATCAATGAAACAAAGAGCTGGTTTTTGAAACGATAAACAAGATTGATGGACCCTTAGCTAGACTCACCAAGAAACAAAGAGAGAGAACCCAAATACACAAAATCAGAAACGAAAGAGGAGAAGTAACAACTGACACCACAGAAATACAAAGGATCGTTAACAAATACTATGAACATTTATATGGCAACAAATTCGACAATCTAAGTGAAATGGACACATTTCTAGAAACACATAGTTTCCCAAAACTGGACCAGGAAGAGATAGAAAACTTGAACACACCAATAACAACGAAGGAAATTGAAGATGTAATCAAGACTCTCCCAGCAAACAAAAGCCCAGGCCCAGACGGCTTCACGAGGGAGTTTTACCGAACATTCAAAGAAGAACTAACACCCATTCTCCTCAAACTATTTCTAAAAATTCAAGAAGAAGGAAGACTTCCAAACTCGTTTTATGAGGCCAGCATAATTCTAATTCCAAAACCAGAAAAAGACACTACAAAGAAAGAAAACTACAGGCCAATATCCCTGATGAACATAGATGCCAAAATCCTTAACAAAATACTAGAAAATCGGATCCAGCAATACATCAAAAAAATTATTCACCATGACCAAGTGGGATTCATCCCAGGGATGCAAGGCTGGTTCAATATTCGCAAATCAATAAATGTGATACATCACATAAACAAAATGAAAGATAAAAACCACATGATCATATCAATAGACGCTGAAAAAGCATTTGACAAAATCCAGCACCCATTTCTGATAAAAACGCTCAGCAATTTGGGAATAGAGGGGTCATATCTTGATATAATAAAGGCCATATATGAAAGACCTACAGCCAACATCATACTCAATGGGCAAAAACTAAAAACATTTCCCTTAAGAACAGGAACAAGACAGGGATGCCCACTTTCACCACTCTTATTTAACATAGTACTGGAAGTCTTAGCCACAGCAATCAGACGTGAAGAAAAAATAAAAGGTATCCAAATTGGAAAGGAGGAAGTGAAACTGTCATTATTCGCAGATGACATGATATTATACATAGAAAACCCTAAAGACTCCATCAAAAATCTACTAGACCTAATAAATGAATTTGGCAAAGTAGCAAGATACAAAATTAACGCCAAGAAATCGACAGCATTCTTATACACCAATGATGAACTCACAGAAAGAGAAACTAAAAAAACAATCCCATTTACCATTGCACCAAAAAAATTAAGATACCTAGGAATAAACTTAACCAAAGAAGTAAAGGATCTATTTGCAAAAACTACAGGACATTGAAAAAAGAAACAGAGGAAGATATAAAAAAGTGGAAGCACATACCTTGTTCATGGATTGGAAGAATTAACATCGTTAAAAAGTCCATATTACCCAAAGCAATCTATAGATTCAATGCAATCCCCATCAAAATACCAGTGACATATTTCACAGAACTAGAACAAATACTCCAAAAGTTCATATGGAACCAAAAAAGACCCCGAATAGCCACAGCAATCTTGAAAAAGAAGGACAAAGTAGGTGGGATCACAATACCGGACATCAGGTTATACTACAAAGCTACTATAATCAAAACAGCCTGGTACTGGCACAAGAACAGGCATATAGACCCGTGGAACAGAACAGAGAATCCAGAAATTGACCCAAGACATTATGCTCAATTAATATTTGACAAAGGTGGCAAGAGCATACAATGGAGTAAAGACAGCCTCTTTAATAAATGGTATTGGGAAAATTGGACAAGTACATGAAAAAAATGAAACTAGACCATCAACTTACACCACACACAAGAATAAACTCAAAATGGGTAAAAGTCCTAAATGTGACTTGTGAATCCATAAAAATCCTAGAAGAAAATGTAGGCAACAAAATTTCGGACATCGTACGCAGCAGAATCTTCACTGATACATCACCTAAGGCAACAGAAACAAAGGAAAAAATGAACACATGGGACTACATCAAACTCAAAAGCTTCTGCACAGCAAAAGAAACAACCATCAAAACGGAAAGGGAACCCACTATATGGGAGAGCATAATTGCCAATGATACATCAGATAAGGGGTTAATCTCCAAAATATATAGAGTGCTCATACAACTCAACAAAATGAAGACAAAGAACCCAATTAAAAAATGGGCAGAGGAACTAAATAGACACCTCTCCAAACAGGACATACAAATGGCTAAGAGACATATGAAGAAATGCTCAACATCACTAATCATCAGAGAGATGCAAATTAAAACAACAATTAGGTATCACCTCACACCTGTCAGAATGGCTGCCATCAACAAAGCATCAAACAACAAGTGTTGGCGAGGGTGTGGAGAAAAGGGGACTCTAGTACACTGCTGGTGGGAATGCAGACTGGTGAGCCACTACAGAAAACACTATGGTGTTACCTCAAAAAATTAAAAATTGAATTGCCATTTGACTCAGTGATCCCACTTCTAGGAATATACCCTAAGAAACCTGAAACACCAATCAGAAAGAATATATGTACCCCCGTGTTCATAGCAGCACTATTTACAATAGCTAAGATCTGGAAACAGCCCAAGTGTCCATCAGTGGATGAATGGATAAAAAAGCTATGGCACATATACACAATGGAGTACTATGCAGCTATAACAAAGAAAGATCTCTTATCCTTTGAGACGACATGGAGGGACCTGGAGAGTATTATCCTAAGCGAAACAAGCCAAGCAGAGAAAGACAAATATCACACGATCTCACTCATTTGTGGAATATAATAAACATAACAGTCTGGGGAACAGGGTAGACCCAGAGATGTGAAAATAGGGTACAGACTGACAACCCTCAGAAGAGGTGGGGGGGAGGGAAGAGATAAACCACAGAACTTATACGCATGTATGCATAACTGATGGACATGGACAACAAAGCTGGGGATGGGGTGGGGGGTTGGGGAGGAGGGTGTCAATGGGGAAAAAAGGAGAAACATCTGTAACAAAAATAAATTAAAAAAAAAAAAAACAACAACAACAAAAAAAAAAAACAAAAATAGTGGGAAAATTAAGTCATTCCTTAATGGGGTAGATATCTGTCAGTTTTTTTCTGTCTTGTAGATCTTCCTTTTGGGGTTTTTATGTAGGCCTGAAAATCAAGAAAGCTTCCATCCTCTTTCCTTGAAGTTGTGCATATGACACAAGCTGGCTAATCAGAGGATTCAGTGATTGGTTAAAAAATGAACGTGTGCTCCAAACAAGCCAATCAGAGTCCTTTTTGGTGGGTGGTTATGGATACTGAGAGGGAACCAGGAGGTCCTTCTTTTTTCTCTCTCAAATAATCTTCATCTGTAAAGATGGCTTTGGCTTGGAGCTACCCATGAGCCATCTTTGCCCTCAGAAGGATGGAGAGAGATGAAGTCTGTCTGAAAATGAAACTATCATGGAAGAAACCAGGAGCAGAGGTAGAGACAGATTTAAATGAAAGAACTATAACCCCTGGGTCCACTCATTTCTTAAATACTGGTTTCATCTTCCCAATTATGTGTATGTGATCAGATATATTTCCCATAATTGTTTTTTGTTGCTGTTATCTTGCTTAAGCTGGTTTTAGTTGGGTTTCTATCCCTTGACCAATGTACCTGGCACACAATACAACATATCCTTATACAATGTGGCAGAACCTGCTTGTTGCAAGAGTCAAAACCATATTCACACTCTTAAGTGGCCATTTCAAAAAAATAACATCAGACAGTCCGGCCGGTATGGCTCAGTGGTTGAGCATTGACCCATGCACCAAGAAGTTGCTGGTTCAATTCCCAGTCAGGACACATGCCCAGGTTGTGGGCCCGATCCCCAGTGGGGAGCATGCAGAAGGCGGACAATTGATGTTTTCTCTCATCGATGCTTCTATCTCTTTCTCCCTCTCACTTCCTCTCTCTCTAAAATCAATAAAGGAAAAAAATTTTTAAAAAAAAGATAACATCATTCATTATATTAAATTAATTTTGTTAATGCAAATTGTATTGGGTTTGTAGGTTATACTTAATATATATATTTGCTTTTGTTTTATAGTTTTATAAACTATAAACATAAAGAATTTATATATAGTTTTATATTTTCTCATATTTAAATGATATAATAATAAAAGTCATTTAAGTTCACATTGGGACTCTATAATAATTTCCCTCTTTAAAAGAAATAAACTCAAGAACATATTCTATTGGTGAATCCAGGAGTAACTAGCACTCTCTTATATGGCTGGCAGGAATGCAAAGTGATACAGTCATATATGGAGGGGAATTTCCCTGTGCTTTTAATCTTTAAAAGCTGTCCCAAATCTACTTTTTTGAATCTATCCCCAAAATAAACAAGCAAAATATAAAATTTCTATGTTCAAAAGTGTTATGATGGCACTACTTACTATAGCGAAAGATTGGAAATAAACCAAATGTCCGTAAGTAGGGGACTAGCTGAATATCATGGTAACAGTGCTTTGCAAGTGTAAAAGGGAATGAGCAAGATCACTGCATACTAATAAGGATTGATCTCTAGACACATAGTTAAGTTTTAAGAAATAAGGTATAGAGCAATGTTTGTGGTATGCTCTTTTCTTTTTGTAAGAAAGGTGAAGGGGAATCTTAATGTGAGTATACAGTTTTGCTTATACTTTCAAGAAGGAAGAATGGAAGGATAAACCAATACCAATAAAAACTGATTTCTATAGGGAAGGAAAGGGCAATATGGATGGGGCAGGGACAAAAATATTTGCTTTAGCATATCTTTTTAAATAGTTTTGAATTTGGAACCATGTAAATGTTTTACATAATTAAAAGTCCATCAAAAAGGGGAAAAGCATTTCTTTTTAAAATAAATGGAAACAAATGAACTGAAATGTGCATCAAAATGGTGGCATAACCCCATAGCGAACAGAAATACTTAAAATAACTTCAAAACAGAATATTGACTATATATTTATCATTATACATTATAAGGACAAAAAGAACCTCAAAGGAATCCTAAATTGCATTCACTAGTCTTACTCTTAGCATTAATGTTAGTGGTGTTATTATTAGTGTAGCTATTATAGGTACAGTGTAGCATAAAGCAAATAAGTAATTATTCTTATATTGTTAGGTGCCAATATTTTTAGTGGGAAAGAAACAAATACCATATAAATTATTTAAAAGTTCAGCAAAAAATTCATAGTTTTCCATTTGAATTATAATATTAGCATGAATATATAAGTTTTTTCTCTAATTATCAGATTGTCATTTCTAAATACTATTTCCCAATAAAAGGAACCAGGGATACTTGAAAAAAATCACTGATTCCAAGTGGAGCAGGAAATATGTAAGAGGAGCCTCCAGCATCCGCTGTAACAAAAAGCTAGAAATGTATCAAAGAGTCGGTGGGAGAGAAGGTCAAGATGGCTGAAGCCTAAGGAAGTTCCATCCACTTGCTCCAAGCACAGGGCCAGACTTGCAGCTACACTGCAGAGCATTCAACTTGAAAACCCACCTGAAAATAGCTGAGTGGAAACACTGCAAATGGGAAGCATGGAGAGAAGAGAGGAGAAGAGGCCAGGTGGGTGAGCAAACTCACCCAGCTGGGCAGCAAGGCTGGGAAGAAGAAGGGAAGGTGCAGCAGCCCAGCTCCCACCCCCTGGGAGAGGGAGACTCAGCCCCACACAGAGATACCCAAACGAGAGCAACAGAGAAGGGAAGGGGAGCCCACATAGTCTCGGATGGTGGAAATCGGAGGTGATTCGGCCTACCAGAATCACCTGGGATAGAGGCATTCAGCACTATCCCAGGCTAAAAGCCAGTGTGTGGTTGTGGTGCCAGCCTAGAAAGCTCCCCTGATTGTGGGAGACAGAGAGCCCGCAAAGCAGAACAGCACACCTGAGGAGAGGCCTGGGCGAATCACGCAGCAGCAAATCTGAGGGGCTGGGTATTCGCTGAAAGAACTTTGATGGGGGCTAGCCAGAGTGCCCAGGGAAAGAGGCGCATTCCTCCCCACCTCAAGCAAAGAGGAGGTGCCTCTTCCCCCACCTGTGGAACAGCTCTGGGTTGGAAATCAGCACCCCAGCGGCAGGGCCCAGGGGCACTGAAGATTCTTGCAACATCAGGCCTGGGAGGGGGAGGAGGCTGGGCAGAAGCCCCGCCCATCGAGGGCTGGCCTTGCTGAAAGATTAAAGAGCCAAGCAGGGAATTGTGTTTTTCGTTTTTCTTCTTCTTTTTCTATTCCCCCTGCTTTAGGTGGCGACCAGAGGGTACCAACAACCCAGGCAGAGCTGAGACATTTGAAGGAAAGAAAGAGACTGCCTTCCCCTCCTATAAGCAACAGGCAGCACCCCCAACACAAATCTGTTTAAACCATCCTGACTGGACCTGATACCCCACAGAGCCTTCAGGGATTGTATGTGGGGGAAGGGAAAGCATCCCAGAGCAAATACATACAAGTGGTCAGCGACCCACCCTCTGGGCTAGGGCTACTTGGGATCCCGCCCTGCAGGGCTTCAGCCAGGAGGCCCAGGGCCAGGCAGGGACAGCAATGCACATTGGCCTGCACCAGAGAACTGCCCAGGAGGACAAGGACCCACACCCAAGGGGCTACATCCAATAACATTGAAGCAAAATCCATAAATAGCAGATCAAAAGTTTTCTGTTATGGTGGTGGTGGTTTTGGTGTGTGTGTTTTCTATAATTTTTATTTTTAATTCAATTTTTTTTTTTTTTGCTTTTCTTATCCTATTTTGACTTTCATATTCTATATTTTATTCAATTTAGCATTACTGTATTACTTTCTAAAATTATTATTATTTCAGTCAGTATTTTCTACCTTTTAATTATTACACTTACCCTCCTATTTCTAGTCTCTGCCTTCTTTGCTTTCATATTCTTTTTTTTGTTGTTGTTGTTTTTTTCTGGTATTTTCCCTACCCTAACCCTTTTGGTCTCACACCTTCTAGTATTATTTTTGTGAGTGTATGTGTGAGTGAATTTTCTGTTTGTTTGTCTTTTAAGCTTTTTTTGAGGCTGGTGCTTTTATCATTGTTGATGCTGATATTTTTTAAGGTGCTTTTCGGTTTGGTTTGGATTGGTATTGCCTTGCCTTCTTTACTTTCATAAAATATTTTTTCTCTCCCTCTTCTAATTCGTTTGGTCTCATGCCTTCTAGTATTCTTGTGTGTGTGTGTGTGTGTGTGTGTGTGTGTGTGTGTGTGTGTGTTTTCAGTTTGTCTTTTAACCTTTTGGTTGAGCCTGGGGCTTTTATCATTGTTGATACTGATAATTTTTTTTCAGGTTCTTTTTGATTTGGTATGCTTGTGCCTTGCTTTCTTTACTTTCTTTTTTTCCCTATCCCTCTTCTAACTCTTTTGGTCTAGCACCTCCTAGTACTCTGTGTGTGCATGTGAGTGTGTTTTTTGTGTGTTGTGTGTCCTTTAATGTTTTTGTTGAGGCAGTTGCTTTTATTATTTTTAATGCTGATATTTTTTGAGGGGTCTGTTTTGGTTTGGTCTGGTTTTTCTTTATTTTGTACCATCAACACCTATATAATGGTTGGCATGAAAGGGTTGACAAGGTTGGGGTTGAGACTCATAATTCACAACCCTGAGGACTGAGCCCACCCACAAACAAAACCCAAATTCAACAGGAGAGCCCACATAACTCACACAAGGGTCATTCCTAGAGCACCCAGCCCAGAAGATCAAGGAGACTACTCCACTGTATCCCATAAGAAGGCCACCACACCAAGACTGGGAGGCCTAGCAGTCTTATCTGATACACACCAACCTGCCTATGAGTCCCAACATGCCTCACCTGGCCCTGAACTACCAGACTGCTAAAATGATGAAACAAGTAAACAACCAATGAAACAAGTAAACAACCCTCATATGAAAGAAAAAGAGGAGTCACTAAAAAAGGAACTACATGCAATGGAGGCAAGCAGTTTGTCAGATAAAAAAAATAGTTTTAAAAGTGTTCAAACAACTTAGTGAGAACTATAAGCAACTTAATGAGAACCATACCAGCATAAAAAAAAAAAAAAAAGAGGTAGAAGTTATGAATAAAAATCAAGTGGAAATGAAGAATGACATAGCTGATATAAAAAATACATTGGAAAGATTCAATGGTAGATTAGAAGAGCTTACGAATTAATCAAGTTAGAAGACAAGATAGGAAAAACACAATTAGAGCAACAAATGGAAAAATAATTAAAAAGCAGGAGAGTTTAGGGGAGCTTTGGGACAATACAAAACATAACAACATTTGCATCACAGGGGTACCAGAAGGAAAAGAATCAGAGAAAGGAATAGAAAGCCTGTTTGAAGAAATAATCACAGAAAACTTCCCTAACCTGGTGAAGGAAAAAGACACACAAGTCCAGGAAACACAGAGTCCCAAGCAAGATGAACCTTAAAAGACCCACACGTAGACATATCATAATTAAAATGGCAAACGTTAAAGACAAAGAAAGAATCTTAAAGGCAGAAAGAGAGAGTCAGAAAGTTACCTACAAGGGAGTTCCCATTAGACTGTCAGCTGACTTCTCAATAGAAACACTGCAGGCCAGAAGTGAGTGGCATGAAGTACACAAAGTAATGAAAAGCAAGGGTCTGAATCCAAGACTACTCTATCCAGCAAGGCTATTATTCAAATTTGAAGGTGAAATAAAGAACTTTGCAGACAAAAAAAAAAGGCTAAAGGAATTTACCAGTACTTCAAGAAATGCTAAAGGGACTGTGGAGAGAGAGAGAGAGAGAGAGAGAGAGAGAGAGAGAGAGAGAGAGAGAGGAAGAGAGAGAGAGAGAGAAACACAGGCATAAAGAATAAAAATGGCAACAAACAAGTACCTATCACTAATAACCTTAAATGTAAATGGCTTAAATGCTCCAATCAAAAGACACAGGGTAGCTGACTGGATGAGAAAACATGACCCACACATATGCTGTCTACAAGAAACCCATCTCAAAACAAAAGACTCATACTGACTGAAAGTGAAGGAATAGAAAAAAAATTTCCATGCAAATGGAAATGAAAAAAGCTGGTGTAGCAATACTCATATCTGATCAGATAGACTTCAAAATGAAGGCCATAATAAAAGATAAAGAAGGTCACTACATAATATTAAAGGGATTGATCCAACAAGAGGATATAACCCTGGTAAACATATATGCACCAAATATAGGTACACGAAAATATATTAAAATACTGCTAGAGGACCTTAAGGGAGAGATCAATAGCAATACAATCACAGTAGGGGACTTTAACACCCCACTGATATCACTGCATAGATCTTCTAGACAAAAAAAAATTAACAAGGAAACAGAGACCCTAAATGATGCGCTAGATCAGCTGGATTTAATCACTATTACAGAACATTTCACCTCAAAGCTGCAGAATATACATTCTTCTCAAGTGCACACAGGACATTCTCAAAGATAGACCACATGTTAGGACACAAACTTAGCCTCTACAAGTTCAAGAAGACTGAAATCATATCAAGCATCTTCTTGGATCACAATGGCATGAAACTAGAAATCAATTACATTAAAACACTCAAAAACATTCAAACATATGGAGGCCAAATAGCATGTTATTAAACAATAAATGGATTAGCAATGAGATGAAGAAAGAAATCAAAAAATTCCTGGAAACTAATGAAAACAAACACACAACAACACAAAATCTATGGAACACAGTGAAAGCAGCCCTGAGAGGGAAGTTCATAGCATTACAGGCCTATCTCAAGAAACAAGAAAATTTTCTAATAAACTGCCTAACCCTACAACTTAAAGAATTAGAAAAAGAACAAAAGAGTAACCAAGAGAAAGTAGAAGGAAGAAAATAATTAAGATTAGAGCAGAAATAAATGACAAAGAGACTAAAAAGAAATACAAAAGATCAATAAAAACCAAGAGCTAGTTCTTTGAAAAGATAAACAAGATTGACCAACCTTTATCCAGACTCACCAAGAAATAAAGAGAGAGGACCCAAATAAATAAAATCAGAAACAAAAGAGGTGAAGTAACAAGTGACAACACAGAAATACAAAGAATTGTAAGAAAATACCATTTTTATATGCTAAAAAATTGGGCAACCTAGTTGAAATGGACCAATTCCTAGAATCACAGAGTCTTCTACAACTCAACCAGGAAGAGTTCAGAGAACCTGAACAGACCAATAACAGCTAAGGAAATCAAAGCAGTAATCAATAAACTCCTAGCAAACAAAAGCCCTGGTCTGAACAGCTTGAGAGGGGAGCTTTACCAAGCATTCAAAGAAGAACTAACACCCATTCTCCTCAAACTATTTCAAAAATTTCAAGGGGAAGGAAGACTTTCAAGCTCTTTTTATGAGGCCAGCATAATCCTTTAATTCCAAAACCAGATAAAGACACTACAAAGAAAGAAAATTACAGGCCAATATCCCTGATGATCATAGATGCCAAAATCTTCCTCAAAATATTAGCAAATAGGACCCAGCAATATATTTTAAAAATTATTCACCACGACCAAGTGGGATTCATCCCAGGGATGCAAGGCTGGTACAATATTTGCAAATCAATAAATGTAATACACCACATAAACAAAATGAAAGACAAAAATCATATGGTCGCACTAGCCAGTTTTGCTCAGCGGTTAGGGTGTCAGCCCATAGACTGAAGGGTCATGGGTTTGATTCTTGTCAAGGACATGTACATGAGGTGCAGTTTCAATTTCTGGCCCTGGCTGGGGTCTTGCAGGAAGCAACCAATCGATTTTTCTCTCTTATAACTGTCCCTTCCACTCTATCTAAAAAATCAATGGAAAAATATCCTCAGGTGAGGATTAACCAAAATTATACATATATATTATATCTATAATATATATATAATATATTATATATATAATATATTATATATATGCATATATATTATATATCATATATATGCATATATACATATATATTATATGTAATATATATATATATATATATATATATATATATATATATCTCAATAGCTACTAAAAAGCATTTGACAAAATCCAGCGCCCATTTTTGAGAAAAATTCTCAGCAAAGTGGGAATAGAAGGATCATACCTCAACATAAGAAAGGCCATATATGATAAACCTATAGCCAGCATCATACTCAATGGGCAAAAACAAAAAGCATTTCCCTTAAGAACAGGAACAAGACAGGGATGCCCACTTTTGCCACTCTTATTCAACATAGTACTGGAAGTATTAGCCACAGCAATCAGACAAGAAGAAAAAATAAAAGACATCCAAATTGGAAAGGAGGAAGTGAAACTGTCATTATTCGTAGATGGCATGATATTGTACATAGAAAACCCCAAAGACTCCACCAAAGAACTACTACATTTAATAAATGAATTCAGCAAAGTAGCAGGATACAAAATCAACATCAAGAAATTGCTGGTATTTTTATACACCAATAATAAACACACAGGAAGTGAAATTTTTTAAAAAATCTCATTTACCATTGCAACAAAAAAATTAAGATACCTAGGTATAACTTAACCAAGAAGGTAAAAGACTTGTTCTCAGAAAACTAAAGGACCTTGAAAAAAGAAATGGAGGAAGCTATAAAAAAATGTAAGCATATACCATGCTCATATGAACATTATTAAAATGTCCATATTACCCAAAGCAATGTAGATTCAATGCAATCCCCAGTAAAATACCAACAGCATATTTCACAGATCTAGAACAAATACTCTAAAAGTTTCAGGAAGCAAAAAAGACCGCGAATAGCCAGAGTAATCGTTAAAAAGAAGAATAAAGTTAGAGGGATCACAATTCTGGATATCAGGTTATACTATAAAGCCATTATAATCACAACAGCCTGGTACTGGCACAAGAACAGGCATATGGATCAACAAACAGAGAACCCAGAAATTGACCCAAGACATTATGCTCAATTAATATTTGACAAAGGTGGCAAGATCATACAATGGACTAAAGACAGTCTCTTCGATAAATGTTGTTGAGAAAATTGGACAACTATATGCAAAAAAAATGAAACTAGATCACCAACTTACACTATACACGAGAATAAACTCAAAATGGATAAAAGACTTAAATGTCACTTGTGAAACTATAAAAATCCTAGAAGAAAATGCAGGCAGAAAAATCTCAGACATCACACATAGCAGAATTTTCACCGATACCTCACCTAAGGCAAGAAAAACAAAGGAAAAAATGAATAGATGAGACTACATCAAACTAAAAAACTTCTGTACAGCAAAAGGAACCAGTATCAAAATGGAAAGGGAACCCACTCTATGGGAGAATATATTTGCCAATGATACATCAGATAAGAGGTTAATATCCAAAATATATAGAGTACTCATACAACTCAACAAAGCGAAGACAAATACACCAATTAAAAATAGGCAGAGGAACCCTGGTTTGGCTCAGCGGTTAGAGCGTCGGCCCGCAGACCAGAGAGACCCGGGTTCGGTTCCCGCTAAGGGCACATACCTCAGTTGCAGTTTGTCCTCGGCCCTGGTTGGGGTCGTGTGGGTGGCAACCAGTCAATATGTCTCTCTCACATCGATGTTTCTCTTTCTCTCTTCCTCCCTCTCTCCCTCCCCTTCTATCTGAAGATAAATGCAAAAATGTCCTCGGGTGAGGATAAAAAAAAAAAATTTTTTTTTAAATAGGCAGAGAACCTGAATAGACACTTCTCCAAACAGGACATACAAATAGCCAACAGACATGGAAAAATGCTCAATGTCACTAATCATCAGAGAGATGCAAATTAAAACAACTAAGAGGTATCACCTCACACCTGCCAGAATGGCTGCCATCAACAAAATCATCAAACATCAAATGTTGGCAAAAATGTAGAGAAAGGGTGCCCTAGTATACTGCTGGTGGGAATGCAGACTGGTGGAGCCACTGTGGAAAACAATATGGAGTTTCCTCAAAAAAGTAAAAATTGAAATGCCATTTGACCCAGTGATCCCACTCCTAGGAATATATCCTAAAAAGCCTGAAACACCAATCAGAAAGAACATACGCACCCCTGTGTTTGTAGCAGCACTATTTACAATAGCTAAGATCTGGAAACAGCTCAACTGTCCATCAATAGATGAATGCATTAAAAAAAAAGCTGTGGTACATATACACAATGGAATACAATGCAGCAATAAGGAAAAAAGATCTCTTACCCTTGAGATGATATGGAGGGACCTGGAGGGTATTATGCTAAGTGAAATAAGCCAATCAGAGAAAGACAAATATCATATGATCTCACTTATTTGTGAAATATAATGATCAAAATAAACTGATGGACAAAATAGATCCAGAGACATGGAAGTAAGGAACAGACTGACAAACTTCAGGGGGTAGAGGGAAGGGGCGGGGGCAGGAAGAGATAAACCATAGAACTTACATGCATACGTATATGCATAACCAATGAACACAGACAACAGTACGGTGAAGACAGGGGTGGGGTGGGAGGCAGAAGTAGGAGGAGGGTGTCAGTGGAAGGAAAAGGAAGGACATCTGTAATTTTAATTGATTAATTAATTAATTAATTAATTAAAAATAAAAAATAAAAAGACTAATGTGGCCTTAATGGGTCATTTTGAACATTAAAAAGAATAGTGATTATGCATGGGTTAAATACATCAAATTTTACACACACACACACACACACACACACACGAGTTCAGAATGATACTAAAAATGTTTCATTGGTCACCATTGGAGGTTGCTAGAGTACCAACCCATAACTATGACAATTGATAAATTAGATGAAGGAATCAAACATGCATCTTGCCCTATCAGTACAAACTGCTTTTTAGAGTAACAAAGAGTCAGTAAAAGAATTATTTACAGAAGAATTCAAGCAAAGGCAAAAGAAATAATAATAGTACAAAATCACCATTTTCTAACTCTTAATAGAATAACTGACCAAGGCAATGAATATTAACATCTGCTTAACCATAAGCAAAATGTTGATGGGAATATTTATAGTGGAGGAATCAAGACATCATGCCACAACCACTGCAAAAACTAAAAGTGGAACAACCAAATACAACGTGATTCATGATGTGAGACAATAGGAAGTAAAACATTTTTTTTGTTCAAAAAACAAAGTGAACTGAAATTTAATTAAGCCTCTAAATTTAATCACCAGTTTATATAATTAAAACAGCAGATTTAGGAACAATATCCAGAACATAAACAACAACACCAAGATGCAATCAGCCAAATGCAGAACATGGGAAATAAATTCCATAGGGCAAATGGCCCCATCTCTCCAACAATTTCATGGCATGCAAGATGGGGTCGGGGGCGGGAGCAGGAGGAAATGTTATAAAATAACTGAGGCTTAAGATATAAAACAACCAAATCCAATATGTAGGCATTATTTGGATCTTGATTTAAACTAAATATAAGACATTTTTTAAGCAATCAGAAAAATATGAATATGGACTGGAGATTAGATAATACTAAAAAGTGATTATTCATTTTATTAAGGATAATAATATGATTATTATATGTTTAAAGCCATTATGGTTGGAGATACATACTGAAATATTTACAGGTGAAACAACAGAATATCTGATTCTTTAAACTACTCATACAAACAACAATAAAGTTGAGGAGATGGATGAAATAAACTGGCAAAACGTTGAAAATTGTGGAAGCCGGGTAATGAGTATATGGGAGTTTGTAATATAGATTTTTGTACTTGAGATTTCTCATAATAAAAAATCCTAGCCCTGGCTGGTTTGGCTCAACGGTTAGAGCATTGGCCCGCGGACCAGAGAGTCACGGGTTCAGTTTCTGCTAAGAGCACGGACCTCGATTGCAGTTTGTCCCCAGCCCCGGGTGGGGTCATGTGGGTGGCAACCAGTCAATGTATCTCTTTCACATTGATGTTTCTCTCTTTCTCTTCCTCCCTCTCTCCCTCTCGCTCTATCTGAAGATGAATGCAAAAGTGTCCTCGGGTGAGGATAAAAAAAAATCCTATAATAATAATAATTATTATTATATAATTAAAATAAGGAGTCTATACATATTCAACTTTGAGAAACACTCATGATGCATTAAAACATCTTGATATAAACTCAATGAACATCTAACTTGGGTTGCAGGTTTGATCCCTGGCCCCCATTGGGGAGCATGCAGGAGGTAACCAATTGATGTGTGTGTCTCTCTCACATCGATATTTCTCTCTCTCTCTCTCTCTCTCTCTCTCTCTCTCTATGTTTCTCTCTCTCTCTTCCTACTTCCCTCCCTCTCTCCCTTTCATTCTCTCTACAAATCAATGGAAAAATATCCTGGGATGAGGATTAACAAATAATAATAATAATAATAATAATAATAATAATAATATGGGGTCCACAGAGAAATGCTTCCTCAGTGCTATGTATGGCATCACTATCTTCCAATTTTCTCAAGCAAATTTTATTTTAACCATCTCTGA
Organism: Tadarida brasiliensis; assembly: GCA_030848825.1. Classification (NCBI taxonomy): domain Eukaryota; kingdom Metazoa; phylum Chordata; class Mammalia; order Chiroptera; family Molossidae; genus Tadarida; species Tadarida brasiliensis. The sequence continues at coordinate 45,045,948 of CM061260.1, read as the reverse complement.
ATCTATTGTTACGTTCTACAATCATTTCATTTTATATTTACATATATACCTTATTTTCTTAAAAATAAATGCATGAGTTTTGGAAGCAGAAACACTTTGGTTCAAGCCCTAGACTCTTCCTCATTATCCATATAATCTTGGAAAATATAACTAACTTCTCTGAGCTTTTTCTCATCTGTAAAATGAACAGAGTATTATCTCTCTCCCTTCTATCCAAAAAACCTAATATCTGGATAAGCAACCTTCGTATTACATACATTCCTTTTGCCATCTTCTCTTTAGACAGCAGCAAAAAGAGCCTTTATCAAGTGCCACTGTCTGACCTCTTTCCAGAACAAAAACTCCGTATTTCTCCTAGTACTTATTCAAAATTCAAAACTAAGTTCAGCATTGTTTTCTGCCAATTAGTCCTTCTTTTTCTCTAACTGTTCTCAATGCTTCACATATTGCTGGGTAGCACTCTATGCTTCCAGCAAAAATCTACTCACCACACCATGTTGTCTCTGAGGCTTGGAGACCACCCCCCTCAAGAAACTGATGCTTTGTAATGCAACTTTCTTTCTTTGGTTAACAGACTGTCCCCTAAAACAACTGAAGTTATAGACCTTGTAGGCTGATGCAACCTTATTATATTGTATGAGTCTGCATTTGAGCCCAAATGCAATATTTGAAATATGTCAGTGACTGGTATATAGCTATAAATTTAAAGGAATTTGAGAGGTCATTTTCATCTTCACAGTCCAGCCACTGAACTATCCTGGTCACTTAGATAAAGATCAGGAGTACATCTACTGGCCTGATAAGAGAAGATACATACCCAAGGGCTTCCTCTATAAACCAGCCTTCAAAATAACAACCAGCCAGTCTATACCACTGCTTATCTACCCACTCATCAGCTGACGGAAGTGCTGTCCCTGCCCTGACTGCAGAAGAAAAGATCCATTTTCCCCAAGATTCTTATAACTGCTGGAACAATTCCACCCACCCTCTTCACCTCTGGTGGGCACAAAACCCTATCTTGAGTGCTGAGAAACTGTAACCCATTGAACTTCCTTAGTTAGAGAACATTCCTTTATCTTGAAATATGGGAGTTAGCTACAATGCTTATACATACTTCATGAGCCTGTGTCTCTTCATAAATACCCCCTCATTCAAAAAGCCAAGACTCTGATGCTAGTTCCATTTCTGAAATTAGAAGAGTTTTTTTTACTAAGGACCTGGAACTTGGCTTCTTCACAATTCCCCAGAGCGTTGGGGACCATGTTCTGGTCCCAGTACTCACTCCATAAACAGTGGTAACTGAGTTCTGATTTTCTGTTGAATAAGTATAAAAGGAAGTGAAAGAGCACCATTGAACAGCAGTGCAAGAGAGGATATTTCAACAAAACCTCTGGGGTGTTGACATGAAACATAAATCTCTACTATTTCCTTATTTTGAATGTTTAATGTCAGACTCAGAACTTTATTTTTTCTGCATATCTGCTAATTATAGTCAATGATTTTGTGGTTTTCGGATTTTAAAAAGTTGATGTACATGTACTATGTATTTCTAACCTCTGTTTAACAAATAATAAACCTGAAAAGAATTGATGAACAGGAAAATATTTACCACTCCCCCAATTATACTCCCTGCCAGCTCATTGAATATGCCTAAATGTTAGGGATTTAAAACCAAATATCCCCAGGAACTTTCCATAAACACTTTTCTAAAATTAATAGTTCATTACTACCCGATATATTAGTGCTTAAGTAAAATACCTTTTTATTCCCCTTTCAAATTCCACATATATCTTAAATTATGGAATGGATAATAAAATGTAGAAATGTTTCCTTGAATTCACAAAAGTAAGAAACCAAGTCCTTTCAGATTTCTTCATCTGAAAAATGCAAAGAACAACTAATAATAAACATCCGGAAACGTTACTTGCAATGAAGAGTTCATTTAAATAATATTATTGTAAAGTATCTGTGAAACTAAACACAATAAAAAATACTCTAACAATTATTATAACTATTCAGCAGTTGGGGAATAGAAGAATTTCTTCTGAGACTCTTGATTAACTGGCAGAATTGCTGAATTATTCAGCCCTGTGCTTACTGTGTTAACTGATCTGCAGAAAATACCAGGAGATCTTGGAACTGCCACTCACTCATGTGTGGTTGGGCATGCTTCATCTCGGCTACAGTCTAAGCAGCATGCAAATCTGTGCAGGAGGAAAACCAGATGCTTCTACATCTGAAGCCCCATTCCAATATAGAATATTAATAAAAGAACTGGAAAATTACACTGCTACTTTACTCAACAGCAATTAAATCCATGGTGGAATGCACAAACCCAATCTAAATTATAAGGAAAATAGTTTAGACTCTTTATTTCCTATTGATGATTAATGAAACCTGATGCAGAACAGTAAGTAGATGTAACCACTTCATTAGATGAGCTGGATTCCTAAAAGTGAGAGCAGAAACCAGTTGAATTGTCCTCCCCACATGGCCTTTCATCCCTGCTTTGTCAAATCTCCCTTCTCTGTTGAAAATATCTCAGGCAGCAACCATAACTTCTCCAGTCATCTTTAGGTATTAACAAATAGTCTCAGCTGTGGAAAAGTCTGGTGCAATCTCATAGCATATCTTTAACATGTTTTACTATTTCTTAACCTCACCCTTCCTCTCCTGAAGTTGGAGCTTAAAGAGCTCACAGGAGGTCAAAGGAAAGAACCATTTGTCTTGGTACTTAGTCCTGCATACGGAATTATCCCAACGGATCAATGCTAAGTATTTTAGATCTTTCCCAAATGATCATTTCCTGTCATGGTGTGGGACAGTTTGGTTCTCATATCACACCCAAAAGAAAAATGATCTCAAAGATGAAGAGAATGCTGAGTAAGTGAATGTCAAGAATACTAATAAAGCATTCTGAGAAATAAGTAAGAACTGCAAAAGAGGTTTTATTTTACCCAAGTACATGTAAGATAAAGGCTAGAAAGGCTTCAAAGCAGTCACACAGTGGGGACTGAGGAACACAGGAAAATTTGCAAAATATCATAGTTTCCATTTTTTACAGTGTTTCTTCCCTTTCGCACTACCTCTTTTCAAAGAATCAAAAATATTCATAATAAAATTCAGCACTGCATTCCAAAAATAGTATCCTCATTTTATAGATGAGAAAGCTGAGGCACAGAGGAGTTCGGTAACTTACCCGAGATCCCAGAGCTTGCAAATGGCAGAGCAGGGACACAAACCTGGAAACCCTGCTATTGGAAGCTGTGCTGTTAACTGTGTGCAGTACTGTCTCCTCCGACTACTAACCAAGCTAGTAAAATGGTAGAATATTTTAGAGTGGCATGTTAATTACTGCTTTGGTATTAGTAATTATAAAGGTATTTTTATCTAGAATGATAATAACCCAGAAGAATGATTATAATAGTGAAAGCTTAAGATGTGCTAAAGCCATTTGGAATTAGAAAAGGGATTTGCGGTGCTTCCCCACCCCAAATATCACCTACAACATCTATACAATCAGTATCATGGGGAGATTTACATTGTCCAATACAACTATCCTATAAGATATTTTCAACAATTGGTTACTTAGGTAACTTCCCTCTCAACTTCCAATTGCATATGTGAGTGATATCACATATGCAATTCAACCTGAGCACATTTTGCTTAACACATTCTACATCTAAAATATTTTTAGATCGCCAGTGATTCAAGATCGTCATTGGTAACTGCTTGTTTAAATAGAGTGCTTCCCAAAGTGTACTTCATGGAGAATTAGCCACTTAATTTGCTCCATAAAAAGAGGATTGCATAGTCAGATACACTGAGGAAATGTACATATCATTTCTCCTTATTAAAGGTTTGATAGTAACATTAGTATATTTATAATTGCGGGGAGAATTGAACTATATAAAATTGTATAACTTCAGCTAGCTCTCTATTTCCCAAGTTCATTTAACATTCATACATTTTTCTCTTCATAATCCCTAATAAACTCACATGGAACTAGTATATCTCTAATACACCCTTTGAGACTAGATCACTCAGGCCATTGGTTGTCCCTGGAGCCATACTGAGAATTTAGGAGAAAACTGGGGGAACCAGACTGGGGTAGGAGGCTAATATTCTGCCTTGACTCAATGCCTATAGGTTTTTGAGCAGGTCACTTTATTGCTCTGAGGACCAGTTTCTGCACCTACAAATAAGAAAATAAGTTATACCAATGGTTTTTAGACTCTTGGTTTTTCCGCCAAAAAGTGCACTGTACAAAAGAATCTTACCTGAGAGTCCAGATGAAAGTAGAGCGCTACATCTAGGTGATGAGGATGAGGACAGGGCCTGAAAGCTCCCCCTGCTCAGACCTCCATTTTCATCCCCAAAACAATTTGAAACTAATAAACTTTCATGTTTATCACCCCTTATAATCCTAATTAATTCTATGTTCTAAGCATGGCTCCCTGTCTATGTAACAAAAGACATCTGAGGATATTTATAAGGTGTTAGAAAATGAAATTAATGAATAATGATTAGATAGGATTTTAATCTTTTGGAACTTTTTCAGAATAAGCATATCAGCCTTACGTATGTGTTGTTTTGTTTGTTTGTTTTTTAATATGAGCCAAAAACCTATTTGGCCTGTTAAATGTGCCATCCATGCTGTTGTTAATCACCCCGCCTTCTGTCAAAGGTCCTGAATCACTAGAACAAGAGGCCACAATTATCTGCTAACAGCAAATTCAAAATTGCCTCCCAAGTAGATTTCCACTAAAGCCAAAACAAGTTCCTAGAGAGGATAGAAAAGTCCATTAAGTGTCTTTTAGGATTTCTGTCTAAGTGTAATCAAGACCATCTTATGCAGAATGAGTGTCCCTTAGGGCCATTTAGAAGGAATGCCCCACACCAGTCTGCTGAGGTGATCAGGTGGCTAGGCACTGGAAGTGAACTCTTGCTCACAAATGTTCCTGGCCAGACCCTCATGTATGTTACACACAATCATTCCTCCTCAGTCTCTTGAAGGTGATTCTACTAGTGTATGTTGCTTCTTGCTGCAGGTGCCAACTTTCAGAGAAATGTAGAACTAATAGGAACCTGGAAAATCAAGCAAGAGGCATTCCTTATATTATACTTACCTAGGAATGCTCAATGATAGAATGTGTGAGTCCTCTGTCCTTAGCACAGGAAATACCCTGGTTTTCTTATAGCCCTGAGACAGGTGTTTGACAGGAACACAAACCAAAATGTATACAAAGCCATGATTTACAGACTTCAGTAGGGACAGTACATCATTAGATTTCACAGCCAATATAGATAACTGACTTAGAGCCTTGGGCTCAATTCCAACAAGGGAGATTCTGCACAATGACTTACCCAGGTGATGTGCCACTCTGACCTCTACAAATGCAGCAACCTGTGTGTAATGCAACAACCTGGGCCTTCCTCACACCTATTCTCAACTATGAGTTACCCTAAGTCAGTGTAACAAGAAAAAACAAAAAACTCATGTGGATGCTCATCCAAACCTGCCCTTTATCAGATTTTCCTGTGTTCTACTGGTCTGACCTCTCAACATGGTCCTAGTTCACAAGGCTCCTCATTCATCACCATTGGGACTTGCCCTTTGTATCCACAGCAACAGAGCCCTCTGACATCAGCAGAAGTATCCTGTGTCCCTTTGCTGGTAACAGGCAACTTATTCCATGTACAAGTCAGAATATAATGAGAAGCAAAGGCGAGCTTTTCATTCTAAGCCTGATTTAGGGTTTTTCAAAGAAACAGACCCAATATGGGTGTGTGTGTGTGTGTGTGTGTGTGTGTGTGTGTGTGTGTGATTTTTTAAAAGAATTAGCTCAGATGACTATGGAGGTTGAGAAGTCCCATAATTTGCAATCTACTAGCTGGAGGCCCAGGAAATCCAGTGGTGTGTTCTGAGAACCAGAGGGTCAGTCACATAAGTCCCCATCAAGGGCAGGAGAAGACCAATGCCTGAGCTTAAGCAATCAGGCAGAGAAAGCAAACTCCCCCTTCCTTCACTTTTTTGTTTTATTCAGGCCCTCAACAGATTGGACTTTACCCAGTCACAATGGGGAGGGCAATCTTCTTTACCTAGTCCATGGATTCAAATATTTCTCTTCCAGAAACATGCTCACAGACACATCCAGAAATAATGTTTAATCTGGGCACCCTCTGTCCCAGTGAAATTGACACATAAAATTAACCTTTACAAAGCCTCATCCCAGAATGCCAGTTTCCTACCTAACCAGGGGGAGATGCTACTGAGCTCCTCTACTAGAGCCAGTGACCCAAGAGACCACCTCCTTAGAACTGCACATAGGGGCCCCACCAAGAAGCTGCTATTAACTATCACCTACTGTCCACATCAACCCTTTACTTTTAACCTCTCTTAAAAGGATTCCCACAACCCTAACATTTCCTATAAGATCCACACCTACATTCCTCCTTGGAGTTTGGCCACCAGCTTTTCCTACACATCCTATAAATCCCCCATTTCACCCATCCTTCCCTATCTCAAAATCCCAAGCAAGTTATTCACCCACAGGAGCAGTATTCAGACCTGAAGTTCTAACACTGAAACTACCTCCAAAACTGAAGAGTTCCAGGCCTACAGGTAAAGAGGACCCAAGTATGGAAACAAGGATATCTGCCTTATTGCTGACCTCATGAATACAACCAGCACCATGTCCTTGAGAATACCCAAAATGCAGTCTCCACATCTGCCTGGGCCCCTGAGACATGCCCACAGCAGCTCACTTGCTTACAAACCCAACCCATTACTTTCTGTGTCAGGTCTCTGAATCTGCATGTCTCTTGCTTGGTAATCCAGCACATATTACTAACTTTGTTCTTTTCATTCTGTGACACATCAGACTCTCTTCTCTAAATTCTCTCCTCACCTCCACAATTCACCCTTAACTTCAATTTTTACCTGGATTATATTTCTGAATGCTCCAAAAGTAGGCATTCCCTTAGCCTGGCTGCAGTGTGCAGTACACAACCTGCCTATTCTTTCAAGGAGATGGATCAGGTGACCCATTGGCAATTCACAGCAACAGAACTCCATTGTCAACGGAATCTGCTCACCCATGCACTCTCTCATTTCCAACTTTGAGAGAAGTGCTAGGACCAAGTCTCTGCCCAAGCTTCAACTCTATTTTTGTGAGTAATCAGCTTTTCTTTGAGAAATAGTTCCAAAAATATAAAATTAATGCTGAGATTTCTTGATACTATTCCTATAATTGGCCCATGAGAAACTTTCTCTAACAACTCCTAAAACAAGAGTAGGATTGCCCCACCCTTTCTTACATACTCATTGTAAGTCAACATGTCCAAAGTTGAACTCTACTTTCTACCCTCAAACACACCACTCCTTCCTTTTCTCTCTCACTAAACAGCATCACCTTTTCACAAATTGCCTAGAGTAGACTTTCAAGTCCTTCTACTGTCTTCTCTCTCTCTCATTCCCAATATCCAATCACTGTATTCTATCAATTCTATTTCCTACATTTCTCCCAAATCTATCCACTTTCCTCATCTCAGTTACCATCATCTCTTTCCTAGATGAGAGTAAAGCCTCCTGACCAGACTCTGCTTTCCATTTCCATCCCTGCTCCCTCTTCACCTGACTATCATTATATAACTAAGACGATCTTTGTAAAACACAAATATGTCTCTTTCATTCCTCTGTTCAAAATATTTCCACAGCTCCCTATTGTGCTTAGAATAAATACCATACTCACTCCTTAGCAGGACATAAAAACTGGTCATGATGTGGGCTTTTCTTTCTCTCCATCTTCATTTCTCCCCACTTCTCTCCTCTTGCTGTGCAACATTCCCTGAGTGAGTCACACTTTCTTACATTTGGGACTTTACACATGCTGTTTCCACTCCCTGGAGTATTCTGCCTACCCTGCCATCTCTTTACCTGCTCAACACTGTTCATTATTCTAGTATCACCTTGAACCTACTTTTTCCAGGAAGTCTCCCCCAAACACCCCATGCACCTCCAGACATAGCTTCCTGTGTGTTCCTTTTGCACCCTGGGCTTATCCTACTATAGCACATATCCTACCATATTGTAACACTTATTACTGATTGTAGCACTTATCCTACTATATTGTAAATGTCCATAAAACCAGGAATTACCTGTAATTTTAAATACTCCCCCCTTTCCCCACATGAGTTAAGGACAATTTTTGCTCACTGCTTCATCCTCAACACCAAGAAAAGTAGCTGCATCAAATAAGTTCTCAACATAAACAAGATGATAAATAAATGAATGTTGACATTTACCTCCTAGAGACTGTCCATCATCCTCATTTTAACCTGACTTCACCTATGTAAGAGAAGTCGGACAGGGTCACATTGGGTGGTTTGCTCTCAGCACAGCATTTCACTGCAGGAAGACTAACTGGTCTGTTTACTCCTAGGAAGCTTCATCAGTATTTCCTCTTCATGTCCATGGAAGACACACTTCTTTGAGATAAGTCTAAGTTCAAGGCTGAGATGGTACGTGGACTTGATGTTCTAGAGAATGTTATCAGATGCATAATCTGATGGAATACCGAATAGATCACACTCCTGAATTTTTTATTATTCTTAAATCAGGAAAAAAAAAAAAAAAGATTATACATTATTCTCTTCCCTACTTTAAAATGTATCCAGCCTGGAGAAATTAAGGAGTGCACCAATTCAGATAACAGTCTGGTTCTGCTATGAAATATTTTCACTAAACTGCCCTATTTTATATGATGAACTACTTAATGATCTAACTCAGGAATATGCCTCCTAAAATACCACAGAATATACCATTGCTCAAAATTTCTGACAGTACCTGGGTGAAATACATCAGCAATTCATTCCCTAGCTCTGAAAGGTTGAAGATCAGTAACTAAATCATGTAAGTGCTCATCAAGTAATTATGTTATTAAAGTGACATAAATCAGTCAGTGCACATCTTGCCTTTGTCTTTGGATTCTTTGTCTTCTCCATGTTACTAGTCAAAACACTATTTTCAGAACCATTCTCAGGAATTAAGAAAGTTATATTTAAATAATGTTAATAAGAGTGCCATAAAACTGTACGAAGGAATCAGAGAAGTCTAGGGCTACACCCCCCTTGCACTTATCAGGAAAAATAGCAGCAGTCTGAACTTGGAATTCTAAGGCTTTTGTTACAGAGCCACAACCTTAATAATCTCTATTATTATTGGTTTTTCCCTTACCACCGGAACTTTTAACTCCTGTTGTACATAATGATGAGTATAATTTGTCAAGAACAAAAATAGTTACAAAAAATATATTTATAAGCTAAATAAAAGATAAGGTAATTTTCATTATTAATTAGAATTATGCAAGGGAGCTTTTAGGCTTTCAAGTTTAATTCAGAAATATTTAAAATTCCAATTTTCAACTGAGCATAGGTAGGTTTGAAGTTTGTTCACAAAGACCAAAGTAACCAAGGGAATTAATTCCCCCCCCCCAAAAGTCATTTATTTAGATTTCCTGACTGTGGTAATAACTTGAAAATTAGATTTAGGGAAATTCAGTGTGTCTGGGTGGGTGTTACTGACCCAGAAGTCTGTCCTTCAGGGAAGAGGACCCTACCCAAATTCAGAAAGCCTTTTACTGACCATTCAAAACCCACTAAAACATCAAGACCCTTTTAGAGACAGCTATTAGAAATGCAAACAGCCATCTCTGACTCTTGTGAGCAAAATAAACAAAATGATACACACTCTAGGAGATATTCTGTTAGTTCAAAAAAAAAAAAAAAACCACGAAGTCCACCTTACTTCAAAAGCATTTCAAAGATGATCTACCATCTTTCAGATAGAGTTATTGCCAGGAAAGATGAGGATCACAGATGAAAGAACATTCAATTTGTCCAGGAAGAAGTCATTAGAACTTCTTTGGTAAGCACAATTTCAGTGTAGAGGATAGTGACAAAGTAGTTGGGAGAAGTTCAAGAAGAAAGTCAGAGGTGAGAAAGTGATTCAAACAACTGATGGGTTTGGAATAGATTGAAGGGAAGGTTTATAGTTGAAGAATGAAGGGAAGTTAATGGGTTTTGCAGGGAGGGATTTAATAAAAGAGAATTAAGGTTAAAAGCTAAAGGAGAGTTTCAGAGGAGAGTTATGGGAAAAGAATACAATAAGGAGCAGTTGATTCTGCCCAGAGTTCTAGAGGAGAGAGACACATGGATATGAAGTCACAAACAAGAGGAGAGATAGAAAAAGAAAGGCAGCATGAGGGAATAAAGAAAAACAGAGAAGAGTGAGCAGAGAGCTATCTGGAGAACTTGGACACTCATGTCTTAAACGAGCACCTGAAGCAAAGTAAGGATAAAAACGACCACGTTTCAAGAGAGGTTTGGAGGAAGCTGTAGAAGGTCTTGGGCTAAAGTTAAAAACAAACAAACAGGATAGAGGTGTGCTGTTTTACAAGATTACAACAAAAGTTGCCAAAGCAAAGAGCAAACTTGTACTGTTTTACTGAAGGTGTTTGCCCAGAGGATGCACTGCCCCCACCAGGAAGGGCAAAACAAAATGAAAACCCCGAGGATGCCATAATGACGATCCAAAGGTAGGAGCAGGTAAAGCAAACATGAAGACAAAAGTACAAGCGAGTTCAGGCAAGAAAAGTGAAACTCTCTGGGTGGTGAGCAGAGGTAAGGGATCAAGGGAATGGGAGGGCGCACTATGGGCAGAGAAAAGTGAAGGTGAAATTTCCCTGAAACACAAAGTTGTTGAGTTCAACTCACCCTGCGTAAAATCATTGTAAAACAAGAGGGAATGTAACCATGACCTTGTAAGGCTTTTCTTTTCTATAGGTTAAAGTAGCTTGGAACATCGGCCACGGTTGGCCAACACTCCTGTACGCTGCTTCCCATGATGTTGCGTCATTTCATCAGGTGTTTACAACAAACTGACCATCGACTCCAGCAGGAACAGGGTTGATGGGCATTTTCCTTCCCTACTGCCTTCAGCATGTACTCACGTGTCTGGCTTTATTCCTGTTCAATTTTAAGACTACCTTCAAGGATTTTCCAAATGTTCCACAATTCAACACCGGAGTGGAAAGTGACGAGGGAATGTTTGGAGCTCTTCCCTAACACCTGGATAGCCCAATCTAGTTTTGCCATAAGCTTTGGATGTCTACCACTTCCTTTGTCATTTGGTGAAGATGCTGACACCAGCTCAGAAGGCATTTCATCACAGCACTAGGACTTCACAGGCGGAGACGTGGAAGAACATGGTTTTCCACAGACCGAATTCAAAGCCCAGCTCTATGATGCTGGGCAAGTTTCCTGTCCTCTCTGAGCTTCAGTTTAATCACCTATAAATTTGGGATAATTATATTTACCTCCCGAGTTGTCATAATATTTACCTCTTGGTTGTTATAAATGAGATTTTGTATAAGTTATAATTTACAAATTGCTTGGCATGTAGTAGGTCTCATAAATGACTGTTACTACTGTTGTTCACTTTTCTGAGTCATGAGAATCTCACTGAGCTGTCAGTCTTCTTGTTCTGGGTCACCCATGAAACTATAACTGTCCCTGAAGCCAATATAATATTGTAGAGTCATGTGTAAAAACAAATATGGGTTATTTTTCAGAACACATTTTAATTTTCAAAGCTTAATATTAATATTATTGATAATATAAAATGAGATCTTTATATTAAATTTAAACTGTTCATTTTCTTTATTTCTCTTTTATCACCTCAGCTTTCTAATAATTAATTATAAATATCCAATTATTTTATTTCCATATATTATGCCTTGAAAGTGTTAAGAATGATTAAATATTGAACATACTGAATTGCTTATTTTGATCACAGGCTTTGAATCATCTGGTGAGTATAATTTAATGCATATTTGCAAAAAACATCAAATATATATTCAATACATATATAATATATTCAAATATATATTATATACTATACATATATACATATCTGGGTTATGTATATATTGTATATAATACGTAAACTACTTTCTCACTATTAGTATGCTAAAATGTCATTTAAACATTTTTACTTTACATTTCAAACAAATTTATATTTAGAAAAAAAGCCACGTTTTCAGAAGTTGAGACATTTTATTTCTGGCTTTGCTCACTTTTTATCATGTAATAAAACCTAGAAAAAGGCAGCATGTCAAACTTCCCTCACTGGTGTCTTCGAGGGGATGAATGCTTTAGACGTTGCCTAAGAGCAAGGGGCCCTGGGATCTCCAGCTAGTGGGGAAGAGGCACCAACAAGGAGGCCAGAGACCTTGGACTCAGGAACCACACAAAACATACATCCCCAGCGTCACAGCTCCACCAACACCCACCTCTGTCAACAACAAGGCATTTATGGCTTTTGACAAGTAGGAACAGCCTCTCCCTCCCCCATGCACAGCAGCATTGGACACTTCTGTTAGCACAGTTGTCACTTAAGTGTGGCACTTACGTGTGACAACTGTCTCCTCAGGAGACAAGTTGTGCGACTGAAGGGCAGAAGCCACATTGTTTTCTTCATACCCTTTTTAGAATGAATGCTTAGCACCAAATGAGCTGACTGTGGGACAACCAGGAACCTCCTGCGTGCCAAACGCAATGAGTGGACTTGTTCATACTCCGAAGCAGTTGACTCCAGACTACTGAAACCATGTCCTCCCTTGCTTTCCGGGGCACCACCCTGTGCCCATTCTTCTCCTCCTTGGCTGGCCATTGATCCCTTGTCCCCTTTAGCTGCCTCCTCTACCATCTCCCGCTCTCTACCTTGGAGAACTGACAGGCATGTATGCCCCTGTGCCCCAGAAAACAGCTATTAGACAGTCTCAACTTCAACAATCCCCTCCAAACTAAAACTGCCCCAGCTGCACTCTAAGATACTTGCTCTCAAGTTCAACATAGCCCCAAACAGAACTCATTTTGTTCCCTTCAAAAGAGCTTCCTTATTTTGCGACCATGGCATCACAATTTTCTCCAGCATTTCCCAAGGTATATGTTGTATGTATGTCCACACTGTCATGTAAGAGGAGATACATGTTCAGTTAAATTGGAGGAAAGATGGGTTACATACAACTAAAACTTTTTCTTCTCTGCAGGACTTCTTAGAGCCTTTTATATGCTAATGTGTTTTGTGAGTCTCCAAAATGAGGATTGAGTATATACTGTTTGCAAATATACTTCATTATGGGACTCTTTCTGGAAGCTCCTCTCAGGAAGGACCAGCTTCAACGAAATACACATAAAATTTTACCCCACTCATCCTTAAGTCTCCTTTCTCTTTTATATTATTTTTTGTATCTAAGTAGTTACCAAACCCTAATAATTCTTTTAAATACCTCTTTCTTTTTCCATTACTGCTATTCATACACTAGTTAACTCCCCTGATCTAGGCTTCTAGCACTGCACACTGGATAACAGCCTTTCTGTAATTTCCTTTCTCCTATCTCAACCACCAGACCAAGCTTCTAACCATCATTTTCATTATGTGGTTCTCCTGTTATAAGAAAAACTAAACAAGACAAAAAACCTTCTATTGTTCCCAGGATCAAGTCAAATTCAAAACTTGGAATTTGTCATCCTGTTCACCAGGCTTTTTCCTTCCATGCCTCTATCTAAGTCCTCCATCCAACCAGGTTGGTCTTGTCATAGTCTATTAAATCCAGCATGCTCCTTTCAACTCCTTTTCTTTGCTCACTCACCTCACCTAAACTGAAATGTATTTCCCCTTTGGGCCAGCAGTTAACATGCACAAGGGTTGACAAATACACAGAATGGAAGCTACAGCTCTCCCCTCCTGTGTCCATGGCAAATTTGCTAATTAATCACAACTCTTTCTGACCATAATATCTACATCAGAACCTTTCTCAATACTCTGCTTTAAGAAGCTATTACTAACAAACCTATTGAAACTGGGTCACAAAATAAAACAGAAAAAGTAAAAGATAAGGGGCTTCCCAAACAGACCAGGTTATCATTTTATTCTCTGTATGACTGGACTTTTAACCTCTATAAACTTCAGATTCTTCTCTGCTGGAATGGGAATAATGCTCCCTTCTGCATACAATGACATGTATCAATCACTATAATATCATACAGAATATTTTCGCTGCCCAACATTAATAAAGTTTTATTGGAACACAGACACTTGATTTATTAATTACCTATGACTGCTTTCATGATAGAAAAGCTAAGCTGAGTAGCTGTGGTTTTCTTCATACACATGTCCCTCCTATGTGATCTCTCTTCATTGGGTATGTACTAATATCCATTGAATTAATGAGTGAATTAATTTTCTTTTATTCCATTCTTACTGTCACTCCCTGACTGAGCCTCTGGTTCCCTCTCACCTGGTCTATTTCACAAGTTTCGAAACCTGCTTCCTCACTTTCAATCTGCTCCAAACATGGTTGCCAAGCTCGTTTTCCTAATGCAGACCTCTGGATCATGTCCTAACCTTATTCAAAACCTTCTAATTGCTCACAGCATTGAACCAACCCTATGAACTTGGAATTCAAAGCCCCCACAATAGAAGTATGATGTGTCCTGCATGATCTTTTAAGACTTTTGTTTAATAACCCAAAACCCAACATGACCTTTCACATTCTTTATGCTTTGGTTCCCAAACTCCTTCTGTTGCAATCTTTCATCCTTTCATGGTCTGCTTTCTCCACAACACCTTTCCGGCTCCCACATGGCTCTTCAGTATTCTAATCTACATTGCACTTTTTTCTACTTTGATAAGCCCTCATATTTCCAGCCTATTACTGTTATTAGTGATTGGCCTTATTGAGCAATCCAGTCAATAAACTCCCTGAGAGCAAGAATTATGCATTCTTCATCTCATATTCTGCCTCATAATACATTTTCAATGAACATTCAGCGAATTAATAGCTACTTAGGTGTTTCATATGTGTTGAAATACTTTGCAATTCAATTATCCACCCCCCAAAAAAAACTCTCCCTTAATTCCCAAGTTCTACTCTAGCTCTGACCCTAGTGAAGCTGCCTTTCCCAGTGAAGCTGCCTTAAATAATTGTCCACAGTTGCAGCCTCCTCTGTCATACCTCCCACTCTCTTCTTAGCCCCCTGCAATCTGGCTTCCACATCATTCCTCTACCCAAAATGCTCTTGCAAGGTCAATCACAAACTCTTTGTTGCTAAATACACTGTGTCCATCTTGTTCCTTAACTTATTTGACATTTCTATTGAAAGATGGTCCCAAGTTTCTGTCTTGAGCCCAGAGCTCACCTGAGCTCCATATTCATCCATATGCACAAATTCAGTTCTGTACTAGACATCCTCACCTGAGTGTCAAACCCGGAAGAGTGCTCAATAAATATTTGTGGAATAAAGACTAACTCTTCTTGCCTAGATCAGTGTTTCTTAACCTATTGTACCCTATGCTTTCTTTTTAATCAATACATAAAATCTATGGTCTTCCCCAGAGTACCTGACATAGCTGCTCACCCTTCACCCAGAAGTTTTTGCAGACTGAGAGAAACTGACCCTCTGCATAGTCCCATCAGACATTAGACCAAGATGCAGAACATTAGTTTCTGAGGTTTAAATTATTAAAACAATAGAGTATTTTTTGAATTTTCCAAATGTAAATTATACTATAATAAATATGTCCACAGGCCTTTTGAAACAATATACTGCAACCTGGAGATCCTGTTGTCCCTTGGGGGTGGGGGGTAGGGTTATCCTTCCCTTCCTTCTACTTATCCTCCTAACTGATAATCCCAGGCCAGAAGTTCTCTAAGACAGACTGTAGCTCTAAAATTGTAGCTCTAAAATCTTTAAACATTTTTGATCCCCTGGAATTTTCCTTTCCTCTCCCTTATCCTCTGTCATCTGCCCTTCTTTCATACTTCTAATCCCTCCTCCTTTCATTTTCCTTTCATGTTTTCACCATATTGATCATAGATTGTGCTATCCCTGTAGGCAGCTGAATTTTTTTTTTTCTCAAGGCCAGAGACGTAAATTTTCCATTTTGGAATTTTCTATGAGGAAATACAAGTGACTATCTCCTTGTCCATGCCTAGCAGCCCAAAACAGAAGAAAAATTTCCAAGTTGCTTTAGGGAAGTCATCCAAGCAAGGTTGAGAAGAGAAGTCTGCTATGTGATTAAAGGGCCTTATTTCCAGATCTGGTTTCCCCAACAGACAAGGGAAATCCTGAATTCATGAATGAGCCAAAGCCAAATCCAAACTTTCTGCATAGCAAAAGCTGGGGTGGCGGTGATGGGGGGGATCTTAATTTTCCTTGCGCTCAAGTCTTCATTTCACTGTGTCCTGCTGGCTCCTACCTTTGAACTGTTAGGATGCTAAGCTACTTCAAAGGATGAAGCACTTTACCCTTCCTTTAGTTTACAGAAGAAATTGAAAATAGCTATGGGGTATTGTTTTGTCAGCACATGTTTTTGTCACTATACCATGTCTTTTCATCCCCAATGATCTAGCATATATTTGTTAAGAGAGCTTTCCCTTCCAATGAAAGGAACTGTACATTATTAAATCTGTTCTTGTAACTCTCTTAGTGGGAGGAAAAAAATATAATCTTTCATACTGGTGTCAGAGCACTTTATAAGGAGTCTGTGAACATCAAAAGGCATTTATTTTTAGCCTCCAATTCGCTCTTGAAGGACATACTCATTACAGCTATGACAACATAGACTATTTTAGATGGCTGACAGATTGGACATCCTCTCCTAAAAGAGCCACACTGGCTGACAATCAAGTTTAAGGCTGCAAGAACCTCATAATATCAACTGTTTAAGCCAAAAGGCAGAAGCAAAGGACTCAATAACCCAAAATAAAACCTATGCAGAAAATACACTAGCGTGCAGGCAAATGACTCACTGAACGCTTTCTAAACCTGGGGTTTCAAAAGTTTTGTAGAATATTTCTCAACTTTCACTCCAAACAAATTATATGTGTTGAGCCATCATAGTTGATTCCTGTACTTCTCTCTTCAAATTTTCTAAAAAGAGTACATAGAAACGGAACTATTAAAAGTCCTATTACCTAATCACATGATTCAATGTATTTCCACAAGTTTAAACTTTTGTGATAGTAAAACTAAAGACTTGGTTTTCATTTATCAGTGTCCAGCCTCTTTCTAGGCACTAGCATTCTATTATCATTTAAGTACACTT
The DNA here is from genome assembly GCA_030848825.1 of Tadarida brasiliensis. Classification (NCBI taxonomy): domain Eukaryota; kingdom Metazoa; phylum Chordata; class Mammalia; order Chiroptera; family Molossidae; genus Tadarida; species Tadarida brasiliensis. The sequence goes on along the minus strand of CM061260.1, from coordinate 45,028,775 downwards.
GACGTTGCACATTTAATATACAAATTGAGAATATCGTTTCCCTATTGTAGTGTACAACTGAAAATGGAGACTCAAATTGATTTCTAGCATTAAATTACTAGATAAATTGTTTCTCCCTCCTTTATTTCTTTTCTCATTCTTAACTTCACCTTTCTCATTCTTAACTTTCTGTTCAAAGCCCCACACACACTACCATGTTCTAAGTTTTGCTATGGTAGCCTGTATTCATGAGCAGGGGGTGCTACAGGCAAAGGCATAAAGAAATCCCCTGTTATATCTATTGATGGAGATGCTGTCTTCTGTATCCTCCACGAAGTCCCACTGAAGAATTCTTTCAGAACTAAGTGCCTGAAAAGCTGGTATGTTTTCCCTAACGGAAAACCTGTAGAGAGATTTTTTTTTTCCAATTGCTACGTAATCTTCACTACTATTAAACATGACAAGAACTGTTACCAGCTTATAGGGCTTATAGGGGTGTGTTAAGCATGGCACTGAGCTTAAATATGCAAGTTCTTTTTTTGGAGCTGGGGCAAAAACATATTGCTCCTGCATAATGAAGGTATGAGGACTTTAAAGACTGGGGGAAGCGGGGAAGGATCCAGGAATAGAAGGAAAGAGCTAAGGAAGCTGGCTGGAGTATGAGGGAAGGGTCAAAGAGAGAAGCCTCCAGTCTTGGCAAACTAAGAAGGCACTTTACAGACCAGAATGTTCAACAGGGATGTTCAAGTGGTTTGACATGGGATATGCAAAGTAAACTCTCCCTCCAGCCCCCCCCTCCATTTCTCCTTCAGCAACATCTACATTGCTCACCCACTCTTCTGTAAAGGTGGGTTCTATTAGAGAACCTCAATGAAGTCGAGGTCTGCGACTGAGTTGGCCTTCAACAAAAACGTAAAGAGGTTACGCATGCGCATGAGACTGCTGGGACAGCTGACGTCTGTGTTACCAAGGAAGGCCCAGGCTTAAGGGTCGGAGGGACCCAGATTTAATCTATATCACCACATGCTGTTTGTGTAATCAGAGGCTGGTCACTGGAGTTCTTTGATTCTACATTTTTCCCACTGTAAAATAAGAGTAATGATATTAATAGATGGTTTGGGGGTTGTTGCAAGGATTAGGGCTAATATGTGTAAAATGCTCACTATGTGGAAGTTATTCTTTTAATGATGATTTTTATTTTAGCTGCTGAAAACCCTGAGCCAAGTCTGTTACTAAAAAAACAAAAAAACAAAAAAACAAAAAAAAAACTTTGAAATGTATGACTGTCATATTATATCTATTGTGTTATATTGTGACCTGCATCAAAGCCCTTGTTAACAGCGTTATTGCATAAGTGGAGTTTTTCTGTCTTATATGCTCCCAGTTTCCCCACACTGACTTTTAGAACATGAGGGGAGTTGGTGCATGTTCTTCCACTTCAGATGCTGCTCCGTGCTTACTGTTTCATGGAGTTGTCTGACCAATTTTTGGAATGACCTTGGCATTGATCAAAACCTGCCCGTCACTCTCTTATCTGTCCTCTTTGTCATCAAAAATTGGGATTAGCAGTGAAGCAGTGTCTGTGGAAACTTGGTTTTGTCTACTTTGTCATTATGTCTTTACCAACTAAGCTGACCAGACCCAACCATCATATTCATGTCAAAATTTCTGCCTCGCCCATAGGAGGCAAGAAAAGAAATAAACAAGGGACAGCTAACATTCCCATTTGACACCTGGGGGAGGTGAGACCCCAAAACACCAGTGATCAGCCCAGAGACACATCAATATAAAACTGGAATTGCAACCAGGTCACCCACTTTTCTGTGTTCTGAACACTAGACAATGTGACCTCTTAACACACACAGATTAGTCAAGCAATCTATAGGTTGTCAGTACATCAAAGCATGGGCACATTTACTTGATCCTGCTGAAAATCATAAAAGAACAATTTTCAGATAATAGCTTCTACTGGCAGAAGATCTGGGGCTGCACGAGCCTCATCTCCATCTTTGGGTTCTGTTTCTAGTCCAGGAAAGCACTGAAACCTCAGTACCATCACTGCAATGACTCAAAGCCCAAAGAAATTTTAATTTTACAAAAAGGAAAACAACGTTCAAGACGATCTCAGATGCTTCAGAGTCTTTACAAATGTGTTCCCCTTCTCCTCTCCTCTAATGACTTTTGAGGACACCACAAAGGTCTGGGTTTCTAAACTTTCCAGAAGTGGTGTTTTATTTGTCTTTGCTTTTGTTGTGACTTAGCAAAGACTAAAGTGTGCAGTGTATTAGTTGTTATATCCAGGACTATGAGGCCTGCAAACAGAATACTTGAGAAGGTTACCCTTGCCCCAATGGTTAGGTGGGAAATAACTCACTCCCCAGGTTCCCAAAATGCAGGTGCTTACAGAATCATGTTTATACTTGTGTTGAATGGGAGAAGAAACATTCATTGCTCCACTAACAAGAGCTTTGGAACAGTTAATCCTCGATAAACTGAGCAAACAGGAACCTTAGCTGATTTCTATTCCTTAACATGCCTTTACAGAGATTCTTTACAGCTACACCAAGATAAAGCACCTCTAGCTCGTACAAAAAGCACTCAAAAATAACACAGAAGAGAAGTTTTGCAAAATGCTTACAAAATTGACTAGACATCAAACTAGTAAGCAAAAGACAAAGCATTACCACCCAGGCACTAATTTGGGTTAGCAATAAAACAATAACACTCCTAGATAATAAACTTTTTCTTTAAGAATTAAAAAAAAAATAGCAACAATCCTACTTTAACAACAATTTTAATGTGTATAAAAGGGAATGAAATCAATATTACAAGAAAATATTCTGCACAACTGGTATAATTGTTACATCTCGAACAAAAGCTTTTATATTGTGCCCCTCTGTCAGTCCAAGATTGTAGACAATGATCACAACAGCACTGCACAGGTCGTCCAGAGCATCATGTTTGTATGAACAACCCAACCCGACAGTCCAACTTGTTCTCACAGGAAGAAATCACACTTAGATCCAGCAAGATGTGTACCAATTAAGTTTACTCTTCTCCCTCCCTCCCGCCCCTCAGGTTTTAATCATCTGTTTTGTAGCAATTATTGTAAATTACGGGTAACAACAACCCTGGAACTTCAATACCAATACAAACCAATACCCCACTGCCACCTTGGCAGCTTGCCATGCCTGCGATTTTAAAGTTAGGCAGTAGGAGGCAGCAAATGGCTCAAAACCACAGGCTAAGACAACTGTTGTAGGAAGTTGGAAAAGAAACCTAAAGCTATGAAAGCATAGAAAATAGACTTCTTAAACACAAACTTCCAGGAATTTAGACTTGCTCTAAGGAACAGTTAGGGGGAGAAAGGGTTGGCCGTTGTAGAGACCTTTGTGAAACTATCTGGACCCATTCCCCATTTCAGCATCTCTAAAAAACTCTGACAGTTATTTTAAGGGTTAAGCAACACAGGTCTAGGTTTCAGTTAATCTTGTTTTGTTTCTTGGCTCCAGAAACAAAGGTCTCATGGTTGCCTATGTGGAAGTCTCAGGGGGCACTTGCTGGGCAGCGCCCGCACTAATGCAGACGCTGTTCAAACCCTAACAGAGACATTAGAACTGGTCCTGTTCCACATTGTTCGTCTGACCAAGGCATCTGCATATTTAAAACTTGCACCATAGATACTTATAAATGCCAACGATGCATCTGCATTTTAAAAAATACTTGTGACATGTCCTTTAAAGTATTATGTCTTCAGATAACATATATCTGTCTTATTTTTAGGAAGCTGAAAATGGACTTTCACTTTCCTAAAGGGGGAAAATAGCTCTAAACAAAGCTTTGTTATTTTAGTCTCAATGCTTCATTAAATTATTTAAAATGTTGCTTAAACCACCTTAAAAAATGTTTGGCTGCTTTGTAATACCAAAATAACTTTTGCCTCTCTTTGGATATTTATTTTGAAGAAATAAGCTCCTGTAATTTATATGAGCATTTTATTTGAAGCACAAATAGAAAGGTCCTCAGAAAAAAACATGATTGCTAGGAATCAAAATTATAAATGTGTAAGGAAGATTTTTTGATGTGTGAAACAAGAAAACTTAATATCTCCAAAGACAGTTCCCTGCAATTTTTGCATTGTTTCTTAAACTGTTGTGCTAAAAATACATACATTGTATGCTAAATAACACTTAGCTGTCACAGAATACACAGCGGTAGTGAAAAACACACTCATTATCATGATAGCAATATTGTGATAAACAGTTAGATCAAACCAAAAATAATCCACATCTAACAATGCAAATGCTGCTCAAAATCTATTTTCCTTCTAGCCATGCATGATGATTCCTAACTGTCCCAATAATTAAAGAAGGTATCATATATTACTTACTGTTTTTAAGAGGTCTATGCCATCCTTCTGAATCCAAAGGGGTGAAGAAGAGTCACTGCCACAAGGAAATCTAGCAGGCAAAAAGGGGGGAAAATCAAGTATTAGTTGTCTGAAAATTAGCATCTTCAGGTTTTCTTGAGGTACTTCCCAAAATATCCCAAAGCAAAGAAGAAAAAGAAAAAAAGTTGGAGAAAAACAACACACACATCAGAAGCCGACTTTCTCCACAAACCCCTGCAGCTCCAAACTTTAAAGTAAAAGCTCAAATTGTTGAGCATCCTCATTGAGCAAATATCCGACTTCGGTATCACTGGTTACGCACACAATTTCAATAAGACGAATGCATCTCAAAAATTATGGTTACTTTAATGCATTATCCAGATTTTCCCCTTGTTTCTCTCCCTTTCGCCCTTTTCCATTCACATTTTTCTTCCTACAAAATGCACATAGGTCTGTTCTTCCTTGTACCCCGAGTCAGGCCTGGCTTTGAAATGCATTTCAATCTCTCAACACAGACTGCTTTCATTGCATTTAGAGTCCCACTAAGGCCCAGCTTTAAAAGCTACTGATTCTTTTTTTCTTTAGCCTTCCTCACAAAGGAAGGGTATTTTGTAAATTACCAGCTCGTTCAGATCAACAAAAGGTACTTTCATAGAAAGCCCCATTTGATTTTGCTCAAATTTGATTACAAGGATGGAGAAAAGGAAAGGAAGTCAAAAAGAAAAACCCCAGATGGCTTTTTCATTCATCTCAGTGAATGAGCTTTATCTGTGCCTTTTGAAACTGTAGCAGTGGAAAAGCATTTCTGTTGGCTTAAAAAACTTGACAAAAATTATTGGTTTGCCATTTCTCATGTAACAGCCATTGGGAACTGGATGAAAAGACTTTTTCATGGGATCGCCTGCTTGGATCAAAATAATGGAGATTAGGTATTTCATTATAAATTACAGTGGGAGATAAAGCAGGCTGTCATATTAATAGTAACCTGCTCATGGCCTTCAATGGTAGCTATTCTCCTAGACAAAGGACCAAGGGGGTTGTCTATTGAACTTGTACTTTAGGCCTGATCAATTTTCTATCATCAAGGCAAAAGGTGAGATGACTAACAAAGGAATTCACACATGAGTGACCTCATGAGACTACAGATAAAACAGCTTAAAGAAGCAAAACACATCCTGAAATTATGGATGATAAACTATATAAAGAAGAAGAAGACAGTATGGAGCGAGAGAGGAAAAGAGCAATGGTCTATAATTCTCCTCTCTCCTCTTGGCCAAATGGACACATTAAAAGCTACTTGTTTTCAGCTGCAGATAATTGCAACGTTTGGTTTGCAGTGGTCTGCTTTAAATCCTTCAGCCCACTTTTTTTTTTTTTTCCTCAGCACAACTCCAGTCATTTCATTCTTTATTAACAACGGCATTGTGTTCGAGACAGAGCTTCTATGAAGAGTCACACTTAAAAATAAAAACCAAAAAGAATCACAAGCAGCACAGGCTTCAAAATATTACACAGTAGAATTTGCGTTTGTTTGCTCCAGGTTGCCAGGCTTGCCCCTGCCTCTCGTGCACTTGCTTCTTAGAATCTAAAGCATTTCAAACACTAAGCTGTACCTGCAACTAAAAGACACAGACTCTAAATGAAGCACAATGAAACATGTGATTCAATGAAGATTCTTTAAGAAAAGAGTGGTGATAAGACACTAATCCAAAGAACTAGTGAAGGATGGGTGATTAATTTTCATCCAATCACAAGGAATAATTTAGATTCCCAATTGCAGTTGTCCAAATCTCTGTAGAAATTGCTAGAATTTTCTTCCCTGGAATATTTCCACATAATTTTCTTTAATCTTTCTAAAAATAATAGTAATAATTCGGATTTCCGCCTGCTAGTGTTAGTGTTCCTTGAATTTCAGGATGGTAGCAGGGAATTTATGTTCCAGAGATAAAACCCAGGTTACCAAAGTTTACTATAACCTGGAAATGCAGATAGTGTAACACTGTATGAACACTACATAAAGCTAATGCAATGTAAAAATACATGTGAGCAGGATGTATTTTTACTGGTGTTTTTTTTTTTTAAAGCCAAAAAGTCATATAAGATTATCAATCAGAAAGGACTTCCAACTGCCTAAAAGCATGAGAAAATACCAAGAATATCACCCATGACACCAGTTGTTGAAATAAGGCTACGTTTTGAAAGGCATCCTCAACAGGTGTAATGACCCCCAAATTCTGAGCACAAGCAGTCCAGGCACACACTCACACATAGAGCAGTGATGACACAAGGAAGGTCATTTATGCATAGATCAATAAAGCAAGGATATGGCATATATACAAAGACTTGTATAAAATTGTACTCCCTTTGTTTTTAGGGGAGCCCTGGATCCTTGGACTTTTTTAACCATTCAGGGAGACCCCAAATTTAAGGTTATTAAAAGAGGAAGTAAACCACACTGGGGAAGCCAGTGTGTAAGCAAGCTCTTCCCACTATTGTTGTAAATGTGGAATGATACAACCTTTCCAGAGGGCAACTACGTAGCATGCTTCACAAGTCTGAATCCTTTCCTAACTCTTCCCACCTCCAGGCATCTTCCCAGTAGAAACTCGAATATACTTATCATACAGTGAGTCAGACAGTTCTGGAGCCAGACTAGCCCAGGACCAATTTTTTTTTTTTTTTTTTTTATTCTCACCTGAGGACATTTTTTCATTTTTTGTCCAGATAGAGTGGGAGGGAGAGAGAGGAAGAGAGAGAGAGAAACATCAACGTGAAAGGGACACATCGAGTGGCTGCCACCCGCACGACCAACCAGGGCCGGGGACAAACTGCAACCGAGGTACATGCCCTTAGCGGGAACCGAACCCGGGTCTCTCTGGACCGCAGGCCGACGCTCTAACCGCTGAGCCAAACCGGCCAGGGCCCAGGACCAATTTTAACTTGACCAACTTCCAGTTACATCTTTATGACTTTGGTTATTAACCTCCCTATGCTTCGGTTTTCTCACTTATAAAATGGGGATCTCAAAAATGTATTAATGAGAATTAAATGAGTCAATATATGTAAAGCATTAAAGCTGTGACTAGCACACTGAAAAAGTATTAGATATTGTTACTATAAATGCTCCAAATCTCAAAAATTATTAACTAAATTGTGATAAATAAATACAATACAATGCAATATGCCCATTAGAGATTATGTTTCTTAATGACATGAAAACAATATTCATACTAAGTGAAAAAATTCAGGATACAAAACTCTCTATATTATGTGTTTGCAAAACGTGTATACATAATATATATGTGCATTAAAAAGTGGCAGTAGTAGTTATTCTTAGATAATATAATTTCAAGTGATATTTATTTTCTTTTTATACTTTTTAGTTTTAAAATTTTTAATGAAAATTTCACATATTTTAAACTCTTATTTTTATAAACCCTTACTTTTCATTAATGAAGAAGGACAAGAACTATGAGGTGCACCAAGGAGAATGTAGGTTTTACCAGAAGTAGTCCTGGCTAAGGAGAAAGTCAGAGTCTATGCCAAAGCTCACTTCAGTGCTTAGCACTAACATCTAGAAACAAGATGAGCTTCCACACTGAGAAGTAAGCTTCAACTCTAAAATGTAAACAAGTCAGATCTAAGCATAATGGACCCACAAAGTTCCCACCCCAAGAAACTGTCAGTGTATGTTTACCAAAGGCATCTGACAACAGGGGCATCCAGCAAAGTGACCCAGGGATGAACCTGCACAGATACGCACATACCAACATATACAGGATATGTGTAACACAAACAGCTTCCATCAGATCAATTAGAGGCAAAGGAAAAAGCCAAGGAATCATAAGGAATTTCAACAGGACCCAGTAATGATGTAATCAATTGCAGGAGCAGCTAAATATAGAAACTGTAGGTTACAGCCAAGAAAACGTCTAGAAAGGGGGAGTAAAGCCCGAACTTTGCACTTGTCCCTTTCCCTCCTCCTACCCACAGTGAGTTTGAACCTGAGGACAGGAAGGGAGGCACATGAAAGAGCAGACCTTACCCTCCCCCTGCTGGGCCCTTAGTCAAGCCTGAACTTGTGGGTGGGAAAAGAGGGAAGCCTAGAATGTTTAATTGAGATGTACTAGTCTTTAGTTAAAAAAAGTGACTGGAAAGTTATGAAATCTCCCAAGATATTATTAACAACCAGGAAATGACAGCATTGCTGAAGGTGGAAAAAAGAAACCTGAATTCAGATTACTTGGTATGAGTTACATGGGTATTATTCCTTTTTAGAAAAAAAAGTCAAAGCTAAGTGCTAGACTTTTTAAGAAATTTCAGTTATGAAATAGCAAAGTTTAAGAATATGAAAATGCCATCTGATCCAGCAACCATTTCTGGATATATATCCAAAGGAATTGAAAGCAGGGTCTTAAACAGATATTTGTACACTCATGTTCACAGCAGCATTATTGGAAGTAACCCAAGTGTCCATCCATGGATGAATGGATAAACAAATGTAGCATATACGTTTAATGAAATATTATTCAGCCTTAAAAAGAAATTCTGACACATGCTACAACATGAGTGAACCTTGAAGATACTACGCTAAGTGAAATAGCAAAACACAAGAGGACAAATACTGTATGATTCCACTCATATGAGGTACCAAGAGTAGTCAAATTCATAGACAGAGAGTAGAAGGGGAAAAGGAGCAATTTGGAGTTATTGTTTAATGGGTACAGAGTTTCAGTTTTGCAACATGACGAGTTCTGGAGATGGATGGTGGTGGTGGTTGCACAAAATATGAATGTACTTAATGTCACTGAACTTCACACTTTAAAATGGTATATTTTGTTGTGTTTATTTTACCACATTTATTTTTTAAAGAATATGAAAATATTGCTTCCTAAACGCTTCAATTCTTTTATCTTATCATCCAACAGAATGGAGTAAAAAGGAAAGGGAGGGGTGGAGAAGGGGAAGGGAAACAGAAAAAAAGGGAGGGATTGAAGAAAGGAAAAGTGCAGTCAGCTGTACAATTTGTATACTTCACCCAGATGTCAGACTGGGCAAATGGGGGTGAATTCCAGCCAGGAATTATGCTAACCAAACAGTATGCCCTGGGGCTGAACTTCAATTGCTGGGAGGAAGAGATGCCATTTTGTAACTCATCTGCCCAGAGGGAACATCTTTTATTAATTGGCAAAATGGCATTGTATGTGTCAACAGACCTTGGAAGGGAGCCAGGCTGGTATGGGGACAGATTAAGATCATTTAGATTGAATGGTAGAATTGGTTATGTGCTCTTTGTTAATGAAGTAGTCATCAGTTCCCTGGGGAAATAGAATTTTTTGCCTGGGAGTTTCAAGCTCATTACTGTCTTCTTCACATGTTCTTCCCTGCCATCAGCACAACTAGTATCATAGCAATACACCCATTACTGAAGCACATGAAGGAACAGCACAATTCTAGTGATATGTAATTGGAGCAATGGTATGTGATGTATAATTAGACTTCTCTAAATGAGACAAGATAAATTGACCCAAGGACCAAAACATATGCTCATCACTCTTCCTAACTACAGGGAACTGCATTCTTTTTTTTTTTTTTTTGAAATTGGTTTTTTAGAGAGAGATGAAAGGAGAGATAGAAACATCGATGTGAGGGAGAAACACTGATCTGCTGCCTCCTGCATGCCCCCTACTGGGGATTGAAACCACAACCAAGGCATGTGTCCTGGCTGGGAATCGATCCAGGACCTCTCAGTCCATGGGAGACTGCTCAATCCACTGAGCCACACCAGCGTGGCTGGGAATCCCATTCTTACAATCACTTCTTCATGGATGGTATTTAAAATTTACATTTCCAACCCTGACCGCCCACCGAAACTAATGCCATAGTCCAGGTAAGCTACAGGACACTCCTACTAGGTTATGACACTAAACGCTCAAATTATCATATTGTTATTTCCCTATCCCATCCAAAAAGCAGCTTCTTCTCCCAACTTCTCTGATTCTGTTCATGTGTTGTCATGAGTGACCAGACCTAAAATATCAAAAACATATTTGAATCCTCCCTTTCATTTGTGCCTTATAGTCAATTGATGTGGGTTCATTTACTCATTGGTATGTTATATCCAGATGTTGCATCCCTTTCCTCAGGTCACTCTGAAGATATATTCATTTCTCAAGGTTCTTTAGTTGATCCTCTAGTGTTCTTTCTCTGTGTTCTCACTCAGGAAGAGCAATAATTCTCTCCTTTGATTTATTCACTGTCTACAAACTCATCCTTTTTGAAACTCTCCCTCTCTGGCTTCTTGGACTCTTACCACCTCCCTGATTCTCCAGTTCCTACAATTTCATGCTCCTGGCTCCACCAACTTTAATAAGGGATTCTCCCTCATCCTGAAAGCTTTTGCATTAATCCTCTTCTTTCTACACATTCTCTGGCCACCTCTCCCTCTTCAACATCACCTATGACCTGTAAGCTAATGACTCCCAAATTCAATTCACTCTCCAGCACCAGTCCTAAAGCCAGCTCAAGTTCAATGAGTTAAAACCCAACCTCACTGTCTTCTATAACCCTGCAGGGAATGATAGAGCAAGAGAGACAGAAAAAGAGGGAGAGGAAGGGAGGGGGCTGGGGAAGAGAGAGAGAAGACAAACAAGCACTCTTTCCTCTCTATCTTGGTAAAAAGCAACACTTAGTTTCTCAAGCAACAAATCCCAGGCCCATCCTTGTTGGTCCTCTGTTTCAGCCTCTAATTAGTCACCAAGACCTTTGAATTATATCTTATAAATTTCTCTACAGTTTCTCCCTTTCTTTTCAAACTTTTATTGCTGTAATTTGGATCTGAAGCAGCTCTAACTTGAGCAACTAAAACAATCTTCAAACTGGGCTCCTTCTCTAATCCTCAAAATTCATCCCTCACCTGGATATTGCAATGTTTCTTTTTTTAATTTATTTTTTATTTAAAAAAATTTTTAATCACAGTTTACATTCAATATTATTTTCTATTAGTTTTAGGTGTACAATAAGTCAGTCAGAGAAAGACACATACCACATGATTTCACTTATGTATGGAACCTAAAGAACAATATAAATGAACAAACAAAACAGAAACTGACTCATAGACACAAAGAACAGACTGATGGTTGCCAGAGGGGAGGGGTTTGAGAGGCTGAATGAAAAAGGTGAAGGGATTGAGAAGTACAGATTGGTAGATACAAAATAGTCATGGAGATGTAAAGTACAGCATAGAAATATAGTCAATAATATTGCAGTAACTACGTATGGTGCCAGATGGGTACTAGAAATATCAGGGAGAACACTTTATAAAGTATATGATAGGCTACAATGTTTTAAAGCAGTGGTTCTCAACCTTCCTAATGCTGCGACCCTTTAATACAGTTCCTCATGTTGTGGTGACCCCCAACCATAAAATTATTTTTGTTGCTACTTCATAAGTGTAATTTTGCTACTGTTAGGAATCGTAATGTCAATATCTGATATGCAGATGTATCTTCATTGTTATAAATTGAACAGAATTAAAGCATAGTGATAAATCACAAAAACAATATGTAATTTTATATTGTGAAATATTTATTTCTAATTACAAATAAATGATATTTTGTCTTGAAGCATGGTGTAGCACAGGTAATAGTCTTAATATAACAACAGTAAACTACGTTGCTGCATTTTGCGACAGTATGCGTAAAAAGCCAACATCCGTGCGAAGGTTGAGATTGCTTCTTTCTCACCAGATCAGAAATTCTCGGGGCAGTCTTTGCAAGAGCACAACGAAGATCATCTTCCAGAATAAGTCTACTTCTGTATTTAGACTTGATAACCAACAAGCTGGAAAACCCTGTTTCACAAAGATATGTTGTTGGGAATGGAAGAAGAAGGCGCAACACAGTCTCAGACAGAACAGGATATGACTGCAAACACTTGATCCAGAATTTTGTAACTGGCATTGTAGAGAAATCAGTTCTCGCTGCATCGCTGTTAATAAGTTCAATGAACTCCTCTTGTGCTGTCTCAGGAACATCTTCAACTTTGACTGTGAATGGGCTTCTGGCAAGTGCAAATGGGGTGTCAGGTAGATTTGGAAAGTATGATGAAATTTCATCTGCAAGCATGTGCAAGTGTTCTTTCACAGAAATTACCATCATAATCCTTTTGTCTGGTTCAATGTCATGTTCCTCAAAGAAAGCAGATAAGATAGGCAACATATAAATTTTATTTTCATCCAATTATTTTTGCCAAAGCTGAAGTTTCATTTGGAATGATTGGATCTTTTCAGACAAATTGAGGCATGTTGCATTTGGTCCTTGCAGTGATAAATTTAACTCATTCAAGATGGCAAAGATGTCAACCAAGTAAGCTATTTTCTGTAGTTCACTTTTATCACTGAAAAGTACTTCGAACTGCGGTCTTGCTTTCTGATTAAAATACGTTTTGAGTTCATCACAAAGCTCAAAAACATGTTTTAAAACTTTTCCTGTCAACAACCATCTCACTTCAGTGTGAAATAGCAGAGCATTGTTCAGCGCATCCAACTTGTTGCACAGTAGCAAAAACAGTTGACTGTTTAAACTGCTCGCCTTTACAAAATTGACAGAACTTTGATGCTTTTCATTACTTCTTGTAACTCTTGTGGCAGCGTCTTCATTGCTAATATTTGCCGATGAATCACACAGTGAGTTCCGATGACTTTTGGTGACTCATTCAGTACCAAACATTGAAATCCAGATCAACATCCTAGCATAGCTGGAGCACCATCTGTGAAAACAACACAAACCTTTTCCCAAGAGATCTTATGCTCTTTCAGAAATGAACCAACTGTGTCAAATACATCACGTGCAGTAGTTGTCGTTTCAAGTGGTTTGCAAAAAAGAAACTCATCTTTAAAGTCACCATCATTAATATATCTCACATAAACCAGTAACTGTGAACAGTTTGCAACCTCTGTAGATTCATCAAGCTGGATGCTAAATATTGGAAGTGGAGCAGATTTAATTTCCTGGATTACCTGATCAAGAATATCAGCAGAGATGTCATCTATTCTTCTGCGGACAGTGTTGTGAGATAAGGAAATTGCACTCAATTTCATAACAAATACGTCTCCGATCATAACTCAAACAATGTCTTTGGCTGCGGGCAACAGTAAATCCTCAGCAATGGTGTGAGGTTTCATAGTTCTGGTGATTCTGAGTACCACCAAATATGAAGCTTCAACGGCTGCTATGTTTTGTTTGTGGTACTTGCCTCCAGTGTCAAGTCTGGCTTTCTTAAGTCCATCAGCTTTGCTTCTAAAATAGTTGGTATCCTTGCCAGCAAAGCTCAGATGCTTGCTATCAAAATGGCATTTTAGTTTGTTTGGCTTCATAGATTCGGCTGATAGAACTTCACAACAAATAACACATTGCGGTTTCTCAATTCCTGCTGTAATTATTGAGGTAAAACCATACTGTAAAAAATCCTCACTATATTTTCTTTTCTTAACGTTCTTCTCTACATGATCCATTGTTATGGGATGGTTTGTTAATGAAAATAATATATAACAATAGCTTTAATAATACAAAAGATGATACATGGCATAGTTTAGTCAATACAGTTCATTAAAGTTTCCTATGATTTACCATTCTCTGTGTTGTTGTTTTTCACATACCTGTTACTATCACAAGGGGACAGTATTCACATCAACCACAGCTGAATATAAAAAAGACCGATCAGCATCCAGATTAAGTTCCCATGATACAGATATTTTTTTTTTGCAGTAGTTGATGATTTCACAGTACATGATTTTACATTTACCCAGTAATTATAATTCATGAAGTGTCGTTTTACCTCCAATACTGCTGCTTTCAACACAGTAGCTGCTTTCAACACAGTAGCTGCTTTTAACAGAGTAGCTGCTTTCTACACAGTAGCTGCTCTCTACACATGTGTGACTGGTCTGCATAAGTACATTATGGTGCCAACCCTGTCACATACACCTGTATTTGTACAGGGTATATGTGATGGGGTTGGCGCGATGATGTCATCATTCTGGGTACTCGTATGTGGGCGTATCTGCATGTGGGCATATCTGCATGTGGGCAGACTCACCTGGAGACTAGAGGAGCAGTGTCTCGGTTCCTAAGATCATCGGAAATACGTGTTTTCTGATGGTCTTAGGGGACCCCTGTGAAAGGGTCGTTCGGGGTTGCGACCCACAGGTTGAGAACCGCTGTTTTAAAGGAAAGATCTAGCTATGCCACTGCTCTGATTAAAATCCTTCAAAGATACCCCATAGTATAGAGCCTTGCTATTCAAAATGCATCATCTGGGAGTTTGTTAAAAATGCAGAAATTTCCCCCACCCCCTCCAGACCTACTGAATTAGATCTGCATTTTAACAAGATCTCCAGGAGATTCATATGTGTATTAAGGTCTGAGAAGCACTAGTTTAAAGAATAAAATACTACAATTGTAGCCTTATCCATTGATCCTATACAACCTTCACAAACTGGTGGCCATCTATCTTCCCAGTTTCAACTCCAGCCCCTTCCCCTCCACACTGTCTTTCCTGCCTCAGGACTTTTGTACAAGCCATTCTTTGCCCTTGAATACCCTCTCCTACTTTATCTGACATAACCAACTCCTCTCTCAAGGCTTCACCTAAATGTCACATCTTCTACAGTGTGTCAAGATCAGAAGTTTTATTTCAAGAGAAGAATAAAAAAGAATAGGCAATATTAGAATACAGTATCTGTATTAGACATGAGTACTTCTTCATGAAAATTTTGCTTTAATTGAAAATTTTGTTTCAATTGTATGTACAAATGCATATTGGCAATGACCTAAAATGCATTTCTTACTATAGGTAACAAGCAATAAAGCTTAAAGTCTTAAAATGCCTTCTCTAAGTTCAGAGGTTGGTAGAAGAGCCTCGGATTTTTGCCATGGTGTGCATACTGTTATTGTAAAACTGGCTGGGTTTTACGAAGGTAAATTTTTGCATGTCTTTGACCATGAGTTCCTTCAGGGTGGGGGCTATAACTTCTCCATCATTGAAAATCCGAATACAACCACAATCAATGTCTGCTGAATGAATGAATGACAGCATTAATGAAATATATCTAATATTACTCAGGGAAAGATAAAAAGTTGCTGGTGTTGAGTCAGGGGCAATAAAGGGACAGGCTCATAACTTTGGGAGGTGGGCCAGGGTCCACCTGTGGGCTTCAGCTAGACTGACTTCAATTTTGCATCCTTACTTTGTCCCTTATGACTATGTCACCTTGAACAACTTACCTAATTTCATGGAGTGTCAACTTTCTCCTCTGAAAAATAGGCTTATTATAATTAATTTTCTCAGTGGTAAGGTAGGTGAAATAATGTTGCATAAAGTGCTGCATGGTAGGTACTCAGGAACAGTAGTTATGATTGTAGCTGGGCAATTTATTGGCATTTTTAATATGGTGGAAAAACCTATTGAAAACTATAATTTCTTATTTTAACTTAGGAGTCAAAAAGGACTCCCTGCTGCCCACCAGAGGGTATCTTCATTTTTTTCTCTACAGCACATATCACTTTTAGCTATTACATAATCTTTCCTTATATACTATGTTTATTATTTAGCATTTGTCTCCTTCATCAGAATATAAGCCTCATGAAGGCAAAAATGCTGTCTATTTTGGTTACTGTGTATACCAAGCCCCTAAAATAGTGCCTGATAGAGAGTAGGGAGATTGGGCACGAATAGTTATTTGTTGAATAAATGAATTATTTGCTAACCCTTTATGTCCTTCAATTCTGGACTTTTCCTGGGGTTGGAAAAGTCCAGAATTGGCCGCTCCCAAGCCACCCTGAATAGATCTATAGCTATCATGCTAGAGTGTTTCAGGAGGGAAAGCACAAAGGAGAAGTGGCCTCATTCCTGTAAGGTCAGATCCCCCAAATTGAGAGTAGAGACAGAATTTCTCTTTCTCATTCCAAGGATGGCAGAGTCACAAACCTAACATACCCGAGGGGGCAGAACTTCAAGTGGCGACAGCCCCCAAATGTGCTGAAGGCAAGGCTATCTGTCTGACAGAGGACAACCGGAAGTGCACAGCCGTTTCCCCTGAGGCTCATTAGCATGAGGAAAAAGGCTGGAGGACATCAACCAAAGCACCTTTCAGAAAAGAAAAATTGTACTTCACATTGAAGTTAATGTCACACAGAAGAGGCAGACAAATTAAGATGTCTTCAGAAAAGGGGTGCAAAACTATTTAAGCTGAGGAACCACTAAGGAAGTGGAGATATTGAACTTGGACTAGAGGAGTTCCCAGAGGACTCTGAAACATAGATATAGATATACAGACATAGACACAGACTGGGTTGTACATGTGGAAGTAGAGTAGATGTTGATATAGATGTGGGTATAGATGTAAAAGCTACAGAGATTACCTCAAAAAAGTAAAAATGGAACAGCCCTATGACCCAGTGATTCCTCTTCTGGGAATTTATACGAAGAAACCCAAAACACTAATTCGAAGGAATATATGTATCCCTATGTTCATTGCAGTGTTATTTACAATAGCCAAGATTTGGAAGCATCTCAAGTGTCCATCAGTAGTTGAGTGGATAAAAAGCTGTGGTACATTTACACAATGGAATACTACTCTGCCATAAAAAGGAAGAAAATTTTACCCTTTGAAACATCATGGATGGACTTGGAGAGCATTATTCTAAGTGAAATAAGCCAGTCAGAGAAAGACAAATGCTGTATGATTTCACTCATATGTGGAATTTAATGAACAAATTAAACTATCAAGCAAATAGAGACAGACTCATAGATCGAGAGCAGGCAGACAGCCGGGAAGGAGGGGTTTATGGGGGGTGGTGGAGGAGTTGAGCAAAAAAGAGAGAGAACTCATGGACACAGACAACAGTGTGGTGATTGTGGGGGTGGAGGGGGAAGAGGGCATAGAGGGAGAATGGTGATGGAAAAAATAAAATTAAATTAATAATAAATAAATTTAAAAAGTAAAAATAAAATAAAATAAAAGCTACAGAGAAAAACTTCATATTAACATTAAAAAGTTTCTAATTTAACATGGGCAGGAAATGGAATGAGCTCATTTAGGAGTTAATCCCTAACACTTCAATGTCCAGATAGAGAATGACCTGTCATTTGGGTTGAAGGTTATAAAGGGAACACAAGTATCATTTCATAGTTTATCTAGATGTCTGTCAGGAACTGTGAATGGCCTATGTGCCAGGTAAGTTAAGCTGCCCCAGTTTCGTGGATGGATGATAAATAGGAAATGTCTGCTGAAGAAAATAACACAGAACAATAAGCAAGCGCACAGACGCTTTGCAGTTCTGCTCAACTTCAGTTCTTAAGCAGACTTATTTAAGGTTGGATCCTATGAACACATTTAAATACTGGCTGAGATATTATAAAAATGCAAAGCTCTGTTACTGGTACTCTGTTAATAACAAATGGGAGTGTTTGGAACATAAAGTAATATTTTTATTATCTATTTTAAAAAGGATCTTGGCAAGTAAATAGTGTAAATAAAACTGAAATGGATGTGCTTAATGTACTAGAGAATAAAAATTTCAACAATTATGGAAACATTAAATTATAAATACTTGTTATGCTAATTAAAACCATCTTATCAACCATTAAAGTAGGTCCTATAGGATTTCTACTTGGCAGTATTTTCTTAGTCTAGTTTGAGATGCTCTGTGAATTTCAAAGTAATAAAACTGATTTCCTTAAAATATGTTACATAACTCAAACCATTTAAGTTAAATTTGCAATCAATCTGATTTAGCAACATTTAACTGCCCTAATCAAAAATGAAAACACTTCTAATTACATTAATGGTTATTAGTGGCACTAATCAAGGCAGAGTTATTTAAGCAATGAATCAATTTTGATATTAGAGCAAAATCAAATTGATATGAAAACAGATAGCTACATATTATAGCTGCATATACTAACCCTACCTGCATACATCCTAGATAAAAATTATTTGCTAACAAGAAGAATTATAACTTATATCATGACTTATATTTCTTTTATTATTATTTTAAAATATTGACATATTTCCTGATCCCTCCTTTTCCCTTCTTCAGACCCAAGATCCAATCAGTCAACAAGCCTTTTTTATTTTACCTTCAAAATATATGGCTAATCTCTCTTGTGGGTTGCTGGGACCTAGTTCATACAACATCATCTCTGCCTGAACTGGTACAATGTTCATCCAACTGACCTCTCTAATTCTCCTCCTCCCTCCATCAGTGCCCATCTCTGTCAGTCTCTCACAGCCATAAGAGTAATCCTCATAAAACTCAACTGCTTAAAACTCTTCAAAGGCTTCCCACTGTGTTTAGGATGAAATCTAAACTTGACCATGACTCTAAAAATTTAAATCTAGAAGTTTAGATTTCTTGGGAAATCTAAACTTCCCAAGACTCGTCATTCCCTGCATGATCTAGCACCTGCCCAACGCTACAGAACCATCTCCTATAGCTCCTTCCATTGCCCACTTCCCTCTTGACACATTGGTATTTTTTGTATTCTTGTAACACATAAACATATGCAACCACCTCTATGTAAAATGTTCTTTCTGTAGCTCTTCTTATGTCAAACTCATTCTTATCCTACCAATTTCTCCTCAATGTCCACTCCTCAGAAAGCCTTCCCTGGCTACCCCAGCACCCATCTTGCCCCCATGCAACCTTGCTGTTCTCTATCTCCATCTCAAAATCTTGTTTGTGGCCTTCATAGTACCTATCTCAATTCACCATTATTTTATTTATTTTTTAGTCTGTTTTCACTAGATTGGAAACTCTGTGGGGAAGAAATCATGACTTCCTCATTCAGTACGATATCCCCAGGAGTTAACACAGGGGCTGCGTACTCAATAGGAGCTCAGTACACACACACACACACACACACACACACACACACACGAGAGAGAGATAGAGATAGAGATAGAGATAGAGATAGAGATAGAGAGAGAGAGAGAGAGAGGGAGAGAGAAAGGAAGGAAATAACAAAATCATAGTCCTTCCTTAATTTCAAAGGTGGCTGAAACTTTTGCATATATGGGTATATATATTTTTTTAAAGTGTCAGAATCTGTATACTACAAAGTGAAACTGGGAAATTCAAATATTATTTTAAGTAATTCGACCAAATTATTGCTTCTGACAGACAATAATGACTCATAAAAATGAGACCTATTTCAAATTGAAAGCCTTTTATCAATTCCTCATGGTCAAGTGTGAATAGAAAGATATGTCCTGCCTAGTGCCTGTGAGCCAGGTTAAAGAGATGATAAGGTTAAGAGATGGAAACTGTCCCTGCTCTGATAGAAACCCAGATGAGATGGCCCTGTCCTCACACTAGATAATGACGATGATCTTGATGATGATGGTGGTGATGATTGTAAGAGCAGTGTTTATCAAGTACTTGCTGTGTGTACCACCCACTGTTCTAAGTGCTTTACATATATTAACTGTTTAATCCTTATAACCTTACTGCTATCTCCACTTTACAGATGGAAATTCCAAGGCTTCAAGAGGTTAAAGTAAGCAGTTTACAAAGAGTCTCACAATTAAGAAGTGTAAGGGCTGAGATTTAATCCTAGGTGCTTTGAACCTAAATGCCCATATTTATTTCTGTTAAAGAGAAAACAAAATTGAGGCCACTGTTTAAATATACCACTAGACCAACCCTCATAGTCACATAACTGAAACTGAAACTGACCTAATTTCCCTCTGACCTTAAACAAAACTTAAGCTTTCTGTGTGTCTTTACAGCATAACCGTACAGCCTCCTAGCTGATCAGCTACAAACAAGTAAGTTTATGCAATGAAAAGAATTATACGTTTCTAGTAACCAATCACAAGAGAAAACTATGTGCTTACTTGCTCACACTTCATAAATCAAGCTCTGACTACTGAAAGCAAGCTCTAATCACCTTCCCTTTGAAGTTTCTCTGTTCTCAGTTTCCCTGCTCACAGTTGGTTTCTCAATAAATAAAATATTCGTATCAATCACGTGTGCAAAGACCCTTTTACCAAATAAAGTAATATTTAAGGTTCCAGAAATTAGGACCTTATATCTTGAGAGTGAGAGGTATATTTCAGCCCATTTCAAGTAAAGCTTTCTGAATTTTCTTCTGACATTTCTACGTATACAAAAATGTTTTAGGACATCCCAAGAAGAAAGTCTACCTTATATGATATTGAGCATAAAATGACAAAACGGCAATTGCCAGGCCTTTGCAGACTTGGGGATGTTCACATGTCTCCTCCCTGGAGACATACATATTCCTTTGGCCCCAACAATTGTTTTGATTTTACCAGAAGGATGAGAATAAGGTTCCCCTGATATGTCCCAGAAGGGCAGACAACACAGAAATAGACCAAAAGAAAACATATAGCCAGAACAAAGAACACCTAGATGAGAGAGAGAAGAAGGAAAGACTTACACTACTATTTGAGTCCATATGTACAGCAGGCAGCCAATGTATTGCAAAAACACTTCTGGAGAAAATGAAAGCCACCTTGGTAATTACTACTGATAAAGATTTTGAATTCAAATGGATTTGAGGTAAACAGGAAGTATCAGGAAATAGTACTGTACTAGTTTCCTGTGGCTGCCATAAGAAATTACCACAAACTTCATGGCTTAAAACAATAGAAATTAATTCCGTTCAGTTCTGGAGCCCAGAAGCCTGAAATCAGTATCACTGGACTGAAAACAAGGTTTGGAACAGCTGCATTCCGTCCAGAGATTCTAGTGAGGACTCCACTCCTTGTCTCTCCCAGCTTCTTCCGGCTGCCAGAATTTCCTGACATGTGGCCACATGACTCCCATCTTCAAGGCCAGCATCTTTGAAATCTCTCTCTGCTCTGTTCTTATATCACCTTGTCATCTATATGTGATATGAAAATCTCCCTCTGCTTCCCTTTTATAAAGATACATATGGTGTCATTTTGGGTCCACTTGAATAAACCTGGGCAATCTCCCCATTTCAAGATTCTTAACTTAATCACGTGTGCAAAGACCCTTTTACCAAATAAAGTAATATTTAAGGTTCCAGAAATTAGGACCTTATATCTTGAGAGTGAGAGGTATATTTCAGCCCATTACAAGTACAAAATGCTCAGATGACAGGAAGTAGCTAACCCTAGCAAAGACTAGTGAGACACAAGAACACTGTAGACCTCACAGAAGACCAGCAGACTTTAGTGCAAGAAAAATAATTCCTCCTGGACCAGAAGACAGATCATACTTAAGTGTTTTTCCTAATGCTTTAATGAGGAGATAATTGGATATTAAAGCCAGCATAATTATTGTAGTGTAATGCATAAAAGTTTTGCTTAACTTAATTCTATTGTGAATTGTATCTAATTTTATTCTATAACATGGGCTTAACCAATCGTGGAAAATGCTTGGCTGTCCTTATGGAATTCTAAGTTCAAGTGCCAATCCAAATATACTTATGCAGGATAAAAAAGACAGGGCTTCTCTGTTTTATTCTAGTTATAAGAATCCCAGAGAAACGCTCTGATTGACAGGCCCACATAAGCAGGAGGGACAGCTTGCCCTGGTTGGAGCGGGGAGGAAGAATCTTCAAAGCAAAGGGGAAGCTACTACCACAAGAAGAGAGGAAGGTGCGCTGGGCAGATAAAAACCACAGAAGTCCAGCTGCACTCTATGCCAGTCCACACACACACCTATTACAATACAGCTATCTCACATGCACTCACATTTACACACAGAAAAGTACTCACCCCTCCTACAAGGGAAACAAGCCAAAGCTTGGCCCTGTTTCTCCATCTAGTCCTAAGTTCAGAATCTGAAGGTGACATGGACTTTTCTTCATTGGATCCAGGTATGTCTCTTCTTGACCTTGCACCCTTTAACTGACAGCATAGACTAGTGGTTAAAAGCATGGGTCCAGTCAGACTGCTTGAGTTTAAATTATGGCTCCACCTTTAACAGTGTGTGGTTTGGGGCAAGTTTCCCAACCTCTCTGTGTCTCAGTCTCCTAATTTGTAAAATGGGGATACTGATAGTATCTACTTTATAAGTTGTTTTAAGCATTCAGTAAGAGAAAATGTATGAAATGCACAAAGTAAACATTGAATAAGTATTAGGTGTTATGGTTATCACCATTTTAGATGCTGAAAATAATGCATTAAGCAAAATAAACACATTTCCTGCCCTCACGGAGTTGCAATTCTAGCAGGAGAAACAAACAATTTAAAAAACAAATAAATAAGTCCACTCAACAATTTCTGACTTCAGCTATTGAAGCTTAGAACAAAACCTTTCTCTCTTTTTGCACTCATGTAGCTATTGCTGAACATTTTTAAATGAAGTGAAGCTTATGGACTGACTTGAAAGTTTGTGCCAGATAGAGTAAGTACAAAGAGAAAGCGGCATAACAGTATATATAGTGTGAGCCCTGATCATATTAAATATACATATACATTACACATACTTCTGTTTCTGCATTAAAATGCCAGAGAGGATACACAAATTGTTAATGATTACTTCTAGGGAAGAGGAATAGGCAAGGCCTTTACTTTTTACTTTTCTAAGTGGACGTGTAATACTACTTTTATTTTTTTAAGTTGATAAAATTATAATTTAAAAAATTCTGATGCTGGAGTTGATTTTTTTAAAAATCAAAATTCATGTACTGATACGCAATTTTTTGTTGTTGTTAATCTTCAACCAAAGATATTTTTCATTGATTTTTAGATAGAGTGAAAGGGAAGGAGGGAGGGAGGGAGAGAGAAACATCAGTGTGAGAAAGACACATCGATTGGTTGCCCCTATGGGGCCAGGGATCAAACCAGCAACCTAGGTACATGCCCTTGACCGGGAATTAAACCTGAGACTCTTAGGTGCTCTGGCCAATGCTCTAACTGCTGAGCCAAACCAGCCAGGGCCTGATATACACTTTTATAGACCGTTCTCTGAGTTAAGCTTATTTCTTTGCTGCATGTATGTTAAAACTAAATCTTATAAGTGTACTGTGTTTTTAAAATACAAAACATTGGTTTTAGATATGTTTCCAATCCTGGTGATGGTGAATTTGTGTCCCCTCTTTCTCAAGTCTACACTCCCCTCCGTTCACATCCACTCAGCACAAGCAAGCCTTATCAACATAACTGTGGATTTTTCAAGACAACTGGAAAAGACTATTAATATGTTCCTTGTCCAGGAACATACTGAAACAAAACAGCCAATTTAATAATAATGATCAATGTATACTTTTTTCCCAGTTTTTGCCCATTTATTCTGACTTGATTTTATTTTCAGAGACCAAAATTACAACTCCTTCCTTGCCTTTGCAACATACCCACAATTCCAGAATGCTGATCACACACATCGTGTATTTTCTAATATTGCCACCTGCCCTTAGACCATAAACATTTGGAATGTCAGTGTTATGTTTAGATGTAAGAGGTTCTAGTGACTTGAAGAAGCTCCTCCTGAGGGCTTCAAGTCCTTAGCCAAGTTTTTAACAGCATTATTGAGGCATATTTAACCAACCGTAAAATTGTAGGTGTCCATTCTGCAATTTTTAGTAAATGTATAGTTATGCAACCATCACTACAAACATTTGCATCACTTCAAAGAGCTCATTCATACCCTTTTGCAGTAAATCCTCACTCCCACCCTCAGCCCCAGACAACCAGATTTGCTTTCTGTTTCTTTACATTAGCTTTTCCTGAAACGTTCATATCAGTGGAATCGTACACTACAGGTCTTTTGTGTCTGGCTTCTTTCACTCAGCATTATTTTTTTTCAGGTTCACCCACACTGACTGCCATTTTATGGTTAAATACAGGGATGGGCAAAAGTGGGTTTACAGATGTTCGTATGGAAAAAGACATGAAAGTTAAAACATAATAATACAAGAATAAACTGTGTTTCATGTACTCACAACTGTAAACCTAATTTTGCCCTCACCTGTAATATTCCAATGTGTAGATATACCATATTATGTCTATCCATACATCAGTTGATAGATACTAAACTGCTCCAGTTTTGGGCTATTATAAGTAATGCAGCTATGAACATTTGCATACATGTTTTATGTGGACACATGTTTTCATATCTCTTGGGTAGATTCCATGGAATAAAATTGTTTGTTATGTGGTAAGTTTCTGTTTAACTTTTTAAGGAAATACCAAACTGTTCTCCAAAGTGGCTATACAAGTTCACATTCCTATCAGTTTCTCCGTGTCTTGTCAATACTAGTTATTGTATTTTGGTTTTTTCATTATTATAGCCATTCTGGCTAGTGTAAAGAGATATCTCATTGTGGTTTCAGTTAGCGTTTCTCTAATGGCTCATGATGTTGAGTATCATTTTCCTGTTTATCAGACATTTGAATATCTCCTTTGGTGCAATATACATTGAAATCTTTTGTTTTAACTGGGTTGCTTTATCATATTATTGAGTTCTTTATATATTCTGGATACAAACCCTTTATCAGATATATGATTTGAAAATATTTCTCCATTCTGTAGCTTATCTATTTCCTTAACGTCTTTTGAAATACAAACATTTTTAATGTTAATAAAGTCTAATTTATCAACTTATGTTTTTTGGTCAAGATTTTGGTATTATCTTTAAACTATTTGCTTGACCCAATATTTTCTCCTAGAAGTTATATAATTGTTGCTTTTACATTTAGAACATAATGCTTAATCCTTTTTAAATTAATTAGTGTGTTGATGGATATCCAATTGTCCCAGCAACATGTGTTAAAAAGACAATCCTTTCCACTATTGAATTGACTTGGTACCTTTGTCCAAAACCAATTGACCAGAAATGTAAGGGTTTATTGTTTGACTCTTAATTCTGTTCCATCAAACTATGTACCTATACTTATGCCAGTGCCACACTGTCTTGATTATTGTTGCTTTATTGCAAATATTGAAAGCAAGAATTTTAAGTCCTACATTTACTTTGTTCAAAATTGTTGTGGCAATTTGGGGTACTTAGCATTTCCACACAAATTTAAGATCAGCATCTCAAATTTCTGCAAAAAAAAAAAAAAAAAAAAAATGCTCTTAAGATTCTGATAGGGGTCATATTGAATCTATAATTCAGGAAGAAACATGATAGATTTTTGTATATTGGTCTTGTATTCTGCAACATTGCATGTTTATTAGTTGTAGTAGTTTTTGGTGTGAATTACTTGAGGTTTCACATCTTTTGCAACTACAATTTATTTCTTACTTCTTCCTTTCATATTTGGCAGTCTTTTCTTCTCCCTTTCTTTTTTCTCTCTCTCACTCTCCCCACCCCACTTTTTCTTCGCCTCTCTTTTTCTTCCTTCTCGCCTTCCTCTCATGTCTTTCCCTATCTTTATCTCCCTGCCTAGCTGCCTCTCTGCCTTTCTTCTCTTCTCTTTACATCTTTCTCTTTTCTTCTTTTCCTCTTTCTCTCTTTTCTTCCTTTATTAATCTGGATAAAACTTCTAGTACAATGCTGAATAGAAGTTGTGAGAGTAAATATCATTGCCTATTCCCAAACTTTTTGAAGGAAAGCATTCAGTCTTTCACCATTAAGTACGATTTTAGCTATAAATATTTTTATTTACATGCAGTTTATCAGGTTGAGGATGTTTTCATTCCTAATTTGTTAAGAGTTTTTATTATGAATGGGTAATGGGGTTTGTCAAATGTCCTTTGTTTTTGCATCTATGGAGATGACCATGTGATTTTTTTTCTCTATTCTATTAAGATGGCATATTACATTAATTAATTTTCATGTGGTAAATAAACCTTGCATTTTGGGGATAAACTCCACTTGATCATGTGATATAATAGTTTTTATAGGTTTCTGGATATGGTTTTATAATATTTTGTTATGGATTTTTGTATCTATATTCATGAAGAATATCAGTCTATAGTTTTCTTTTCTTGTGATATCTTTCTTTGTATTTGGTATCAGAGTGGCAACACTAGCCTCATAGTCTGTTCTATTTTTTAACTCTTTTTTCCCCTTATTTGCTTTTCAGTTGTGGAACATTCTATTGTCATATTCTCAAGCTCACAGATTCTTTCCTCAGTCATATCCAGTCTACTAATAGACTCAACAAAGTATTCTTCACTTCTGTTACAGTGTTTTTGCATTTCCTTTTTATTCTTTTTTAGAATTTCTATCTCTCTGCTTACATTATCCATCTGTTCTTGCATATTGTCTCCTTTTTCCATTAAAATCCTTAGCATTTTAATCATAGTTTTTTTTAGATTTCTGGTTGATAATTCCAAAATTCCTGCCTTAAATTCCAAAATATCTAACTCCAGCTCTAATACTTGTTCTGTCTCTTCAAACTATGTTTTTTGCCTTTTAGTATGCCTAGTAGTATTTTTGTTGAAAGTTGGACATGATATACTGTGTAAAAGGAACTTTGATAGACAGGCCTTTAGTAATTAGTGGTGAGGGGTAGAGGAAGAGAAGAAATACTCTTTAGTCCTATAATTAGGTATCAGTTTTTTTGTGAGCCTGTCCCATGGACCGTGAACTTTACCAGTATTCTGCAGCCCTTCCCCTTAAGTGAAATGGAATGGCTGAGAGGTGCTGGAGTTAAATTTTTCCTTTCCTCCACATGGGAGGCTAGAGGAGGCTGAAGTTGGGTATTTTCCTTCCTCTAGCTAAGTTAGCTCTGATTTAAAATCCCATATGGTTAGGCTCTGATAAGTGTCTCCTGAGGATAGACCTTATTAAGAAGAACAAAATTATTTTGTGTATTTCAAAATGGCTTCTTTTCCCCTCATTTTTCCAGAAGCACCAAGATATTTTTCTCCAGTGTTCACTGTGAGTGCCTGGAGGTAAAAATCACAAAAGTGTGGAAGCCCCTCCATAATTGTGTTTCCTTGGAATTTTTAACATTCAGAGCTATTTACACTGACCCTCAAGCAATTCATTTACTGTTAAGGTTTACTCATCCTAGTACTGATTTCTGCTCTAGTAAGTTGTAATTCTGTGTATGAACCCACCTGCTTCTCCAGTTATGGAAGCAGTGGTTTGCCCTGTGTCCTTACTTCTGTGCCAGATCTAAGAAGTACTGTTGTTTATTCAGCTTTTACTTGTTATGATGGTGAGGCAACTTCTAAGTTCCTTTCATGATAAACCAGAAACTACATTTTTTTTAAACCACATTTTTATGTTATTTTATTAGTGGCTATTCTAGTGATTACAATATGCATCTCAAGTTATCAAAATTTGGGTCACCTAAGAGAAAATGTCTATTAACTGCTTTTGTTCCTGTGTTAGGGTCAAATTTTCCGTTTCTTTGCATATCACCAAGAAAAAAGTTAGAGGGCTCCAATAAATAAAATCAGAAATGAAAGAGAAGTTACAACTGATACCACAGATACACAAAGAATCATAAGAGGCAACTATGAACAAATATAGGCCAACAAATTTGACAACTTGGAAGAAATGGATAAATTCCTAGAAATATACAATCTTCCAAGACTGATCATTTTTTTAAAAAAGAATCTAAATAGACTAATTACTAGCAAGGAGATTAAATTGGTAATTTAAAAACTCCCAAAAAAAAAAAAGTCCAGGACCAGACTGTTTCACTGGTGAATTTTACCAAACATTCAAAGAAGACTTAATATTCATCCTTCTCAAACCCTTCCAAAAATTGAAGAGGAGGGAACACTTTCAAACTCATTTTATGAGGTCAGCATTACCCTGATGCCAAAACCAGATAAAGCCACCATAAAAAAAGAAAATGACAGGTAAATATCCCTAATGAACATAGATGCAAATATGCTCAACAAAACGTTAGCACAATCACCCTGGCCAGTGTGGTTCAGTAGTTTTGAGCATTGTCCCATGCTACAAAAGGTTGTGGGTTTGATCCCTGGTTGGGGCACATGCAGGAGGCAACCAATCAATGTTTCTCTCTCACATTGATGTTTCTCTCTTTCTCCTCCTCCTTCCTCTCTCTAAAATCAATTTTAAAAAGAATGAAACAATTTCATATATATGTATTTAGCAAACTCAATCCAACAATACATTAAAAGGATCATGCACAACTATCAGGATGTTTTGACATTAAAAAATCAATCAACATGATACACCACATTAACAAAAATAAAAGAAAACAATCATATTATTATCTCAATACATGTAGACAAAGCATTTAGTAAAATTCAACATCCAGTTATTATAAAAAAATTTTTTCAACAAAGTGAGTATAGAGGGAACATACTTCACATGATTAAAGCCATATATGACAAACCGACAGCTAATATCATACCTAACAGTAAAAAGCTAAAAGCTTTTTGTCTAAGATGAGAAACACAACAAGGATACCCACTCTCCCCACTTTTGTTCGACATATTACTAGAAGTTCTAGGCACAGCAATTAAGCAAGAAAAAGTAAATAAGAGGCATCTGGAAGGAAGAAGTAAAACTGTCACTATTTGCTGATGTCATGACACTATATATAGAAAACCCTAAAGACTCTACCAAAAATCCATTAAAACTAAAATGAATCCAGTAAAGTTGTATGATACAAAATTAATATACAGAAATCTGTTGCATTTTATACATGAATAATGAACTATCAGAAAGATATATCAAAAAAAAATCTCATTTACAACTGTATCAAAAAGAATAAAATACCTAGGAATAAATTTAAACAAAAATGTAAAAGACCTTTACACTGAAAACTATAAAACACTGATGAAAGAAATCAAAGAAGTCACAACTAAAAGGAAAGCTATCCCATGCTCATGAATTGGAAGAATTAATATTGTTAAAATGACCATACTACCCAAAGCAATCTACAGATTCAATGCAATCCTCATCAAAATTCCAATGGCATTTTTCACAGAACTAGAACAAATAATTCTAAAATTTGTATGAAACCACAAAAGATTCCTAATCACCAAAACAATCTTGAGAAAGAAAACCAAAGCCAGATGTAGCAGGCTCCCTGATTTTAAACTATACTACAATACTATAGTGATCAAACAGTATGGTATTGGCATAAAAATAGACAGACAACAATGAAATACAATAGACAGCCCAGAAATAAACCCATGCATATATGGCTAATTAATTTATGACAAGGAAGACAAGAATATACAATGGGGAAAAGACAGTCTATTCAATAAATTGTGTTGGGAAAACTGGACAGCTACATTCAAAAAGAATGAAACTGGACCATTATCTCACACTATAAATAAAAATTAACTCAAAATAGATTGAAGACTTGAATGTAAGGCCTAAAACCATAAAACTCCTACAAGAAAACATAGGCAGTAAGCTCCTTGACATCAGTCTGAGTGTGTGTGTGTGTGTGGGGGGGGGGGGGGCAGGATCTGACTCCTAAGGGCAAAAGCAAGAAAGCCAAAAATAAACAAATGGAACTACATAAAAATTAAAAGCTTCTGCACAGCAAAGAAAACAATCAACAAATGAAAAGGCAACCTACTGAATGGGAGAAGATACTTGCAAATCATATATCAGATAAGGAGTTAATATCAAAAATATATAAAAAAAACTCATACAACTCAATAACAAAACAAACAATCCAATTTTAAAATGTGCAGAGAGCCCTGGCCGGTTTGGCTCAGCGGTTAGAGCGTTGGCCTGTGGTCCAGAGAGACCCAGGTTCAGTTCCCACTAAGGGCATGTACCTCGGTTGCAGTTTGTCCCCAGCCTTGGTTGGGTTGTGCGGGTGGCAGCCATTCGATGTGTCCCTTTCACGTTGATGTTTCTCTCTCTCTCTCTCTCTCTCTCTCTCTCTCTCTCTCTCTCTCTCTCTCTCCCTCCCTCCCTTCCACTCTATCTGAACAAAAAGTGAAAAAATGTCCTCTGGTGAGGATAAAATAAATAAATAAAATAAAATCTAGTATATTAAAAAAAAAATGTGCAGAGAGCCCAGCCGGTGTGGCCCAGTGGATTGACCATCATCCCATGGACTGAGAGGTTCCAGTTCGATTCCAGGTCAGGGCACATGCTCAAGTGGTGGGCTCAATCCCCAGTGGAGGGTGTGCAGGAGGCGGCCAATCAGTGTTTCTCTCTCACATCGTTGTTTTTTTCTGCCTCTCTCTCTCTTCCTTCCTCTCTCTCTAAAAAAAATCAATAAAAACATATATTTTTTTAAATGTGCAGAGAATCTAAACAGACATTTCTCCAAAGAAGACATACAGGTGGTCAAGAGGCACATGAAAATATACTCATCATCACTAATCAGGGAAATGCAAATAAAAATCACATAAGATATCACCTCATACCTCTCTGAATAGCTATTCTAAAAAAGACAAAAATAACAATTATTAGAGAGGATGTAAAGAAAAGTGGAAGTAGGGTACAGACTGACAATTGCCAGAAGAGGGGTGGGGGAGGGGAGCGATGAACCACAGAACTTGTACGCATGCACTCGTAACCAATGGACATGGACAACAAAACTGGGGATGGGGCAGGGAGGGAGGAAGAGGAGGGTGTCAATGGGGGAAAAAGGAGAAACATCTGTAAACAAAAGTAAATTAATAAAAAATAAATAAAAAGAAAAAAATGTACAAGGTCAAAAAGAGAAAAGAAAAGGGGACCCTCATGCACTATTGAGGGAGGGAGTGGAAATTGGTGCAACCACTATGGAAAACAGCATAGAGGTTCATTAAAATTTTTTTAATTAAAATATCAAATGATTCAACAATTCCACTTCTGGGTATCTATCCAAAGAAAATAAAAACACTAATTTGAAAAGATAATATGAACCACTATGTTCATTGCAACTCTTACAATAGCCAAGATATGGAAACAAACTAAATGTCCACTGATGGATGAATGGATAAAGCAGATGTGATGTATATAGACAGTGGACTACAGTAAATGCTCACTTAATGTCATTGATAGGATTTTGGAAACTGACTTTAAGCAAAATGATGTATAACAATACCAATTTTACCATAGGTAAATTGATATCAACAAAAGTTCCTACAGCATATTTCTGGTCACAAAAACATCACCAAACTTCTAAATAAAGACCCAAAACACTTTTAATATTAAACATTGAAATAAATGTGAGCTATGCCCGGCTGGTGTGGTTCAGTGGTTGAGCATTGATCCATGTACCAAGAAGTCGCCAGTTCGATTACTGGTTAGAGAATATGCCCAGGTTGTGGGCCCGATCCCCAGTTGGGGGCATGCAGGAGGCGGCCAATTGATGTTCTCTCTCATCAATGTTTCTTTTCTATCTCTCTCTCTCTCTCTCCAAAAAAATAAAGAAAGAAAAAAAAATTTTTTTAAAGAAAGAAATATGAGCTATACATATATTTTAAAAAGAGTAGTAAAACCTAGTAAGAATTTTTTCCAACCCACTTATTCCAGTTCAGGGGCATGGGTGGCTGGAGCCTATCCCAGCATCTCAGGGCACAAGGCAGAAGCCAGACCTAGACAGGACACAGTTCCATCACAGGACACACTCACATACATACCTGCACTCACTCATATTGGAACAATTTAGACACGCCAATTAACCTAACATGCACATCTTTGGGATACAAAAGAAAACCAGGAACACCCCACACAGACATGGGGAGAACATCCATACTCTACATAAACAGCAACCTTCATGAAGAATCCTTTTTTTTTTCTTCTCATCAATATTATAACAAAAACAATGTTGAAGGAAATGATGTTCTTTGAGGACCTGCTGTATTACTGAGCCACAAAAATGAATGAAATTTTGCCAACATAGAGGGACCTGGAGGGTATTAAGTTAACTGCAACAAGTCATTCAGAGAAAGATAAACACTGCATGATTTCACATATATGTGGAATCTAAAAAACAAAAAACCCAGACTTGTAGATACAGAGAATAGATTGGTGGTTGCCAGAGGGGAGGGGAGCTTGGTGGTGGTGGTGGTGGTGGGGGTGTGTGAAAAGACTCAAGAGGTACAAACATCCAGTTATAAAATGAATAAATCGTGGGGTTGTAATGTACAGCATGGGCAATATAGTCAATAATAGTATATTAACTTTTTACAGTGACAGTAACCTAGACATATTTTGGTGCTCATTTTGCAGTGTATATAAATGTGGAATCACTGTTGTACACACAAAACAAATATAATATTGTATGTCAATTATACTTCATAAAAAATATATGCATTGACCATCTTCAGTGTTCCAGACACTAACTAAATCAGGCCTGCCTGAGTGTGCTCAAGCTGCTACAACAAAATACAGACTTGGTGGCTTAGACAATAGACATTTATTTCTCACAGTCTGGAGGCTGGGAAGTCTAAGATGAAAGTACTGGAAGATTTTTAGTGAGAACTCTCTTCCTGACTTGTAGACAGCGTCCTCTTTGCTATATGTTCACATGTTTTTCCTCAGTGTGTGTGCATGGAGAGAGAAAGAACTCTTGTGGTTCTTATAAGGGCACTAATTCCATCATGGAGGCCTCACTTTTATGACTTCATCTAAACCTAATTACCTCCCAAAGCCTCACCTCCAAATACCATCACACTGGGGGTAAAGGATTGAATATACAAATTTGGGTCCACATTCAGTCCACAAAAGGCAGCATGGAGGGTAAAAGAAATAGATAAGACACAGGCCTGGTACAGCTCATAATCTAGTGAGAATGCTGAGTACACATACACTTATCAAAGATAGTGGAAAGGCACAGTGCTTCCAGAGAGACACAGAGTTCAGTTGACACAAAGACTACTTCAAGGGTAGAAGTCATGGGTGGTCTGCAAGAGAGAGGACATTGAAAAAAATGCAAATAATCTTCATATGGGCAAGAATCCTTGAATAGCTTAGGGAGGCTGGAGTATAGGGGTCAGGTGGGGACAGGGCGGATAAGAAGCTAGAGAGGGAGGTGGGCCACTCTGGCCTTGGGACTTGGTGAGGATTGTAGGAGAACCAATGAAGGATTTGAAGAACTGACTGAGGCGTTGAATTAGTTTCCCAAGACTGCTATAACATATTGCCACAAATTTGGTAATAGCTTAAAACAATGTAAACCACAGAACTTATATGCATGTATGCATAGCCAATGGACATAGACAACAAAGCTGAGGATGAGGTGGGGGGATGGGGAGGAGGGTGTCAATGGGGGAAAAAAGAGAAACATCTGTAACAAAAACAAATTAATTAAAATAATTAAAAAAAAAAAAAAAAACTTCTCTCACAGTTCTGGAGGCCTAGAGTCAACAGTTTTGTGTCTTTCTGGAGGATGTGAGGGAGAATTTATTTCATGCTTCTCTCCTTTCTTCTGGTGACTGTTAGCAATACTTGGTGTTTCTTGGATTGTAGACACATCACTCTGTCTCTGTCTTCACATGGCCTTCTCTCCTCTGTGTCTCTCTGAGTGGCAAAGCTCCCTCTCCTTCCTCTTATACAGACACCAGTCATGGGTGAACCCTCAATCCAGGATGATCTCATTTTGAGATTCTTAACTTAATTACTTCCACAAACACCCTTATTCTAAATAAGGTCACATTTGAGATTCTAGGTGAACGTGTCTCCTCAACCCTCTACAGACATATTCAGATGGATTATTATGATTGAGCTTGGAGGTAAAAATCACTAAGAATGTTTTAAAAAAACACATATAGAAGTCCAAAAGATGTGTGTGTGTGTGTGTATATATATACACTATTATAATTTGTGATTGGAAAAGTGGGAAACAACATAAAGGTCAGCCACGAAGGGGCTTACCAATGATACTACACTGCATCTATATAATAGAATATTAGGCAGACATTAAAAAACAAAGTAAATCAACCTAAACTGACACTAAAAGATGTCAGTAAAATATTGAGTTAAAAAAGTCAGGTGATATACAGTATGCAAAGTGTGATCCAGGATATGGTCAAAAGAAGAAAGTTGGAAAGATATTCACAGCTATTAATGGTGTTTATCTTGTGGTATTTATAAGTCTGGGAGGGGGACTAAAATGGAGAAAACTTTTATTTTATGGAGTTATGTATTTTTGAATATTTGAAACATCAATGCCTTACTTCTATAACTTAAAAAACATATATTTATTTTGGGAAGATACTATGTCTAGGAGGGAGGAAAAAATAGCTGGGGAAAAAGCGTCACCTGACTTAATATGATTTTGAAAAAACAAAAGGTGCTTACAATGAAATTTAAATGTAAGAAGCTGAAGAACTACATTTTTAAATTCTGTAATACAAACTGTGGCTATATATTGAATAAATTCTGGAAGTTAAAGAAATATTTTTTAAAATATCCTAACAACAGATTAAATCACAGCAAAGAATATATTGACCATCTATCATTACATTGCTGATTTAGCTGGGCTGGACAGCGGGTTTCAGGCTCAGGCAAGTGATTACAACAGTCTCACAATTCCAGCCCTGAATCACCATGACAACATGAACATATAATTATATACATGCATTGAAAGAAAACCATAGAATGAGAAATACAAAGGCACGCAGGGATAATTTTTTTTTTTTTTTTTGGTTCTGTAGAGGAAAACACAGAAGAAAATGATTTTTAAAATATTTCTTACAAAAGAACACCATGTTTGTGAAAATAGTTAATTAAATGGATTTAAGTGAAATATAACTTAAACACTATGGCTATTTCCATCTTTCAGCTCTCTTGATTTATCAAAGCTCTCAATAGCACACTCAGGAGCATTCAAACAAAACTAAACAGCAATAAAGCTGTTTTAAGCTTCCTGTAATTTAAGTAACAATTTCTATAATTACAAGTATTTGAAAACTTTTTTTATCATTTCTAAATGATTATGAATATCTGTGAGTTTAGAAGATTATATTTTGAAATGCATTTATATACAAACCTTCCATAAAAAAGCAAAATAAATTAAGCTATTACTATATTTAGGTTGTCGGTTTACAGTATGATGTATATGAAATAAGAATTTTCAAATAAAGCAAAAGGAAGGGGTTAGTTACTGGATCTAAACACTAGTAGAAGCAGACTGATACCCTTTTGTTGGTGGTTCAGATGGCACAAAGTAGAATCGTGTAATCAGTCTCATCCACACTGAAGAGATACAGAAGGAAGACCTTTATATATAATCTGTAACAACATTCAAGAATAAACAGGGGCCCTGGCCGGTTTGGCTCAGCAGTTAGAGCGTCAGCCTGCGGTCCAGAGAGACCCGGGTTCGGTTCCCACTAAGGGCACATACCTTGGTTGCAGTTTGTCCCGGACCCTGGTTGGGTCATGTGGGAGGCAGCCACTCGATATGTCCCTTTCGTGTCAATGTTTCTCTCTCTCTCTCTCTCTTCCTCTCTCTCCCTCCCACTCTATCTGAACAACAACAAAAAAAGAATAAACAAGGGAAGGGAACTGATCAAATGTACCTGAAGAATGTCTCTACCTCTAGAGAGACTAAGTAAATCTGCCAGCCCCCAAGAACGAGGAGGAACTTCTTTGCTCAGCATTAAAAATCATTTATCAAGCACTGTGTTGAGTATTTGGGATAAAAAAATCTCCACCATCTAAAGTTTCACCAGCTAGTGGGGAAGACCAGTAAGTAATTATCATAGTGGGGCATCCATAGATAGGAGGACCACATGTTCCACTGCCTGAGACAATTTCAGTTTCTACCAGTTATTTTAGCCTAATTTTAAAAATCAGTATTAAGAATTTGAATCTCATGTATCCCCATTTATAGAAATACTATGGGAGCCACGGAAAGGGCTTTACTCCAGCGCCCAGAGGGCTTCCTGGAGGAAGTACTGCCCGAGTTAGTCATAAAGTATAAATTAGACAACCAAGTGAAGAAGGGGGACCAGGGCCTCATGGACACTTAAATTGAGCTAATGGCATTTCATGTCAACTATTTTCTTAACAAGGAGACTTTACACTCATATCATGTAATGTCATATTTGTGGAGGATCCCAAGCCCTCAAACTCCTCTAATATGTCTCTTACAGAGTCCAAATTCCAGGAGCACACATGCAGGTGACACTGGGCCCTTCATAATCCTCATAGACGGCTTCCTCCCAGGCGGCAGGCAGAGTCGTGATCACAGTAGGGCCTATCGCCATAACTAAGTTCTAGAAAACATCTTTACATGTGTTAGTCTAGCACTTTTCCTTTCAGAAAAGGCCCCTCCCCTACCACGTGACCCAGCAGGCCAGAGTCCTTTGGGAAGTATTGATCAGTGTGCTAGGATATCACCAAGCATGATGAGCTGCTGGTGATCTTCTTTAAATCCTGCCTAAAAATAAGGTCAATAAAAAATAACACAGACCTGAGAGATGAAAAGAGACTCCTGCAGATGTTCTTTGAATCCCTGTATGCAAAAATGCCTGACATTATTGGATTTTCCCAGTACACAGGCTAACGATTCCACTCTCAGTTGAACAAAGAAAGTGTCTTTATTTCTCTGTAATTGTGTAGTAGTAGCAGGTGGGGGAGGTGGGTGAAGAAAACACTCGTGCTATCTGGTAACCTGAGTTAACACCAATAATTTAACTCAGTCTCTGCTTAAAAGACTCAAGTAAAATGTCAGTGTTTCAAAGCTCCAAGCCCTCCCATTCCTCCTTAAGAAAGCACACAGGTGTGTGAAAGAGGAATATGGCCTGTGTGGTTTGGGGGCGCGGTGATTAGGCTCTCTCATAAGTTGTTCTCTGGGCCCATGTTGATCTCCACAGCCCAGTAGCTGGTCTGGCTACCCCAGTTAGATACAACCAGTTCCATCTCTGATCATTCTGTGGGCATCTCTTGCTGCTGAAAGTTACAAGTGTTCTCCTGGCTGGAGCAACGCTGTCCCTGGGTACTGGTCACCTCCTTCCTGAACTGAGCCCCACCCCAGCTCTCACTAGGGCTACGGTCTTCCCTAAGGTAGATGGGGCTCCCAGTTCACCTCTGATTCAGGTGGCAAAACTACATTTTTTGGCTATGGACTGGTCTCCATTACAAGGAAAGACCCTTTAGATAAACACAGTAGCACCTTCTGCTACCTCCATACCTCCACAGAGCACAACTGAAGTTCTGGATTCTTCCCACACTACATGGGATCTAAAGGGAGATTCAGGACACCTAAACTCATTCTTTCCCCCATCTAACCATTTGAACAAAAGTAATGAATGTGCTTGTGCAGGTTGCTGAGGTTACGTGCTTCCGGACTGCAGTGGAAACTAGGCCGGGAGTCCCTGTATCTGTGCCCCCACCCCTACCCGAGAGACACACACATCTCATAATCGGTTTTTCCACCTTTAATCTAGAAGGGTGAAAAAGACCATCTATCCCTCTTTTTTTTTTCCTTCTTCCACTTGTACCAACACCTCCCACATTTAAACTCCATGATCAGAAAAGCAAAACAAAAACTACAGGATCAAAGGAGGAAAATGGCGGCGGAGTGAATGGAAGCTACACAGACAATCTCCCAGGACCAAATGGGAATTACAACTAAAATAAAGACAAATCGTTGGGAAAAAGCAACAGAAAAGCAGTGGGAGAGGATCACACAACCAGGGACACTGAATGAGCCTGTTAGGATCTGCGGAGGCGCGTGAGGGTGGCGGGCTGAGAGCCCATGGACAGCAGCGGCCTTGGCTGTGAGCAGCAGCCTTAGCTGGGAGCAGTGGCGGTGCCCGCCCTCGGGGTTAACAGCCCAAGCTGCTCCACAGCGCAGAGGGCCGGGACAGAGCGCTAAATAGCTACAGCCACTCACCTGGGGCTCCGGAAGAGGGAGGGCGGACTGGACTGGAACTCTGTGGGGACACCTGGGATTTGGAGGGCGCTCAGAGTTTGTGCTGAGCTGTGGCCACAAAGGACGGTGGTGGCCAGCCCCTCCTTCCCCATTACACAGACCGGCTGCCAAGTTTGCTCCTTCCTGGAGCTGTGGAAGCCCCTCCCTAGGAGATTCCCAGGTGAGGAAAAGAGGTAAAGAAATGCAAATTGAGGCTCATTAACAACCAG
This sequence comes from Tadarida brasiliensis, assembly GCA_030848825.1. Lineage (NCBI taxonomy): Eukaryota > Metazoa > Chordata > Mammalia > Chiroptera > Molossidae > Tadarida > Tadarida brasiliensis. The sequence continues at coordinate 44,990,474 of CM061260.1, read as the reverse complement.
CATTGGCCCCACCCTCGGGAAATCCTCTTACACTGTAAACATCTGAGGGAGTTTCTCATTCAACTGAGATCCTAAGGCTTTTCAAGTAACTGAGGCTAATAGCCTCCAGGCAAAAAGCTAGAACATAACTAAACCTTTCCTGAGCTTGCAAATCTACCCAGGAAAGTGAGAGTTGACAGTGGTGTTGAAGGAGGGCCCTCCACGCTCATCCAAACCCAGTAGAGGGAGCCACAAATAGCAGAACACCAACACCCACAGGGAAAATTTGGCAGGCTCCAAAACCCACTGAGATAGCAAAAATGGTGAAACAAAGAAACAGATCCCAAATGAAAGAACAAGAGAACTCTACTGAAGATGAGATAAATGAAATGCAGTTAAGCAAATTATCAGAGGTAGAGTTCAGAGCCATGATCTTGAGGAAACTAAACAGCATGAGTAAGGACGTTGACACCATGAAAACCAACCAAGTGGAAATAAAGAATGACATAGCAGAAATAAAGAACACATTGGAAGGACTGACCAGCAGAGTAGAGGAAGCGGAGGACTGGATCAGTGAATTAGAAGACAGAGTAGAAAAAATCAATCAATCAGAAAACCAAAAGGAAAAAAACAATTAAAAAACAGGAAGATAGCTTAAGAGAACTGTGGGACAACTGGAAACGTAATAACATTCGCATCATTAGAGTCCCCGAAGAAGAAGAAAATGAGCAAGGGTTAGAGAATATATTTGAAGAAATAGTGACAGAAAACTTTCCTAACCTGGTGAAGGAAGAAAGCATTCAAGTTCAAGAAGCACAGAGAGCCCCAAGTAAGAAGAACCCAAACAGGCCCACACCAAGACACATAATAATTAAAATGCCAAAAATTAAAGACAAGGAGAGAATCCTAAAGGCAGCAAGAGATAAGCAACAGGTTACCTACAAAGGAAACCCCATAAGGCTATCAGCTGACTTCTCAACAGAAACACTACAGGCCAGAAGGGAATGGCATGAAATAATCAAGGTCATGAAAAACAAGGATCTGAACACAAGACTACTCTATCCAGCAAGGCTATCATTCAAAATAGAAGGTCAAATAAAGAGCTTCCCAGACAAAAAAAGGCTAAGGGAATATATTAGCACCAAACCAGCACTGCAAGAAATGTTAAAAGGACTGCTCTAATTAGTAGAAGAAATAGGAAGAAAAATAGAACCACACTGTACAAAAATGGCAATAAATAAGTACATATCAATAATCACCTTAAATGTAAATGGACTGAATGCTCCGATAAAAAGACACAGAGTAGCTGACTCGATAAGAAAGCATGATTCACATATATGTTGTTTACAAGAGACCCACCTCACAACAAAACACTCACATAGGTTGAAAGTAAAGGGATGGAAAAAAATCTTCCAAGCAAACGGAAAGGAAAAAAAAGCTGGGGTAGCAATACTCATATCTGATAAATTAGATTTCAAATTGAAGACCATAACTAGAGACAAAGAAGGCCACTACATAATATTGAAAGGGTCTATCCAACAGGAAGATATAACCTTGGTAAACATATATGCACCCAATATAGGAGCACCAAAATATATTAAAAATCTTCTGGAGGACTTCAAAGGAGAAATCGACCACAATACAATCATAGCAGGAAACTTCAACACCCCACTGACATCACTGGATAGATCATCTAGACAAAAAATTAACAAGGAAACAGAGACTCTAAATGAAGCACTAGATCAAATGGATTTAATAGATATATACAGAGAATTACACCCCAAAACTGCAGAATTCACATTCTTCTCAAGTGCACATGGGACATTCTCAAAGATAGACCATATGTTAGGGCACAAACTAAGTCTCTACAAGTTCAAGAAGATTGAAATCATATCAAGCATCTTCTCAGATCACAATGGCATGAAACTAGAAATCAATTGCAACAAGAACATGCAAAAACATATGAACACATGGAGGCTAAATAGCATGTTACTGAACAATGAATGGGTTACCATGGAGATCAAGGAAGAATTTAAAAACTTCCTGGAAACCAATGAAAATGAACACACAACAACGCAAAATCTATGTGATACAGAGAAAGCAGTTCTGAGAGGGAAGTTCATAGCACTACAGGCCCACCTCAAGAAAGAAGAAAAATTTCTAATTGACTACCTAACCTCACAACTTAAAGAACTGGAAAGCAAACAAAAAGAAAACCCTAGAGCAAGTAGAAGGAAGGAAATAGTAAAGATCAGAGCAGAAATAAACGACATGGAGACCACAAAAACAATTCAAAGGATCAATAAAACAAAGAGCTGGTTTTTTGAAAAGATAAACAAGATTGATGGACCCTTAGCTAGACTCACCAAGAAACAAAGAGAGAGAACCCAAATACACAAAATCAGAAATAAAGGAGGAGAAGTAACAACTGACACCACAGAAATACAAAGGTTCATTAGCAAATACTATGAACATTTATATGGCAACAAATTCGACAATCTAAGCGAAATGGACACATTTCTAGAAACACATAGTCTCCCAAAACTGAATCGGGAAGAGATAGAAAACTTGAACAGGCCAATAACAACGAAGGAAATTGAAGATGTAATCAAGACCCTCCCAGCAAACAAAAGCCCAGGCCCTGACGGCTTCACGGGCGAGTTTTACCGAACATTCAAAGAAGAACTAACACCCATTCTCCTCAAACTATTCCAAAAAATTCAAGAAGAAGGAAGACTTCCAAACTCGTTTTATGAGGCCAGCATAATTCTAATTCCAAAACCAGAAAAAGACACTACAAAGAAAGAAAACTACAGGCCAATATCCCTGATGAACATAGATGCCAAAATCCTTAACAAAATACTAGCAAATCGGATCCAGCAATACATCAAAAAAATTATTCACCATGACCAAGTGGGATTCATCCCAGGGATGCAAGGCTGGTACAATATTCGCAAATCAATAAATGTGATACATCACATAAACAAAATGAAAGATAAAAACCATATGATCATATCAATAGATGCTGAAAAAGCATTTGACAAAATCCAGCACCCATTTCTGATAAAAACGCTCAGCAATTTGGGAATAGAGGGATCATACCTCAACATTATAAAGGCCATATATGAAAGACCTACAGCCAACATCATATTCAATGGACAAAAACTAAAAACATTTCCCTTAAGAACAGGAACAAGACAAGGATGCCCACTTTCACCACTCTTATTTAACATAGTACTGGAAGTCTTAGCCACAGCAATCAGACATGAAGAAAAAATAAAAGGGATCCAAATTGGAAAGGAGGAAGTGAAACTGTCATTATTTGCAGATGACATGATATTATACATAGAAAACCCTAAAGACTCCATCAAAAATCTGCTAGACTTAATTAATGAATTTGGCAAAGTAGCAGGATACAAAATTAATGTCAAAAAATTGACGGCATTCTTATACACCAATGATGAACTCACAGAAAGAGAAACTAAAAAAACAACCCCATTTACCATCACAGCCAAAAAATTAAGATACCTGGAATAAACTTAACCAAAGAAGTAAAGGACCTATTTGCAGAAAACTACAGGACATTGAAAAAAGAAATAGAGGAAGATATAAAAAAGTGGAAGCACATACCTTGTTCATGGATTAGAAGAATTAACATCATTAAAATGTCCATACTACCCAAAGCAATCTATAGATTTAACGCAATCCCCATCAAAATACCAACGACATATTCACAGAACTAGAACAAATACTTCAGAAGTTCATATGGAACCAAAAAAGACCCCGAATAGCTACAGCAATCTTGAAAAAGAAGGACAAAGTAGGCGAGATCACAATACTGGACATCAGGTTATACTACAAAGCTACTGTAATCAAAACAGCCTGGTACTGGCATAAGAACAGGCACATAGATCAATGGAATAGAACAGAGAACCCAGAAATTGACCCAAAACATTATGCTCAATTAATATTCGACAAAGGTGGCAAGAGCATACAATGAAGTAAAGACAGCTTCTTTAATAAATGGTGTTGGGAAAATTGGACAGCTACATGCAAAAAAGTGAAACTAGACCATCAGCTTACACTATGCACAAGAATAAACTCAAAATGGATAAAAGACTTAAATGTGACTCATGAATCCATAAAAATCCTAGAAGAAAATGTAGGCAACAAAATTTCAGACATCATATGCAGCAAAATTTTCACTGATATATCACCTAAGGCAACAGAAACAAAGGAAAAAATGAACACACGGGACTACATCAAACTCAGAAGCTTCTGCACAGCAAAAGAAACAACCATCAAAGTGGAAAGGCAACTCACTGTATGGGAGAGCTTAATTGCCTATGATATATCAGATAAGGGACTAATTTCCAAAATATATAGAGAGCTCATACATCTCAATAAAAGGAAGACAAAGAACCCAATTAAAAAATGGGCAGAGGAACTAAATAGACACCTCTCCAAACAGGACATTTAAATGGCCAAGAGACATATGAAGAAATGCTCAACTTCACTAATCATCAGAGAGATGCAAATTAAAACAACAATGAGGTATCACCTCACACCTGCCAGAATGGCTGCCATCAACAAATCATCGAACAACAAGTGTTGGTGAGGGTGTGGAGAAAAGGGGACTCTAGTACACTGCTGGTGGGAGTGCAGACTGGTGCAGCCACTATGGAAAACACTATGGTGTTACCTCAAAAAATTAAAAATTGAATTACCGTTTGACCCAGTGATCCCACTCCTAGGAATATACCCTAAGAAGCCTGAAACACCAATCAGAAAGAATACATGTACCCCCATGTTCATAGCAGCGCTATTTACAATAGCTAAGATCTGGAAACAGCCCAAGTGTCCATCAGTAGACGAATGGACAAAAAAGCTGTGGTACATATACACAATGGAGTATTATGCAGCTGTAAGAAAGAAAGATCTCTTATCCTTTGCGACGACATGGGAGGACCTGGAAACTATTATCCTAAGTGAAACAAGCCAAGCAGAGAAAGACAAATATCATGTGATCTCACTTATTTCTAGAATATAATGAACATAACAGTGTGAGGAACAGGGTAGTCCCAGAGACGTGGAAGTAGGGTACAGACTGACATTTGCCAGAAGACGGGCTGGGGGAGGGGAGCGATGAACACAGAACTTGTACGCATGTACTCATAACCAATGGACATGGACAACAAAACTGGGGATGGGGCAGGGAGGGAGGGGGAGGAGGGTGTCAATGGGGGAAAAAAGGAGAAACATCTGTAACAAAAGTAAATTAATAAAAAATAATAAAAAAAAACAAATACAAAAACTACAGGATCAGGTTCACTAGCTTGCCTCTTTATATGTTAGAGGAGGAGATAAAGGAGTTTACAAAATACTTTTCCTTATCACCCTAGTTTCATTTCCAAGCCTATCAACTTGCATGCTTGAATACTCTGTTTTGGTAATAGCTAATTATTAATCCTTTCTTTCTCTTTGCATCCCTGAAGCTACAATCCTAATTTAATCCCTTCCCTTGTCTTGTCATGCACCCCAAAATGTAAGCAATATGCATATTAATTTACTTTTTAAATTATTACCCTAGATCAGTAGTTCTCAAAGCATGATCTCCAGATTACCAATTGTTAGAAATGCAGATTCTTGGACCTTCCCTAGATCAACTGAATTAGAAATTCCAGGGATGGGGCCCTAGAATCTGCATTTTAACAAGCCCCCTAGGGATCATGTTAAAGTTTGAGAATGACTGCTTTGTGTGGATTTACATAAGAGATTCTCCTTCAACATGATCAAGGTGTATATAATTTGTTTCTCACAGGGTTAGCCAACCTTGACGAAATCACAGTTACCATTTTAGGAGGGTCACTCTGGGCAGCCTCAGGGCTAATACAGTGTTTCCTGTTTAATGCTTCATTCTCTCAGAGGAGTGATGACATGGGAGTAGGAGAGGACACAAGGGATAATCTGTGGACACAAGCAACACAGATGTGAAGTAACTGGAAAGCATAACATTCCTAAAGCTCTGAGGAGACCTCCATCAGAGCTCCAGGGCCCTGGCTTGACCTAGTGGGAAATGAGAAAGAGGAGTCCCTACTTACAGACATCTGCCTGCCCTGCACCATTCAAGGCTATTCTTGGCTGTGAGACCTCGTGTACATTTTATTTCTTACATCTCTTCCCTCCCTAAAGAATTGAGATCCCATCTGCTCCTGAACCTTGAATATTAAGATGGAAGATACTTTCTTTCCCAAAATTCCCAGACTCCAAAGGCATGTGCTATACCCAGTTGGCTGAGACATGTAACAACAAACCAACTGATAATCAGGACCTCTAAACATGGAATTTAGAAAACAGTGAAGAATAAAAGAAGTAACATACATATGTAAAACAATATCCATCTGACTAGAGGCTTACTTTTTATTTTAGCTTCATAAGTCTGTTGGCATATCAATCTAGGTTATAAACAATAGAAACTAAATCTAGTTAACGTAAGAAGAAAACTAAAATGGAAAGAACCTGAGCAATTCAATGACTTGAAGGGAAAACTGGAGAAGAAACATCTGTTCATCTAGGACAAGACAGGAACAAGGGCAACTCCAGAAATCCAAGTCGCAGGAACTGATGGATGTCTCTTCAGGGAATCATCACCAAACGGATCCAGAAATAAGACGTGTTCCTTCACTTTTTGTAATCCTCTCAGGAAATACAGTCCCAGAGAGACTCTGATAGGCTAGCTTGAATGGCATGCCCACCCTTTGGCGAGAGAATCACAGGACACCCTGAATAATAGTCTCACTAAGGGGGGAAAGCAAATCCCCAAAAAGAAATCGAGCTGTTGTCTCAAAAAGAAGAGAAATGGATGTCGGGTGGCCAAGAAATGTCCATCACAATGATACCAAAAAGCAAATGTTAACAGAGGAACCTGAAGCCCGGAGAAGCTGTGACTTGCCCAAATCGCGCAGACAGTGAAGCCCACGCTTCTGACACATACTGACCTCCTCTTCTCTTCACCCCACTCATCTAACTTTCTGACTTTAACCTCCACACTGAAATAGTGAACTCTGCATTGAGAAAATAGTAAATAAGAACATTAACCATTAAAAGCCCAAAGGCTTGCCCTGGCTGGTTTGGCTCAGCAGTTAGAATGTAGGCCCATGGACCAAAGAGTCCCAGGTTCAGTTCCCGCTAAGGGCACGTACCTCGGTTGCAGTTTGTCCCGGCCCAGTTAGGGTGACAACCACTTGATGTGTCTCTCGCACATCGATATTTCTCTCTCTCTCTCTCTCTCTCTTCCTCCCTCTCTCCCTCCCTCCCTCCCGCTCTATCTGAAGATAAATGCAAAAATGTCCTCGGGTGAGGATAAAAAAATAAATAAATAAAAGCCCAAAGGCTCTAGTGGCTCCCCCTCTCCCCATCTTTTCCACTTTCCTCTAATGTGCTTAAAGTGAGTTGTGTGATACCCCAGAAAATGCATTGGGCTTAAAGTAAATTGTCTTAGCTCTGCCATGGACTAGCTATGAGACCTTATACAGGTTACTGAACATCTCTAGGCCTCAGTTTTCTCATTTGTAAAATAAATGGGTTGGACAGGATCTCTAAAATCCCATCTCCAAGATCTTAAGCAATTAAAATAGAAGTAAAATCTATTTATTTCTAAGGCTATTGATTTTCTCTATCAACTCCTAGAGAGGTTGTAGTGTATCTTCTTGTTCATTATAAGTGTTTTAATACTAACGCAGGAAATAGGCTTATACTCATCTCTGATTTTTTTTGTGTGTTTGTTTGTTTTTTGTTAATCCTCACCCGAGGATATTTTTCCATTGATTTTTAGATAGAATAGAAGGGAGGGAGGGAGAGTTAGAGAGAGAAACATCCTATGTGAAAGAGACACATCGGTTGGTTGCCTCCCACATGACCCTGACCAGGGCTGGGGATTGAACCCAGGTACGTGCCCTTGACCGGGAATCAAACCCTCAACCCTTCAGTCTGTGGGCTGACGCTCTAACCGCTGAGCCAAACCAGCCAGGGCTCATCTCTGATTTTTTAATTCACCAAATGATGTCACAGAGAAGTATACATTTTTAAACTATAAGTACATCTACCTTTCATCACACTGCATTAATCTAGCCCTTTATGTGAAATAATACTACTAATTCCTATTAAAGTTTCCCTGATTAAAAAGCTATTTTGTGGACACAGAAATCCACTTTTTCTAAATCTCATTTCTTTTTATCTTTGACACCGCCATTCTGCTCTCTCTTTGTACAAAAGAGTAAATCCTTTCAGAGCCAACAGGCTAAAACACCACAGCAACTGAGATTACCATTACTGAATAAACTGGAAGGGGCATTTCTTCTCACCTTTCACCTTGAAATAATCACAGCACTGGAAGTACAGGCTCCTGGGTGACAAGTGACAGGAAAATCGTCCCTTACACTTCAGCCTTGGAAATTGACTGCAATAACGGTTTATAAAGTTACACTTTTAAAATAAATTTTGCCAGAAAAAAAACCAAAAACAAATGTAAAAAGAAAAACTTGTATAGAAACAGAACCTTCTTATTTTTACACTCATTCTCAGATCAGCAAAAAATGTATTTTTGGTGTGCCGCAGAATTTTAATAATTAGTTTATGTGTGCCATGAGATAAAAAGGTTGAAAACACTGCTGTAGGGGGAGAGAAGAAAATGGTTCAGAGCTGTAGTTAAACTAGGATCAGACAAAACATCCAGGAAGCTCTCAGAGCAGGCCATGTAAGAGATGGAGGACCGGCTCTAGGGAGACTGGTGGGGATGGGGAATCGGAATGGATCTGAGAGACATTTAACAGAAGGTTTCAGTTGGACGTAAATGATGTAGTGGATGTGGGTAATACAGCAGTCTAGAATGATTCCAAATATCCTGGTTTGTACAGGTAAATGGATCAGAAATGAGCAAAGATCCATCCTCTGAGAGACTAAACCAAATTCAGTTTCTGAATATTGACACATACTTGCTGTGTTACCTAAATTAGATTCCATAGCCTTTTTGTGTCTTCTTTTGATTATAAGTACCACAAAGCTAGTAATAGTACCTATGTCATATGGTTGTTGACAGGTTTAAATGAATTAAAACATTTAATGAACCCATAACAGTTCCTGAGACATAGAAAGCACTGGAAACTGCTTATTATTTTTATTGTTGCATTGTGTTATTTTATGCTCCTCTTTCACACCCTCCATCCCAACATTTTTCAAGTTCTTTAGAGTCTACCTTAACACCTGATCTCTTGAATCTGTCCTTACTTTCCTATTCCTACTCTCACCACCCTAATGCTGATCTTTATCACCTAATTACCTGAATACATGTAATAATCATTTAATTGGTCTCCTCTACATCATATGTCTCTGTACTCTGATCCATCCCATACCTGTATGTCAGTCATGCTTTCTGAAGCACATCTATGGTCATGATATTTCCTGATCAGAAAACCTTTAATAGCCCTCTATTATGCCTCCTGCCAAATGCTTGCCTTCATTTCTGGACTTTCTGACCAAGAGATTCCTGCCTCCTTTTCTATCTTAGTGATCTAGCCAGACAAGGAAGAAATTCCTTCTTTCATATCAATAAGCCTAGAGTGTACGGTTGCCTATAAATTCTCTTCTGAACCTTACCCTTTCCCTTTGGCTCTCTAGGGCTAGAAGTACTTCAAAGACCTGAGAACACTCAACAATCATTCAAAACAACCTTGCCATCTCACTCCCCTAAAACCTCAGAGGGCAAAAAAGCACTCCAAGACTTGTCTTTGTCATAATTTGAGGATCATTTAACTTCTGCTATCAAATGCTCCTGTATTCATGTCTTTTCTTCTCACAGTCCTTTCTGAGTTATGCTTTCCTCTGTTTTGTTACTATGACACCTCTTACCTTTTTTAAACCTTTTCCCATTTTATGTGCTTTATGCCTGTTGAATTCTTCACTAAGGAGAGTCATTTGTGTAATAGTGTGTGACCCCCCTATCCCACCCCTTCTGCTAGTCCAGTATGTTTAATATCCTGATCTGTTGTCACTCAGTTGTGTGGAGTTGAATACTCTTTTAATGCATATCAATGGAGGGTCAAAGATATCCTGCCCTAACTGAGAGAAAGTCTTCTACAATCCCTCCAAGGTATCCATCCAGGACCAATTACATATCTTTTAGTAAATAAGAAATCTTAAGGAACTGAAATGCATCAGGTATTTACTACAAGTTTCCCCTCAAACCACTTCGAGCATTAGTAAGTGATCTCGACTCCAGGAGGGGTGGTAAAGGGCGGCAAGAATGCCAAGTATGGTGGACTAGTGAGCCACTGTTACTGATGGGGGTATATGCTGGTGTCAGAAGATAAGCTGAGATTATTTCACCAAACCAAGGATTTCTATAGCCCATCTTTTATTCCTAACTTGGCAATGCAAACAAAATTCACCAATCAACAATCAAACAATATTATTAGAATGTTACCGCAATGATCCAAATAGTTTATAATATCGACATGTCAAGAGCATATATTCCAAAGTGTTTACAACATTCTAAACTCCCTTTGAGATCTCCAATCCAAGATGACAGAATAACTTTTGTCTCCCAATATTCCATAAAAATGAGAATACGAAGGAGAAAATAAAACCAAAGCAATTAAACAATGGAAATGAGAATGGACAAGAAATTCTGAGAACTGCTTAAAGACATAGAAGATCTGAGATCAAAATGACAAAAGACAGCTGAGAAATTTGTCTGCTGTCTTCAGAAAATAAATTAAAAGACAAAGATAAATGAATTATATGAGAAAAATAAAGAGAAATGGAAAGTAATCTAAGAGATACAATATCCATCTAATTGGACTTGCAGAAGAATAAAATGGAGTAGATGGTGGATAATCAAGGACATAAAAGAGAAGAATTTCTTTGAACTAAAGTAAGATTTGAGGCTTCATATCAAAAGATGCATCAAATATAAAACAAAATTTTGGGGAGAAGGGAGACACATTAGGTAATTTTTGAACTCTAAGGATAATAAAAAATTTACAAGTTCCTAAAGAAAAAAAAAAATAGTTCATCTGCAAAAGAATTAAAATCAGATTGGCATCAGACTTTTCATCTTCATAACAAAAATGTATAAAAACAATGAGATAATGAAGTATTGTCTACAAAATCTAGAGAAAAAGAATTTTATACCTAGAATTCCACACTCAGGTGGGAGGGGAAAATAGAAATTATTATTTGTGCAAAAATTTTACTCCTATGAATATATTCTGCCCCCACAAAAATGTTCCTTGATGATGTAGTCCAGCAAAACAATGCAATTATTGAAAAAGGACTCAGTGTTGTGTCATGTAGGTTTTGGAGCCAGACTACCTGAATTTTGAATCCTGAATCCCCTTTTATCAGCTGTGTGACTTTGGGCAAGTACTTAATCTCTTTGTTTCTCACTTTCTTCATCTATAAAAGAGGATGATGATTATAATATCTACATCACAGTGTTATTGTGGAAATAAAATTGGTTAATACATAAATATCTAGTACATGCCTGATACATAGTAAACATCATGTAAGTTTTGGTTATGTTTCTTAAAGTGGAAGGGGAGTAAATGCTAACTTAAAAAATTAACATGACCTTTGGGCTTCAACTCCAACATGTAAAGTGCACTTATACACTTTCGGTATATAATTGCTGTAACCCTTTAAGAAAGCAATTTAGCAATATGTATCAGGAGTTCAAGAGGCATTTACAGTTCAACATAATATTCCCATTTGAGGAATTTATGTTGGGTAAATAAATTAAAAGGGGAAAAATACTATATGTTCTGCAACATTATCTAAGAGTAAAACTTTGGAAATAAATCTAAAATATTCAAGTAGAAGAATGATAAATCAAGGTATTTAAACCTGTGAAATACCAGGGATTCATGAAATAGGATATTTCGGAAGAATATATAGAAACATGGGGAAATATTTTGTATATCAAATGAAAAACAGTAAATAAAGTTGGAAACACACATATCACTGTGAGACATAGGCAAATGCTCAAAGACCAGAAGACAATATGCAAAATAAAAATACACAAATAGGAGGGGAGCGGGGGGAGGAGGGGGGAGAGAAACCAAAGAACTTATATGCACGTATGCATAACCAATGGACATAGACAATAATGCTGGGGGGGGATCAGGAGGAGGGTGTCTAGGGGGGGGAAAGGAGAAACTTCTGTAACAAAAATAAATTAATAAAAATTGCAAAATAACAATACACAAATGATTTTCATCATTTTTTAAAGTTAGGGACAAAAATCTGTTTAATTCATTTCCAGGTATATTCCTTTTGTCCTTCATAAGAATCGCAGCACGGCCGCTGTGCCACAGAGCAATGAAGGTACACTTCGCTTTTTGTGTAATTGCTCTCCTGAAGCGGTAAACCCATGAGAACGACCCTGTCTACAGTCAGTTCAAAAGCCTTAAAACGGAATTTTCAGCCTCTTTTCTATTGATGACTCTGAGCATGCTGTTTATTTCTGAGCTAAAATAATGAGAACATGAATCTAAAATAAAAATGAGTCAAATTCTGCAAATAGATGTTACAGCTGCGAATCAAAGGGCAGTCTCAATAGAAACATGTAAAGCACCTGTTTCCACATCAGTTTTCTCAGTCCCACCTGAGCGCCTACATATTGGAGGCTCCTCTGAGTGAGTGTGAGCAGGAGAGGGATGGTGGCTGTCATCTATACCACATTCACTCTCTTGCAGACATCCAGAGGGGACCTCTGTATTTAGAAAATTTGATTCACTCACTGTTCTTGCCTCTCTCATCAATTCTTTCCTCACAATACTTCATACATCTAAGATTTTTCTTGTCATTGCCACAAAGGCAGTTCAGGATCTTGATACTTCATGATTTCTTGATTGGAACGTTCTACTAGTCTCCAACTCCTCATACACCTGTTCACCAGTTCGGGCTCTATGCCATCACCAAACTCTGTGAGCATGCATGCGTGTGTGTGTGTGTGTGTGTGTGTGTGTGTGTGTGTGTGTGTATACAGTCATGCATCACTTAACAATGGGGATACATTCTGAGAAATGCATTATAAGGCAGTTTCACCATTGTGGGAACACCATAAAGTGTACTTACACAAACCTAGATGGTATAGCCTATTTTCCCCTAGACTACAACCTTATACAGCATGTTACTGTACTGAATGCTTCAGGCAGTTGTAACACAATGGTAAGTATCTATGTATCTAAACATATCCAAACAAAGAAAAAGGTACAGTAAAAATATGGTATAAAAGATAAAAAATGCAGACTGACAGCTGTCAGATGGGAAGGAGGGTGGGGGCTAGGGGGACTGGATGAAAGAAGGTGAAGGGATTAGCCAAAGAACATATATGTATAACCCACAGACACGGACAACAGTGTGGTGATGGTCAGAGGGAAGGGGGGTAGGAGGCTGGGTGAAGGTGGGCAAAGGGGGGGGGAATGGGGACATCTGTAATAGTGTCAATAATAAAAATTAAATTTAAAAAAGATTTAAAAAATGGTACACCTGCGTAGGGCACTTAGCATGAATGGAGCGTGCAGGACTGGACATTGCTCTGGATGAGTCAGTGGGAGTGAAAGTGAACACCTGGAACACTGTTGTACACTCCCGTAGACTCTATGAACACTGTACACCTAGGTTACACTAAATTTACTAAAACATATTTTTCTTTCTTCAATAATAAATTAACCTTAGTTTACTGTAACTTTGCACTTTATAAAATTTTTAATTTTTTTTAACTTTTTGGCTCTTTTGTAATAACACTTAGCTTAAAATAAATACATTGTTATAGCTGTACAAAAATATTTTATTTCTTTATATATTTATTCTATAAACTTTTTTCTATTTTTAATTTCTTTTACTTTTTAAACTTTTTTGTTAAAAGCTAAGACACAAACACACATATTAGCCTAGGCCTACACAGGGTCAGGATCATCAGTATCACTGTCTTCCACCTCCACATCTTGTCCCTCCAGAACAGCGGTTCTCAACCTGGGGGTCGAACGACCCTTTCTCAGGGGTGGCCTAAGACTATCGGAAAACACATATTTCCGATGGTCTTAGGAACCGAGACACCGCTCCTCTATTCGTCTCCAGGCGGGTCGGCCCACATGCAGATACGCCCACATACAACACAAGGAACTGTATTAAAGGGTCGCGGCATTAGGAAGGTTGAGAACCACTGCTCTAGAAGGTCTTCAGGGGCAATAACATTCATGGAGCTGTCACCTACTATGATAACAATGCCTTCTTCTGGAATATCTCCTGAAGGATCTGCCCAAGGCTCTTCTTGAAGAGGTATCTATCATTCTTTTCAGAAGTATGCCCATGGTGGTTTGTTTCTTTTTGTTGTTGTTGTTATAGATTTGCTTGTAAACAGATAACACACCATGTATGTTCCTCTCTATTAAGGAAATATTTCGGTGTTGGGGTATCTATGTTTTTAAACATTTTAAGGAGCTTATTGAGGTGAACAAAATCTTCTGCTAAACCCTCCACTGTGACTTTTTTTGGGGGGGTTCTTCTTCTTTTTATAGTTTTACTATTTCCTTTTCTCTTCCCTCTTCTTCACTTATGTGTTCCTGTTCTGATTCCAACAACCCCTCATTAGTCAGTTCCTCAGGAACCACCCCTAAGAGCTCCTCAATGCAATCCTCATCCACACCCAGATTAAAGTTGTTTGCCACCTTAACCATAGCTTGTTGAGTTTTGCATCTTCCTCATCCTTAGCAAATGTTTTGAAGTCATGGACAAACCCCTTCTTGAGTGTCTTCTTCCAGATGCTATCATACACCCCTTGGTGACATAAGCACAAGCAATGTTCATGATGCAGTCACAGATGTTGTAATCCTTTCAGAATTGCATCAGCATCTTTTCAGTGTCTTCCTCAGTTGCGTTAACAGCCTAGACAGAGGTCTCCTCAGGTAATAGGCCTTAAAAACTGCTATAACTCCTTGATCTTTCCATTGGATCAATGAGGTGGTGTTTGGAGGGAGAAACATCAATTTGATATTGGGATGAAGATCACCAACAAAAGGAAGATGTCCAGGAGCATTATCAACAATAAGCAAAATCTTAAAAGATGTGTTATTCTCCAAACAGCACTTCTCCATTCTGTGGCACAGCAATTCAGGAGGGTATCTTGGAAGAGGAGCCTGGGTCATCCATGACTTCTTGCTCCTGTAGTACACTGGCAGTGTGTGTTTATTGATATGCTTTAAGGCCCTGGGGTTCTCACTGCAGATCACAAAGGGTTCCAATATATAGCCTTAAACATTACCCCCAACCAAAACTATTTTCCTGTCCTTAAAAGCCTTGAAATATGACATTGACTTGGCTTTTTTATGGATGAAAGTCCTTTCAAGCATCTGTTTCCAGAATAAAAAGGTTTCATCCATATTGAATATTTGTTCTGGCAAGTAATTTCCTCCACAATCAGCTTATGTAGAGTTTCTAAAAATTCTTTAGCTGCCTTCACATCAGCACTCAGACTCACTACTCACTTTCATATTATGCAATGAATAACGATTCTAGAATCATTTAAACCACCCAGAGCCAGCAGTAAATTCAACATTGGAGTTGGGTCCAGCCTTTTCTTCCAACATTGCAAACAAACTTTTTGCTTTGGCCATGATCGTCATGGTACTGAGAGGGATACGCTTCTGTGTCTGGTCTTCATCTCAGGTCATTAGAAGTTTCTCCACGTCTGATATAGATACTTCTCTAATTTATGTTAGTCCCATCACCTTCAGTGAAGCAGATCCTACAACAGCTTCCCTCACTTTGTTCTTGTTCTTCAAGATTGTACCTATGGTGAAATAGGTACATGCCTGACTGACAAGCAATAGCCATCACTGATTTTCCACCTTCATAGTCCTTAATCACTCTTAATTTTGTTTCCAGGTCAATCATTTCACATGGCCTCTTACTGCCACATTAGAAGTTGATTTTGCAAGTTTAAGTGCCATGATGAACAAAACAACATGAGATTAAATCAAGCACAAGAGAAAATGATGCAATCAAGAGATGCAATAAACACGAGATATATGAGGCTGCTGCCAGCATAACGTAGCATACTGCTTTAGGGAAAACTTTTTTTATAAATAGAAAGAGTATAATCCAAAATAATGATAAATAGTATATTATAATAAATACATAAGCCAGTAGCAGTTATTTGTTATCATTATCAAAAATTGTATATTATACATAATTATATGTGCTATACTTTTATAAGACTGGCAGCACAATAGGTTTGTTTATACCAGCATCACAACACGGAAGTAATGCACTGTGCCACATTAGGACAGCTATGACATCACTAAGCAATAAGAATTTTTCAGCTCCATTATAATTTTGTGGGCCCACTGTCATATATGCAATACATCATTGACCAAAATGTCATTATGTGGCACTTGACTATGTATATATATTTATGTAATACATATATAATATATATATATATTATATATATAGTCTGGTTGTGGCACAGATATATACTTATATTTTATATATGTAGATATTTTATATATGAGAAATAAATATCTGTAGTTTAAGCCACCCAATCTATGATATTTTTGTTATAGCAACCCAAGCTAACTAAGACAGACCCTACCCTCACAGAGCTCACAATCTGTGGAAAAGACAAGTGTTATATAATTTTTAAAAATTAATAAGTGAACAGTCTCAACTATGATAAGAGTTATAAGACCAAGGCACATGGTGCTATAGAGGAGGAACCAGCAGAAGGGCAAGAAATACTTGCTTGAAAAAAATGGAGACCCAGTGGAAATCCAAAGAAAGAATAGGAGTTAATGGAGTAAAAGATGAACACACCTGGGACAGTAGTGGGGCCGCAGTGTAAAGAAACATGTAGCTCTTGTTAAGGATTTGGTCTTCCATATAAGTGATAAGAATTCATTTAAACATTTTAAGTTTGGAAGAACATGGTCTTATTTGCCTAGAGAGAAAAAATCTCTTTGGTTGGTGAATAAAAATCATTCTGGAGAAAGATCAGAGTGGTTGCAAAAAGACCAGTTCAAATGTGATTGCAGCCCTGGCTGGTTTGGCTCAGCGGTTGGAGCGTCACCTGCAGACCAAAGAGTCTTGGGTTCAATTCTGGTCAAGGGCACGTACCTTGGTTGCAATTAGGTCCTCAGCCCCAGTTGGGGTCACATCAATGTCTCTCTCTCCCTCCCTCCCACTATATCTGAAGATAAACGGAAAAATATCCTCAGGTGAGGACTGAAGAAAAAAGTGATTGCAGTAGTTCTGGGGTGGGGTGTTTGTAGCATGGAATAGTGAGGATGGAATGAGATTATATGAGGAATATTTAGAAGATGAAATCAATAGAGCTTATGAAATATATAAATTGGTAAATACAAATCAGTTGAATTTGGTGATATGTTGGGTATGGTGGATAAGAGAATAAGACTGACTCCTGGATTTCCAGTTTATGTAAGTAGATGGATAGTGGGGTTATTCACTGAAATATAGAAGACTAAGATCACTAGGTTTTCATTGGAAAGTGTGGATCAACCAAGTAAAAATGTCAAGACACTTGAATACACGTGAATCTGAAACCTAAAGGAGAGATCTATGTTGGAGATAGAAACTCATGAGTCATTGAAGCTACTCTTCTTCCCTCATTCCTTCAATTCAGACCTTATTGAAGTCCTTCATTGTGCCAGGCACTGTATTAAAGGCAATGAACAGGAAAAAAAAGCAATAAGACACCACCTCTTCTTTCCAAGAACAATGCCGCCCTAGTTCCTACAGAGTGAAGTCCAAACATTTTATATTGGTAATATTCAGGTTATGTACTTCACAATCTGGCCCCAATTTATTCTCCCCACCCCTCTACGGGTAAACCCCCAAATTCTCTAAGTCAAACTGCTTGGTCTATCTGCTATCCTCCCAGGTGGAATGTTAAGTTCCTGCCTTTACACTTTTCCCATAAAATAGCCTTCCTTCACCCCCCAACTCAGAGTGCCTTCTTTTCTTTTCTCTACCTATGGAAGCTCCTTCAGGAAATGAGTCAGTTCAAGTCATTTTTCCTCACCAAATCTTTCCAAGAGTTGAATGTGAAGATTAATTAGTTCCCTCCCACTATAAAATTCACAAATGCTTTTTTAATGGGAATCCCTCCCCAATAATTTAATTTGTACATTTTTGGCAAAGACACATTCTTTGGCAGCTAGCTATACAATGGGGTAGACATTGATGCAAATGACATCAAGCCAAATGTGAAATAGGAATTAGAGCCTCCCTCTAAGACAGGGGTAGGGAACGTCCAGCCACAGGGCCATATAAGGCCTGTGAAATCATTTGGTCTGGCCCTGCCAAGGCAACTGCAGGCAGGACTCAAAATTCAATAAATCTAGGAGCTTTTTTTCATAGCAACATAAATTTATATTAAGTGAATCATAATAATAATAACAAATTTTGAGGGACAAGCAAGGAACGTCCATTACAGGAAAGACAGGACACATATGAGTACATGACAGGACAGACACATATGCTTCTTGGCAGCTGCCTGCGGTCCGTCTGCTTGTATCGTGGTGACTCAGAGGACAGTCAGTTCCAGGCAGGCTGGGAATGTACACGTTGCAAAAGCGTTAACACACTGTGGCGAAACTACAGCAATCCGGTGATGATGACAGGAGATACGATAAGATGATTCCTCAGGACGTTGATGACCTTGCCTCTGATGACAAATGATTTTGTTGACTTCTTTGCTGACACAGATGATAACTCCAATCCAACCTTCATCCACATGTCCACGATCAACAATCCTCGAAAAAACTGCATCTCAGATGAAGATTGAGGAAATTACAGTACACAGAAAAGACCTCAGGAGTTGATGATACAAATGTTGGATATGTTCCAAATCCAAGATGCAGAATTAGAATAGCAATCACGTCGCCGGTGACACACACACTGGATAGTTATTAAAACTTAAGTGGTGTGACATCCTACAAATGGCGACTACAAAGAAATGAAAAGTTGATGCAGAGTGTCCATCTTTCCAAGAGAAATGGGCAAATGATTTTTTGTAGTTGTTGAAATCAAAGGCAAGCCTGTGTGCCTAGTTTGTGGCAATGCATTAGCGGTAATGAAAAAGCCAATCTGGAGCGTCATTACCAATCAAGACATGCTAAACTCAATGAATTGGGAGGCAAATGCGTCTGGATGAAATCAATGCTCTTCAGTGGAGTTTGGAATCACAAGCCACTTTCACTAGGCCTTGGTGTGATAGAGACAGCGTTATTCAGAGGAGTTATGTAGTAAGCGAGCTAATAGCAAAGAGGCTGAGACCTCATGTAGAGGGAGAATTTGTGAAAGAGTGCATGGTGGCTACTGCAGAGTAGTGCAACTCCAAAGGAATAACAAGGTGCATTTCCCCACTCTGGAAGGACAGAAGCCTTCTAGGACACTTGAATATGCTGGTGAATGTGTGAAACTAATTGAGGCATTTAATGAAAGATTCAAGGATATGAAAAGTAAACAAATGTAATTGAACATCTTTGCTACACGGTTCAATGTGGAACGAGCTGATGAGCCTGATCACCTACAACATGAAATCATTCAGCTGCAAAGCGATGATGAGCTGAAAGCTAGGTACAACAACTTCCTACTGCTTGAGTTCTATAAATGTTACATAAGGAATCATGAATTTCCCACTTTGAGGAGATATGCAGTGAAATATGCATCTGTGTTCGGGACAACTTACTGCTGCGAGCAGTTCTTTTCAAAACTTACCATTGCAAAGAGGCAACTGCGCTCCAGACTGACCGACACAAACCTGGAAAAGCAGTTTTGAGTAGCAACATCAT
The DNA here is from genome assembly GCA_030848825.1 of Tadarida brasiliensis. Taxonomy (NCBI): domain Eukaryota; kingdom Metazoa; phylum Chordata; class Mammalia; order Chiroptera; family Molossidae; genus Tadarida; species Tadarida brasiliensis. The sequence continues at coordinate 44,970,621 of CM061260.1, read as the reverse complement.
CAATACCAGCTAACATCACACACCTCACCAAAGAGAAGCAGTTCCAGCCATCACATTAGGGGTCAGTTAAATAAATGTTTGACCAAATATAGCAGGCCAATTTTTAAATTGATAGTTTTGTATGGCCCGTGAATGATGTTATAAATATCCAAATGGCCCTTGACAAGAAAAAAGGTTCCCCACCCCTGCTCTAAGATAAATTTATCATCCTGTCTTTTTTATTCTATATCTAGAGAGTCTCCATTTTCACTATCAGAATTTCAGAACGAAAATATTTTCTTTTATCTTCCCTTTTTTTTGAGGGGTAGGTCTAGAAAATTATAGCATTTAAAAAAGCTACTTTCACTTTTCAAAAAATGGTGCACAATGTCTCAATTCCTATTCGAGGTTCCAGATTTTGCTATAAAAATATCTGTGTACTACTTTATCAATGTACATTTTTATGATTCTGGGTAACTATAATTCAAATGGAAAATAAAAATACATGCTTAATATTGTTATAAATTGTATAACAGATTGTAAACCCCCGAATTGGTGGACAAAAAGCCGTAAAGTGTGAAGCCTGAGAAATATAGAAATGTGGTTAGACATCTCCACAGTAAACAGAGTAAACAAAACACAACAGTTTAATACAACAGGACACACCTTTCACTAGGAGAAGCCTGAGACAACAGTACTTTTCAATGATATTTTACCAGCTTCACGCGGAAGAAAATCATTTCACTCATTCCTAAAATTTATTTACCAATTGAACAAAATGTAACTTCTTTAGTAATATTGTCACACTCTAATATATAGGAAAGGAAGAAAAGTATACATATTTCTCTCCGTAAAAAATTAAGAGCCATTCATCATAGGGGCTAACAAACAAGTCAGTCTCCAAACTATCATTAAAAAGGGGCTCTTGAGCGATTCTCCACAGAACAAAAATGACCTTCCAAGATGATGTGTTGTCTCTTCCCATACAGAGAAGCTTCAGGCAACTTTTATTTTATTTTATTTTTTAATCCGCACCTGAGGATATTTTTCTATTTATCTTCAGATAGAGTGGGAGGGAGAGAGAGAGAAGCATCGACGTGAGACTGGCTGCCTCCCGCAGGACCCCAACCAGGGCCAGTCGAGGGCTACAACAGAGGTAGATGCCCTTGACCAGAATCGACCCCAAGACTCTTTGGTCCGCAGGCTGATGCTCTAACCGCTGAGGCAAACCATCCAGGGCGCTTCAGGCCACCTTAAATGGAGCTCTCTTACTGAAGCTCCCTCTAGCCAGGTATAAACAGGTGTAAAAGACTATTTAAAAAGAGAATAGCTAACCTTGCCTTTGAGAGTCAAGAAAGCATAAAAGGGGATATTTGAGCTGTCTTCAAGGATGGTGGGAGTTCACCCAGCCAGAAAGAACTTTCATGGTAGAGGGGACAGGGTGCAGAAGACACAGAGGTACAAAAGAAAGTACGAAGTTTGCAAGTATGAGAACAAAGGGCAATAGGAAGGAAAGACACGAGGTGTCAGGAACATAAGATACAACCTTTGAAAGTCATTCTAGGATGTTTGTATTTTATCCCATGGGAGATAAGGAGTTAATCGATGTTTTCCCAACAAAGTGAGTAGCACGCTCAGATGTATATTTTAGAATAACTGGGACCTATATACTATCATTTTTTACTATATTAGGAAAAATAAGAATGTTTATAATGGGGGTCTGTGGGAAGATGCTAAGGATACAAGTGTGCAAAGAGATGTGGGCAGTAGAGGGATCTGACTGTCTCAAGAGCTGTGCTGGCCAACTGCTCCTCTGAAACACAACAGACTTGTAAGGTTTATGTCGTCTGTTTTATGGCCCAGGACATAAGAATGCCAGCCATGCAAGGGAACTAAGCCATCTTCCAGTGGGAAGGACAGGCAAGCCTGTGTCAGACAGGGTTGCAAGACCTCCAGCATGCCTGGATCGAGGCACCAGTCTCATTCATCAGAATTAGTATTCAGAGTTCAGCTGTAGGATGTATATAACGACAGCTAACATGTGTTTAGCTCTACATGTTAGGTAAGGTTTTGAATGCTTTGCATGCATTAATTCATCTATTCTTCATAACACCCCTAAAAGTAGATACTTTTATCAATTTTATTTTATAGATGAAGAAACTGAGACACAGAAAAGCGAGGAAACATGCTCAAGTTCTCACAGCTAGTAAATAGAGAAGCTGGCATTCCACCCTAGGCCATGTCAGCTCTGGAGGCAGTATTCCAATGATACTATAAAAGTGAGTTTTGGCCCTGGCCAGTTTGGCTCAGCGGTTAGAGCGTCAGCCCGCGGACCAGAGAGTCCCGGGTTCGGTCCCCACTAAGGGCATGTACCTCGGTTGCAGTTTGTCCCCGGCCCCGGTTGGGGTCGTGTGGGTGGCAGCCACTCGATGTGTCTCTCTCTCTCTCTTCCTCCCTCTCTCGCTCTATCTGAAGATAAATGCAAAAATGTCCTCAGGTGAGGATAAAAAAAAAAAAGTGAGTTTTGGCTTATGTTTTAGTCATCTCAAGCCATTATAACAAAACACCATAGACCAGGCTTAAACAACACTTATTTCTCACAGATCTGGAGGCTGGGAAGCCCAAGATCAAGGTGCCAGCAGGCCCGGGGTTTGGTGAGAGCATTCTTCCTGGCTTGCAGTCACCTTCTTGCTGTGTCCTCACATGGCACAGAAAAAGCAAGTTCCATAATCGTTCTCTTCTTATAAAAACACTCATCCCATCATGGAGGCCCTGATCTCGGGACCTCACAGAAACCTAATTACCTCCCAAAGACCCACTTCTTTTTTTTTTTTTAAGTATAACTGAATGTTACTTTTTTCTTTTTGCAATTTTTATTAATTTGTTTCTCCTTTTCCCCCCATTGACACCCTCCTCCTGACCCCGCCCCCACCACCCAGAATTGTTGTCCATGTCCATTGGTTACGCATACATGCATGTAAGTTCTGTGGTTTATCTCTTCCCTCCCAGGGTTTCCCTCTTCGGAGGTTTGTCAGTCCGAACCATACTTCTATGTCTCTGGGTCTATTTTGTTCATCAGCTTGCATTGTTCATTATAGTCCACAAATAAGTGAGATCATGTGATATTTGTCTTTCTCTGATTGGCTTATTTTGCTTAGCATAATACTCTCCACGACCCTCCGTGTCATCTCAAAGGGTAAGAGCTCTTTCTTTCTTACAGCTGCATGGTATTCCATTGTGTAAATGTACCACAGCTTTTTTATCCACTCATCTATTGATGGATACTTGGGCTATTTCCAGCTCTTAGCTATTGTAAATAGTGCTGCTATAAACATGGGGGTAAATATATACTTTATGATTGGTGTTTCAGGCTTCTTAGGATATATTCCTAGAAGTGGGATCACTGGGTCAAATGGCAGATCAATTTTTAATTTTTTGAGGAAACACCATACTGTTTTCCATAGTGGCTACACCAGTCTGCATTCCCACCAGCAGTGTACTAGAGTCCCCTTTTCTCCACACCCTAGCCAGCACTTGTTGTTTGATGATTTGTTGATGGCAGCCATTCTGGCAGGTGTGAGGTGATACCTCATAGTTGTTTTAATTTGCATCTCTCTGATGATTAGTGACGTTGAGCATTTCTTCATATGTCTCTTGGTCATTTGTATGTCCTTTTTGGAGAGGTGTCTATTTAGGTCCTCTGCCCATTTTTTAATTGGGTACTTTGTCTTCCTTTTGTTGAGTTGTATGAGCACTGTATATATTTTGGAAATTAACCCCTTATCTGATGTATCATTGGCAATTATGTTCTCCCATATAGTGGGTTCCCTTTCCATTTTGATGGTTGTTTCTTTTGCTGTGCAGAAGCTTTTCAGTTTGATGTAGTCCCATGTGTTCATTTTTTCCTTTGTTTCTCTTGCCTTAGGCATTGTATCAGTGAAAACTCTGCTGCGTGTGATGTCTGAAATTTTGTTGCCTACATTTTCTTCTAGGATTTTTATGGGTTCATGAGTCACATTTAAGTCTTTTATCCATTTTGAGTTTATTCTTGTGTATGGTGTAAGTTGGTGGTCTAGTTTCATTTTTTTGCATGTAGCTGTCCAATTTTCCCAACACCATTTATTGAAGAGGCTGTCTTGACTCCACTGTATGCTCTTGCTACCTTTGTCAAATATTAATTGAGCATATTGTCTTGGGTCAATTTCCGGGTCTCTGCTCTGTTCCATTGATCTATATGCCTGTTCTTATGCCAGTACCAGGCTGTTTTGATTACAATGGTTTTGTAGTATAACATGATATCTGGTGTTATGATCCCTCCTACTTTGTTCTTCTTTTTCAAGATTACTGTGGCTATTCAGGGTCTTTTTTGGTTCCATATAAACTTTTCGAGTATTTGGTCTAGTTCCATGAAAAGTGCCAATGACCCACTTCTAAATACCATCACACTGGAGGTTAGTGCTTCCACATGTGTATATTGGGGGGACACAAACATTCAGTTCATAACAGCTTGCATGTTCTTCTCTCAGGAGGAAATACCATAAGCTCACTCCCAGTGACAGGTTGTGCTCAATATATGGCATCTTTATACTGAAGAAAGATGAGAATGGAGTAACATTCAGAAGGTAACTAGAGTAGAAGACCAGAAGGAAGTGGCCCACGCTCTAGTCTTTCCACGCATAAATAACACATTCTGTGGAAGGGCCAGCACTGCCTAGCTTTTTTAGTAGAGTAGAATTCTCAGGTTGTTTTCTAAAAACAAACAAACAAACAAACAAACAAAAACACCAAACAAACCCAGTCTCTAAAAATAATTGGTTGAGGAGACATATGGTACCATGGAAATAAAGCATAGGGTGTGGTGGTAGATACAACACTAAAGAAATGTCTAGAGAGGGCAGGAATGAAGTACTTACCCATGCAAAGGACATGGGGAGGTACTATAGGCTTAGGAAATGAGGAAGAGAAAGGACTGGATAGACACAAAAGTAGGTTGATGTGTTCAAAGACAATGGGAAAATCAACTAATTTGTAATGTCTTCTAAAATCTTCATTGTCCAATGTCCAAATCTACAAGCTGGACCCTAGCTCTCTAATTCACAAAACTGTTTTTAGCATGAATTCAGTCCTCATAAGTCCCCTCTTTGGTTTCCTCCAGGACAGATAATAGACATACATCTTGATGCATATAGATGTATATTTTTGTCCTTAACATTTTTGGAATTTAAGTCCATAAATTAAGTAAAGATGCTGCAGCAAATGCAATTCAGGATGAGTCCAGATGTGGCCGGTTCCTGGGGTGTGACATGGGAAGTAGATTCTTATAACTCTGATAAAGTATCTTATCTGTGTCATTCTTCCCATCCCTCTGAGTAATCTATTTTAAAAGGTAAAGGTATAGCAAGAGAAATCAGAAAAAAAAATTATTTGGTTTGGTGCTATCTGAAGCTTACAGTGCTTCATTCTCACAGATGCTTCAGCAATATGTAAACGGTTAGAATTAAGTGGCTCCAGCTGGTGATAATTAGACCTGGAGAGAATGCGGAGAGAAAGTAGAGGGGGGACAGTTCAGGAGAGCTCCATTACCCTCCAGAAAGAAGCTGATTATCTGTTTCATTTGTCTCCACATCCCTTCCCCCCCATTTCTCCATGGGCAATGAGGGGCTGGTAGTGCAGCAAGATTAATCTGACCTACCTTTTGTATTTTGTATACTGTTTATGCTGGTTCTTGTGTGTGCACATGTGTGTGTGTAGTTTAAGTTCCTCTTTATTGAATTTATTGGAGTGACATTGGTTAATAAAATTATATAGGTTTCAGGTATACAAGTCTATAATGCATCATGTATATTGTATTGTGTGTTCACCACCCCAAGTGTCCTTCCATCACCATGTATTCCCACTTTACCCACTTCTATCTCCCCCCCCTCACCCCCCATCCTTTCCCTCTGATAATCACCATGCCATTGTCTGTCTATGAGTTTTCTGTTTTTGTTTTGGGTTTAATCCCTTCATCTTTGTCACCCAGTCCCCCAACCCCCTTTACATCTTACAGCTTTCAGACTGTCCTCTGTATCTAAGAGTCTGTTTCTATTTTTGTTTGCTAGTTTATTTTGTTCACTGGATTCCACATATAAGTGAAATCATATGGTATTTGTCTTTCTCTGACTGGCTTATTTTACTTAGCATAATACTCTCCAGGTCCTTCCATGTTGCAGCAAAAGGTAAGATTTCTTTCTTTTTTATGGCCAACTAATATTCCATTGTGTAAATATACCACACTTTTGTATCCACTCATCTACTGATGGACACTTGGGCTGCTTCCAAATATTGGCTATTGTAAATAATGCCTCAATGAACATAAGGATGCATATATTCCTTCAAATTAGTGTTTCAGGTTTCTTCGGATATATTCGAAGTGGAATCATTGTGTCGTAAGGCAGTTCCATTTTTAATTTTTTGAGGTAACTCCATACTGCTTTCCACAGTGGCTGCACTAGTCTGCATTCCCACCAACAGTGCACAATGCTTCCCTTCTCTCCACACCCTCGACAACATGTTTGTTGATCTATAGATGACAGCCATCTGACAGGTGAGAGGTGATATCACATTGTGGTTTTAATTTTCATTTTTCTGATGATTAGTGATGTTGAGCATCTTTTCATTTGTCTATTGGACATCTGTATGTCCTCTTTGGAGAAGTGTCATTCACGTCCTTTGCCCATTTTTAATTGGATTGTTTGGATATTTTTGGTGTTGAATTGTGTAAGTTTTTAATCAATTTTGGATATTAACCCCTTATCAGATGTATCATTTGTAAACATGTTCTCCCATTCAGTGGGACATCTTTTTATTTTGTTGATGGTTTCCTTTACTGTGCAAAAATGTTTTGGTTTGATGTAGTTCCATTTGTTTAATTTTTCTCTTCTTTCCTTTGCCCAAGGAGATATATCAGAAAAAAATATTGCTACAAGAAATGTCCAAGATTTTACTGCCTATGTTTTCCTTTAAAATTTTTGTGGTTTTGAGTCTAAAATTTAAGTCTTTAATCCATTTTGAGTTTATTCTTGTGTGTGGAGTAAGAAGGTGGTCTAGTTTCATTTTTTGCACGTATCTGTCCAATTTTCCCCAAACCATTTAGTGAACAGATTATCTTTATCTAATGTGTGCTCTTGCCTCCTTTGGCAAATAGTAATTGACTATAAAGGCATGGGTTTATTTTTCGGTGCTCTATTTGGTTTCATTGATCTATAGGTGTGCTTTTATGCCAGTATCATGCTGTTTTGATTAGTCCTTGTTGTATAGTTTGATATTAGGTAGCATAATTTCTTCAACTTTGTTCTTCTTTCTCAAGATTGCTGTGGCTATTCGGGGTCCTTTGTGGTTCCATATACATTTTGGGACTATTTGTTCTAGTTCTGGGAAATATGCCATTGGTATCCTGATAGGAATTGTGTTGAATCTATAGATTACTGGGATAGTATGACATTTTAATGATGTTAATTCTTCCTATCCATGAACATGGTGTAGGCTTCCACTTATTTGTATCTTCTTCAATTTCTTTCTTCAGTATCTTATAATTTTTCAAGAATGGGTCTTTTACATCCTTGATTAACTTTATTCCTAGGTAATTTTTTTAATGCAATTGTAAATGGGATTGTTTTCTTAGTTTCTTTTCTGATAGTTCATTATTGGTGTATAGAAATGCAACTGATTTCTGGATATTTATTTTATATCCTGCTGCTTTACCAAATTCATTTATCAGTAATAGTAGTTTTTTGGTGGAATCTTTAGGGTTCTAGACATAGTTTCATGTCATCTGCAAATAATGACAGCTTTACATCTTCCTTTCCAATTTCGATGACTTTTATTTCTTCTTCTTGTCTGATTGCTGTGGCTATGATTTTCAGTACTTTGTTGAAGAAGAGTGGTGAAAGCAGACATCCCTGTCATTCTCCCAATCTTAAAGGAAACACTTTTAGTTTTTGCCTGTTGAGTATGATGTTGGCTGTGGGTTTGTCATATATGGACTATATTATGTTTGAGGTATGTTTCCTCTATTCCCACTTTGTTGAGAGTTTTTATCATAAATGGATTCTGGATTTTATCAAATGCTTTTTCTGCATCTATTGATATGATCATGTGGGAAACAATCTTATGATGTTTATCCTTCATTTTGTTAATGTGGTGCATCATGTTAATTGATTTGCTGATATTGTACCAACCTTTCATCCCCAGAATAAATCCCACTTGGTCATGGTGTATGATCTTTTTAATGTATTTCTGGAGCCAATTTGCTAATATTTTGTTGAGGATTTTAGCATCTATGTTCACCAGAGATATTGGCCTATAATTTTTTTTCTTTGTAGTGACTTTATCTGGTTTTGGCATTAGGATAATGCTAGCCTCATAAAAAGAACCTGGAGGTCTTCCCTGCCATTCAGTCCAGGACTTTTTGTGTGTTGGGAGTTTTTGTTTTTTTTTATTACCACTTCAAGTTCATTAGTTGTAATCTGTCTATTCAGATTTTCTGATTCTTCCTGACTCAGTTTTGATAGATTGTACATTTCTAGGAATTTATCCATTTCTCCCAGATTATCCAATTTGTTGGCATATAGTTGTTCATAATATTTTCTCACAATCCTTCATATTTCTTTGGTGTCAGTAGTTATTCTCCTCTTTCATTTCTGATTTTATTTATTTGGGTCCTCTCTTTTTTCTTGATGAGTCTGGTTAAAGGTATGTCAATCTTGTTTATCGTTTCAAAGAACCAGCTCTTCATTGATCTTTTGTATTGTATTTTTAGACTCTAATTTGTTTATGCTTTAATCTTTATTATTTCCTTTCTTTTACTCACATTGGGTTTTATTTGTTGTTGTTTTCTAGTTCCTTTAAGTGTAAAGTTAGATTGTTTATTTGAGATTTTTTCTTGTTTCTTCAGGTGGGCCTGTAATGCTATGAATTTTCCTCTTAGGACTGCTTTCATTGTGTTCCATAGAGTTTGGGTTGTTGTGTTCCATTTTCATTTGCTTCAAGGTACCTTTTGATTTCTTCCTTGATCTCATTCATGTTTAGTTACTTAGCCTCCAAGTCTTTCTGTGTTTTACAGTTTTTTTCTTGTTATTGATTTCTAGTTTCATACCATTATGGTCAGAGATGATGCTTGATATGATTTCAGTTTGCCTGAATTTATTGAGACTTGTTTTGTGTCCTAACATGTGGTCTATCCTGAATAATGTGTACTTTAAAAGAATGTATATTTTGCTACTTTGGTATAAAATGCTCTGTAGATATCAATTAAATCCATCTGATCTAGTGTGTCACTTAAGGCTGCTGTTTCCTTGTTGATTTTCTGTCTGGAAAATCTATCTATTGATGTCAATGTTAAAATCCCTTACCATGACTGTTTACTGTTTATCTGTTCCTTTATGTCCATCAAGATTTCATTTATATATTTAGGTGCTCCTATTTTGGGTGCATAAATGTTTACAAGTGTTATATCCTATTGTTGGATAGTTCCTTTTATCATTGTGCAGTGTCCTTCTTTGTCTCTTATTATAGCCTTTGTTTTAAAGTCTATTTTGTCACATATAAGTATTGCTACCCCAGCTTTTTTTTTATTTCTATTTGCATAAAATAACTTTTTCTATCCCTTTACTTTTAGTCTGTGTGCCTCTTTCATTCTGAGGTGGGTCTCTTGTAGATGACATATTTATGGTCTTATTTTCTTTTTTGTATATTGAGGGATTTATTGTAAGGAATTGGCTTTACACCATTGTGGGGGCTGGATAGGCAAGTCTGAAATCCATGGGACAGACCAGCAGGAAGGGCAGGCTGAAATTATCTGGCAACAGCTGAAACTGCAGTCCGTAAGTGGAATTCTTTTTTCCGAGTCTTATTTTCTTATCCATTCAGCTACCCTATGTCTTTTGATTGGAACATTTAAGCCATTTATGAAGTCATTATTGATAAGTTTGTATTTATTGCCATTTTACTCTTTTAACTTTGTTCCTCTGCTTTTTCTCCTTCTTCTTCTTCTTCTTCTTCTTCTTCTTCTTCTTCTTCTTCTTCTTCTTCTTCTTCTTCTTCTTCAAGAAGTCCCTTTAACATTTCTTGCATTACTAGTTAAGTGGTAACAAACTCCTTTAGCTTGTTCTTATCTGGGAAGCTCTTTTATTCTCCTTCAATTTTAAATGATTGCATTGTTTGGTAAAGCAGTCTTAGTTGTAGGTCTTTGTTGCTCATCATTTTGAATTTTACATGCCAATCCCACTGGCCTGAAATGTTTCTGTTGAGAAATCAGCTGACAGTCTTGTGAGAGCTCCCTTGTAGGTAACTAAATGACGTTCTCTTACTGCTTTTAAGATTCTCTCTGTCTTTAACCTTTTACATTTTAATTATGATGTGTCTTGGTGTGGGCCTCTTTTGGTTCATCTTGTTTGAGATTCTCTGTGCTACCTGGACTTGTGAGTCATTTTCTTTCACCAGGTTAGGGAAGTTTTCAGTCATTATTTTTTCAAGTATGTTCTCAATCCCTTGCTTGCTCTCTTCTCCTTCTGGTACCCCAGTGACAAGAATGTCAGTACACTTCACATTGTCCCAAAGTTCCCTTAAATTATCCTCATTTTTTAATTGATTTTAGAGAGAGGAAGGGAGAGGCAGAGAGAGAAAAACATCAATTAGTTGCCTCCTGCATGCACCCTGACTACGGATTGACTCTGCAAGCTGGATATGTGCCCTGACCAGGAATCAAACCCTCAACCTTTTGGTGTATGAGACAACACTCCAACCACCTGAGCCATAATGGCCAGGGCTATCCTCATTTTTTTTTTTCATTCTCTTTTCTTTCTCTGGTTTGATTGTGTGTGTTCTGCTACCTTGTCTTCTAAGTTGCTTAATTGATACTCTGCTTCATCCAACTTACTACTTATTCTTTCTAGTGTATTCTTCATTTCAAGTAGTGTATTCTTCATTTCTGACTGTTTCTTTTTTATGGTTTATATGTCCTTTTTCACACTGTTGTACTTCTCACTAGGTTCCTTGAGTGTCCTTATAACCATTCTTTTGAACTCTATATATGATATTGCTTACTTCTATTTTATTTAGCTCTTTTTATAGAGATTTCCCCTGTTCTTTAATTTGGGGCATGTTACTTTTGTCTCCCCATTTGGGCTGCCTCTTTGTGTTTGTTTCTATATATTAGGTAGATCTGCTGACTCCCATTCTTGGCAGGGTGGCCTTATGTAGTAGGAATGCTGTGGGATCCAGTGAGACAGTCTCCTTGATCACATGAGCTGGGTGCTCCAAAATGTCCCTCGTGTGGGTTATATGGGCCCTCCTGTTGTAATTAAGACTTGATTGCTATTGGCCTGTTTGTGCATGAGGCCATCCCTCAGGCTCACGGACTGTGAGGATCAACCCCAACCACAGTGTATGAGCTGCTATGCAGGTTCTAACCACATGAAGTGGAATTGACTTCAGAAGTGTCTGGTACCTGTTGAGATCTCCCTTTGGATATGCTGTTTGTGAAGTTAATTGAATCCTTCTCTGATATTGTCTCAAGCTGGACACTGGGTGTGTTGGCTCTGGAGCCTCTTGGGAGGGACTCTGGTGCAGGTCAATGTCAGACGCTGCCTGTGATTGGCCCTAGGTAACCTATTTGGACCTACAAAGTAATCCATAATTTGTGGCTGCCTCTGCTGGGTCTAGGTGTTCATGGGAAGGATCAAGCTGCACACCAAGCCTGGCTTTTACTAGCACCGGGCCCAGGGGGTGGTCAGTAAAAGTCCCAAGGCACCCAAGATCCACTTCCACCTGTCTTTGCCTGCTGGCTGCCTGTTAGACTCAATCACTGAAAGAGCCTCTGGTGATACTTGAGTTGTATGAGGTAGGTTCACAGTGAGTCACCAGGTAGAAGCGAGTGGTACTCACCAGATCCATACAGGTTCAAACTCAGTGCCAGTACTGGGTCTGAGGCCCCTCAGCAAATGTTCCAGGATATACCAAGTCCAGCTGCCACCTGCTGGGTGTTCACATACCTTCCTAGTAGGGCAGAGTCTCAGGGAGTCATCAGGGTGAGGCCAGGAGAGTTAACCAGGTCCAAGTAGACAAGATTTGGCCATGTGAAGGGAGGGTCCTGCTCACATGTACAAGGGGAAAATTTCCCCTGTCCTAGAGCCACACACAGCTCAGTCTGTCCCAGATTCTGCCCAGACATTGGCTAGGTAGAGCTACCAGGCATCAGGAGGGTGGGGCCACCAGGAGAGTGAAATTAGTGGATCTCTAGGGAGGGGGAGGTCCCAGTTACATTTACAGGAATGTGAGGGGAATTGCCTCTGTCCCAAAGCCACACAACTCAATCATTGACACCTCCTGAGTCTACCCAGACTTCTACATTCTGGCCCAGGCAGCTAGCTAACTCTTCATCAGGGCACAAACTCTGCAGGGTGGGGTGAGAGAGAGTCCAGAGTGTGGAGCTATTGCATTCCCCCAGGCTGATACTGTAAGGAGAGGTGTGCCTCACTCAAGAAAGATGTTGTCTGTGATGCAGGAGAATGACTCAACACAGGGGTCCTGGTGGCTGTCACCTCAGCTCTCCCAGAGCCACAAGCCCCAGCCTCTCTCCTCTAGCAACTTGAGTCTGCTCCGCCTTCCTTCCGCCAGAGCCCAGGGTAAGTGGCTGTGAATGAGATTTTGTGCACTGCCCCTTTAAGAGGGCACCTATATCTCTAGCTTACTCCCATCTCTCCCTGGCAGACAGAATCCCTGCTGATTTTCACAGCCTCTTCCCAGCTCTGGTGCTCTGGGCTAGGGAGCCCAGCTGGGAGTTGAGACCCCACACTCCTCAGAGGGGACCTCTGCAACTCGGATATCCTTCTGGAATCTCAGCCACTGCCCATGGGAGCAGGGCCAGCCTTTTTCACCTCTCCGCCCATCTTCTGTAAATCCTTGGTTATAAGACTTCTCTTCGGCTAGTCTTCTGTTGGTTCTTCAGGGTGATTGTTCTGTTTTAGTTGTAAGTCTAGTTTGGTCCTGGGAGGAGGTGAGTGTAACATCCACCTACTCTGCCGCCATCTTGGATCTCTCTATACTCGTTCTTTACCATAAATATGAAACTCGAGTTCTATTTTATTCAACAATATGATTGATTTTAACATATGCCCAGCATGGGTGGGTGCTGATGATACAGTGGTGAATAAAGTAAACTTGGTCTCCCATCGCGGAGCTTAAATTCTAGTGGGTGATATTCACAAGGGAATGGCACGATGAGAGCTGTACAGGCAGAAATACGGGATACTAAAAAAGCATGTAAACCTAGAAAATGGAGGCCCCAGGGTGGGCTTGGGTGTGGTGGGGGTTGCGTAGTGATAGTTCAGAGAAAAAGGAGGGCATGTTCAAAGTTACAAAGAGGAGAGAACACACTGTCCAAGCAAAAAGCTGAAAAATAAATCAATATAACCACAACATTCAGCAAAAAACCCCTTGGTGGTGAGAGATGTATCAGACATAATATGCTTGAAATGCCACGTCTAAGTGGAGACATGGAGTAGACAAAGGCACAGATGGGCCTGAGACCCAGGAGAAAGGTCAGGCTTAGACATAGAACTTTCCCATCTATCCACTGGCCTTTTCTTCCTCATAGTACTCTTAACAAATACAGTAGTTGGAAGGCAATGAGAATACGTGGTGGTTTTTTTAAAGAGTTGCCACTAATGTGTTAGAAGTTTGAGATTAGAGGCACAAAATTATATTTTTCCTGCTGTTGTATTATCATGCCTTAGAAGGCCTTCTTTTATTGATGGTCTACTCTATAATCAATTGAAACCTAAATGAGGGCTCATCTTTTGTCTGGGCAAGTAGCTACAAACTTAGTTCTCAATGCTAACAAAAGCTTGTATATCCTTCGTTGAAAGTTCTTTGTCATCATTTTCTAACTATAATTACTATTTACCCATTGACTTGCAAAACAGGATTCAGTGTTAGATTTATGCTCAAAAGTTAACATTCGCCAAATTTAAACTCTGCATCACAAAATCACAAACAAAATAAAGTATTTTATATCTATATTGTATTTTCATGTCTTACACCAATTACAGTGAAAATAAACACAAATTTTCAATATTCTGACAAGCAAAAAAACATTACAGACTTACAAAAAGGTACTTACACTTTCTTTCCAAACCTAAGTCAAGATCTATCCAGTCTCCTTTGTCACATTAGAAAAACCCCTGTTTGCCTCTTAATAGTTTGCAAACATCTTCTCATGTCTTTCCCAAGTCTCAGTAGCTTTAAGGGCAAAATACCAACAGTAAAATTTTTAACTACATCTCTCTCACCCCTAAAACTTTCTACTGGTTTTCCATCTGGGTTTCAAGAATTATATCTTCTTCCCCTTGTTATCTTTAATCTTTGCCAAGTTTTCTTTTCTGTTTTTTTTTGTTTTTGTTTTTGTTTTGCTTATACCTTTGTGCATGGTGTCCCCATTTTTCACAAAAGTATTCTCTAGATACGAAGCTACTTTACTTTTTAAAAGTTGGGCATAAAGTCACAAAAAATTACAATCCAATAAAAATACAGAAATTTCAACTATAAATTTTTGGTGTATGGGATGACACTCCAACCAACTGAGCCACACGGGCCAGGGCTCAACTATAAATGTTTATTCTTACTCAGGTATTGATAATTAAAACAGTGAAGCCCCTTTCAAAGGGAAGAAAAATAAAAGACTAAAGTTGGTGAAATAAAGGTACTTACTTATAAGTCATCATTTATTAATTTAATAAATATTCACCAAGTATGTCTTAAGATTCTCACATCTTACATGCGAACAGAAAGCGATAGGGTCACTACCTTATTCTTTTCACACTGTGATAACTCTTGCACCCACAACAATCTTTCAGCACAGCCTGAAAAGCAACTAAGCTGTTCTGAGATGATGGCGCCACCTTGTGGTTAGTTTACAAATCTGTTAAAGGCCCTGTGTCTTCAAGTTCTCTATCTCAGGCAGCAACCTATTTGCATTTCCCTTCTCTACTCATTTCCAATTCTTGTCCTATTTCATACAAATTTATCTTCTTCCTACCTTATCTGTTCTCTACTCAATTTCTGGGGAAAAATATATAAATAAACAGACCAGACTAACTTTTTAAATAAGCATAAGAAGAGAATACCAGTTATATATTTGTATCAAAGAAAAGAAAAGTCATGAGATGGAAGACATGAAGAAAGAGTAACAACAGAGGTTTCAGCAGACATTTCCCTTTACTGCCTCATCACCCCCTCATTCACTGAATTTACTCAAGTAACAAGATATAAAACAGAAAAATCTCTCACTAAGCCCTAGGACAGCATGTTCTCATTAGAAATGAGCACAACTGCAGCCAGGTCACAGATGGGAGTTTGGAATCTGTAGGCTAATCTGAGAATTTCTGCCACTTATAACGTTGTTCCTTTAAGGAACTGCATTCTGAATTCAGATGGTTTTAAATTATGGCCCTTTTATGGGACTTCCTATAATTCTAACTTAGTACATCACAAAAAGAGTAAGTTGTTTCCAAAGATATCTGAACAAGTATGGCTCAGAGACTGGTCTGTTAAATGAGAATCTGATAAACATGAGATGTTTAATTTATTCTACCAGGTGAATTTTTTTTTTAAATCCTCACTTGAGGATATGTTTATTGATTTTAGAGAGAGGAAGAGAGAGAGAGAAGCATTGATGTGAGAGAGAAATATCCATCCATTACCTCCCATACAAGCCCCTACCGGGGATCAAAGCCATAAGGCAGGTTTACATCCTGACTAGGAATCAAACCTGCAACCTTTTAGTGTACAGGAAGATACTCCAACCAACTGAGCCACCCAGCCAGGGCCCAGGTAATTATTTTGAGAGTAGGTATACAATTGGACAGATGTTCATTTTTGGGGTCATTTTCTTACCAGTATATAGAAACATAAATCACGGCTAAGATGTCTAATATGAAAAATGAGATGATTTAGGTAATCTCTGAATTTATATCTAGATCTAAAAATATCCTACAATTCTGCAGCGCTCAGAATCTCTGTCACAACTACACACAACTTACAGAAATCACTTTATAATCTAATATTGTCTACACTTTCAGGGCACAAAATAAAATTATTTTCCCCAATGTATCACTCCCCATTTACAGATTTTTTTTCTATTAAGCAAGAAATTGGAAAATAGTCTTCTTATTAATTGTATTAATATAAAATGAGTTGTGATCCCTCTTGAAGCTGTCTTGTGTGATGGTTGAATATCTGCATATTAACTATATTATATAAGCAGTCCTATAGGTTGGTACATATGTTCCTAGGAAGACGTTTAAAAGTTGAATCTCTGAAAATCAAACAATAGACCTGTTGTAATAAAGTTCATCCCTTTACAGGGGTGGGGAACCTTTTTCTGCCAAAGGCCATTTGGATATTTATAATATCATTCATGGGACATACACAATTATCAACTTAAAAATCAGCCTGCTATATTTGGTCAGGCTGATTTGGTGTGGCGTGTGATGTTAACTGGTATTGATTTCATGGGCCTTATGTGGCCCGCGGGCCAGGCGTTCCCCACCCCTTCTGCAAAATACTATAAAATCCCTAATCATGGTTCTTGCAGGTGAAAATCTTAGAAGAGGGATGGAGTAGAAAGCAGATATAGTCAGAAAGAAGCTTCTAGCAAAGGGCCCAACAGTCAACACTCTGTTATTCCAGGGGCCTGAGGGAGCTAAGGGAGGCCATACCTTCTCCCGTCCCTCCCCAGGGGCAGACATGAGGAGCCCTCGAATCATTAACACTATATTGTCCTCACCACCCATCCTTAGCCCACCCCCTCATCCAAGGATATACAAGGAGCCCAGAGCAGGAGTGAGAAGTGGGTATGCCCATTTCCATACCATCTAGCTATACCAATTTCATCCTTATCTCACTAACCTCACACTTCAATCCCTAGAAATATCAGAATGTAGGGTGCATCAGAATCAACTGGGGAACTTGATAAAATGCAGATTGCTGGCCACCATTCCAGAGATCTGATTCAGTTGGTCTGGGGTGGAAATCAAGCATTTTCATTTGTAGTAAGTTCCCAGGTGATCCTGATGCTGTTGGTCCAGGGACCACACTTTGAGAACTTCTGTCCTAGAATATTCATTTTTCAACACACATTCATTTTCAAAATCTTAGAGCCCAGTAAATCATCCTTAGGCCTATGTATTTGAATAGCAGGTCAGATGTGAAAAAGACTAAAATCAGCTTATTCATATATGCTTTAGGTAAAACTGATCTTCCAAAAGTATCTTTTGCTAAAATAAATTCTTCAAAGAAGTTCATTTCTTTTTTAAAGTATATTTGAATTGAGATAAATTCCTTCTAACATATGACACATTGTCTTGAGTTTTCAGATCTTTCAAATGCTCACTCCGTGTCTTTTTGAAGTCATGTAATCCTAATACAGCTAAATATTTCCACCTTAAGGACTCGGAAGAAATTTTATTACAGAACATAAACTACTCTAAAAAATTGTAGAACAAATTGACCTTGGCTTCTTTATGGAGAGCTTCACATAATGTGTCAGTTCCTTCGAAGTATAATAATTGGGTAGAGTTACAAAAGGATTTCATCTTTAAACCAAAACATAAGAAAGTGGTAATACAATAAAGACATCCAGGATAAAAGGTAATCATTTACAGGGGCTGACAAGTGATAATAAATTTAATAAAAGCACTTTTAAACAGTAAAAACGTATTTGAACATTTTGTTAATATTGAAGACTCTCCCTTTCTTCTGAATTATTTAAGGTACATTTGTGTGGAGGCACAGAACTCCCCTGTCCCAACTAAGTGCAGGGTCTCTCCTGAAGGGAGGTCCCACTTTGATATCTTATAGGAAATAGCTGGATGAAAGTCACCATCCACAGTCAGAAATCCCCAAACTGTAATTTTGTAGATCTCATTCCTATGGGACAAAGATTCTTATACTATGGTGAATGTACAGGTTCACTTCCAGGATATCTAAACCACCAGCTACCCCTGAATTCCTTATAAATGACTCTAATAATTCCCAAGACAATATTCTCTCAAAAACTGCTTTCTATCTATATATAAATGATAAACTGAATCAACTATTTACAAGCTGAGTTCCAAGCTACATATTCACCTCTCAAAAGTTTGTCTAATGATTAAACAGAAAGAAAAAGAAACTGAAAATTGGTTCAATTATTAGAGTTATCTTCATGATTAAACTGGCCAGAGACTTATTTGATCATTGCTTATGGTAGTTGGTTCAAAAACATTCATTTAGGTACTAGACCTATTGGGGTGATCACTTCGTAAGTTATACAAATATCTAATCACGATGTTGTACACCTGAAACTAATATCGTATGTCAACTGTAATAGAAAAAAAATTAATAATTTTTTAAAGAAGGAAAATGGCATTTATTGATATGGTTTATTGCATATACTTAACAAGTTTCAAACATAATGAATTAGAACACTAGCTAGATATGCTAGCTAAAATACATATATATATATATATATATATATATTTTTTTAATTTCTTTGAATAATCCTGCAAAGGAAGTTAGTTTAAATGCACAAACTATATAATCCAATGGTTCTCAACCTTGACTACACGTTAAAATTATCTGTGAAGCTTTAAAAAATACTGACGCCTGTGTTCTACCTCCAGAGATTTTCATCTAATCGATTTATGGAGGATTTAAATGTGATTCTGATATGCAACCAGAAACACTGACCTAACTGAGAAAAATCACCAGAGGATATTTATAGGTCAACCCAAAACTACTTTACTTAAATATAAAAATAAATGTTTCTTAATACTTTCTATAATTGGATTAATAGAGTCAACAAATAATGTATTCTTTAAATCAAGACACTTTTGAAAGTGAAAGCCGTTACTATCTGTGATTGGCCCAAGACAATAGGAGTAAGCCAGGACTGTCCTGGGCAAAATAGAGGGCCATATGGTCACTCTACTTACAGAAGACTTACTGAATATTTTCAAGTATAGAATTTGTATTTGGGATTTTTATATAGTGTACAATTATATATTCTAGGATACTCTGAGGTTTTTAATGACAGAAAACAGTTCAGATAATACTTCAGAGGTTAACATTTAGATCCTCAATCCATTGGATAAATGCCTACTTACTTAGGATCATGTATACAGAGACGGTTTTTGGACTAAATTAAGATTTGCTGGGAGAGCAAACTAAAATAGTAGAGATAATATTTTAAATATCATTAATTTTCTGTGCCAACCCCATTTCAATGGATAATCACATACAATAATGCTGACTCTCAAAAATGGTAGATTAAAATAATTCATTTCTGTTTTTAATTAAAATTGAGAAAGTAGGAACTAATAATATAATGCGTGTCAGAGCTGCAGGGTGTGCAGCATCAAAGATAAGGAGGGATTGCAACAAGGGTTTGCTTCTTGAGTTCCTTGAAAATTCACAAGGAAAGCAGAGAGAATGGTCGCTGGTGGCTGTCACACAGGCATATGATAACATGTGAAGCAGCTCTTTTGTTGGCTGACTTGCCAGAAGCCATTCCCTTGGTCCTCTAATCACTCAAGGTTGCCAGCAACGTTGTCCATGTACACCCAGTGTGAGAGCCTCTGCTTTCTCTGTGGGACCTGATAGATACATCCACTTTGGGGTGTATTTGTGGTAATCTCTAGTATCAGATCTTAATGCCAGCTGGGCTTGAAGATGATAGAAATAATGTCCTATTTGCACAGAGGCTTAAATGAAAGGGTCACAGGTGCCTGGAAAAAAAAAAATCAGAGACACAGTATACTGCTCTATAAACAAATCCCACCAGATCTCTACATAAGATTGACTTGCTGCTTCCCCCATGCCCTTCCTGAGTTTCTGAAGTCCTCAGGCTGCAATGAGTAATTGCCCGTTTCCTTATTTTACAAAAAGTGTGGCATGAAGATTATCAGGATGCCCCACAGATTATGGATATCTCTAACCCACAGCAAATCTCAGTTTACAGCTTTACCTGCTTGCACCTAGTCACACTATGATGTTACCACAATTATGAAATTGAGTTCCATGAAAGACTGTCCATAGCCAGAAATTGGAACAACAGATTTTAAGAGTATGTCTGGCAACAGAGAATAGCCTAATCTTAGAAAAACAAAACCTCACACAGAAATTTTTATTTGCATCCCAGGACCATGTAGCCCTTAAAAAGGCTCTCCCAAAATGCATGCTTCGCATCACCAAATGCTTGAAATATTCACTAGAGATGATCCAGGACAATAGTTTACTGACAAAATATTTGGGGGGAAGGTTGAATTAACAAAGTTAAATGAATCTTATTACAGCAGCCTCTTCAGGGTCTAAAATGCACTGTGAATCTCAATAAAAGCGATAAAAGATGTATGTTTATGCAAAATTATGAGGTCTTGAAGTCCTTTTTTGTTAGAGAAGCCCATGGAATTAGCAGTCTAAAGAATATACTGTATGACATACTGCACCATGGTCAGTAACTTCTTTATCAAGAATCTTTCCTTAACCTCCCTGGTACAACTTAAACCAACTACCTTTTGTCCCCAACTTTGTGAAAATTGATAATATTAACTACTAAGCAAGAAGTCTATAGCCAGCAAAATATCCTTTAAGAATAAAACTGAAATATAGATATTAACAGACAAATAAAAACTGAGTTATCATCAGCAAACATTTTTTAAAAAGAAATACTAAAGGGTATTCTTTAAGGAAATAAAATCCCAAATGGAAATGCAGAGATTCAGATATAAGGAGTAAATATACAGGTAAATTGAGAGGATGGTTACTGGAGTTAAAATATACTAAGATCCTTGAATTGTTCAGAAAGTGTTAAAAGCACAAAATTAAATCAGATTTCAATAAAGATTCATGTTATAATATGGATATTTACCAGTAAAAAAATAATAATAATAAAAGAGTGTATAACTACTAAGATTAAGGAAGAAATAAACTAATAAAAATGATACAAAAGGAAGCATCAAAAAAGAGTTAGAAGGAACTTAGCATAAATGGTATAAATAGAAAATACATATTAAGATAGTAGATTTAAACCCAATTATATCAGGGATTACAATAAATATAAATTGACTAAATCATTCAATTAAAAGACAAAAGATGTCACACTAGAATTCCAAAAAAAAAACCCACAAATATTTGCTTCTCACAAAAGACATATACATGAGAATATAGAAACAACGAAAAGGGAAGGGTGAAAATTATATATATATATATATTATATAATGCAAACACTAGCCAAGAAAAACTTATGAAGTTTATATATTATTATATCAGTACAACAGTCAATAAAGTAGACCTTAATGCAAATATCATTGTTAAAGGTAATATATATGTGACATATATAAAAACATTGATAAACCTAGCATGAACATACTATATATAATATATAAAGCCTAGCATATACATGTTATATAAATGATATGTCAAAATTGACAGAATCAAAAAAAGAGAAATAGACAAATCCACAATCATAGTGGAAGATTTTAACACACCTCTAACAGTAGTTGGTAGAACAAGCAGATATTAAATTAGAAAGGATATAGGAGATTTGAATAATATAATGAACAAACTTGATCTAATTGACAGTTTTTAACAATGAATGCAAAAATGAAAGAATACACATTTTTCTTAAGTACA
The DNA here is from genome assembly GCA_030848825.1 of Tadarida brasiliensis. Classification (NCBI taxonomy): domain Eukaryota; kingdom Metazoa; phylum Chordata; class Mammalia; order Chiroptera; family Molossidae; genus Tadarida; species Tadarida brasiliensis. The sequence goes on along the minus strand of CM061260.1, from coordinate 44,948,931 downwards.
CATGGAACAAAAAAGCAAGCAAAGAAGTCAAATGTTCAAAATTGGAAGACTGAATATCATTAGACTGTCATTTCTCCTAAAATTCATCCATAGGTTCAGTAAAATCCCATTCAAAATGCTGAGAGTTTGTGAAAATTGATGAGTTGGCTTTAAAATCATATGGAAATAAAAATAGCCAAAATAACCAAGAAACTCAATGTGAGAAACTTACTCTACCAGTGGCATACATAACTTATTGTAAAGCTATATTAAGACGGGGTAGAATTGGTACAAGCATAGACATATATACCAGATATATAGACATATATACAATAATAGAATAGAAAAAATCCATATATATATAGATACTTCAATGATGTCAAATAGAACACTTACAGCAGTGGGGGAAATGACCAACTTTTCAAAAAACTTATACAGGTTCAACTGGCTATCCATATAGGAAAAAATAAGATTTGACCCCCTTCCTCAAATGTTACATAAAAAATTCAGTTTTGGGTGGACTGAAGATCTAGATGTTAAAGTGAAAAATAAAGATACTAGAAGTAATATATTAGTAGTCTATTCCTGACCTTTAGGTAGATAGATTTCTTAAACAGGTTACAAAAAGCATTAACAATAAAAAATTATTAGATAAATTGGACTAAATTAAAATTAAGAATTTCTACTCATCAAAACACACACTTACAAAAGTAAAAAGTCAAGTTAATGGGAAAGGTATGTGCAAAACCTAAAACTGACTAAAGGAAATGGAAAAACAGGAAGAAATTTGACCAGTTTATTCACAAAGATGAAAAGTTAAATGGCAAATAAACTTTTCTAAATATGAACAACCTTATTTACTTAGTATTTATTATAGATGTTAACATGGTTGTGGCTAATACTAATTTAAGCATTTATAAACTATTTAAACATCTACAAACCATTTAGATCTAATACTGGTATATGAAATAGAAGAATGAAAAGTACCTGATATTTAAGGCATCAGGTTATAAAGAAATGTAACTCAAAATAAATGGCCCATAAACTTTTAAAAAACAACAATTAACCATGATGGTTAATTTTATGCATGAAATTGGCCAGAGGGTGCCCAGATTAAACATTATTTCTGGTCATAATGGTGTAGATGTTTTCAGATGAGATTAGCATTTGAATTCGTGGGCTCAGTAGACTGCCCTTCCAAATGTGGGTGGGTATCATCCAATCCTTTGAGGGTTTAAATAGAAAAAGTAAAGGAAGAAGGAATATACCCTTTTTTTCCTGCTTCACCCCTTTAGGTAGGGCATTTTATCTTTTATGATTCTCAGAATGGGATTTACACCATCAACTCCTCCAGTTCTCAGGCATTCAGATACAAACTGAATTGGCTTTCTTGGGTCTCCAGCTTACAGATGGCAGATCATGGGACTTCTCAGCCTCCATAATCACATGGGCCAATTCCTCATAATAAATAAATATATATAACTATAATTATATATTCCCTCCTGGTTCTGTTTCTCTGCAGAACCCTAATACATTAACCTTGCCAGTAATAAGGCAAACACAAATTAAAATAACAAGATTTACACATTCACAGGAGTGTCTAAAATTTAAGACTGTGAATCCCAAATATTGGCAAGAATTTGGAGCAATGGAAATTCTCATATACCACCTATGATTATGTAAATTAGCACAACCACAGCAATGAACCGTAAGTCCCCCCGTCCAATTCATGTTGAATCCTAACCCCCAATGTGATGGAATTAGGAGGTGGCAGCCTTTGTCCTCTGGGAGGTAATTAAGTCATGATGTTGGAACCCTCATGAAACTAGTACCCTTATAATAGGAACCCAAAAAAGCTCCCTTGCTTTCTTCTGCCACATAAAGGTGTACTGAGAAGTCAGCAGTCTGTAACCTCACCAGAACTTGACAGTGCTGGCATGGTTTACAAGCCACCCAGTCCATGGTATTTTGTTATAGCAGCCCAAACTGACTAAGACAACCACTTTGGAAAACTGACTGAGATTCTACTAAATTTGAATATACAGGCATCTTACGATCCAACAACCCCACACTTTGGAATATGCTCAATATACAAGTGTGCACATGTGTCCCAAATATATGTACAAAAATTTCCATAGCAGCACTATACTTAATAGCCTCAAACTAGAAACAACCCTAATCTCTATTAACAGTAGAATCAATGCATGAATTATGACATACAATAGAATACCAGATAGCAGTTAAAATGAAAGAACTACAAGTACATGCAGCAACAATGAATCTCATAAACAACACTGAATGAAAGAAGTTAGATACAAAATACATACTGTATGGCTCCAATTATGGTAAAGTTCAAAAGCAGGCAAGACCACTCTGCCGTTTGATCCTCCTAAAAGAGTTTCGTCTTATTTAAAAGAGCAAAGGGTATAGAGGAAAGTTTCTGGGGCACTGGCAATGTTCTAGCTCTTGACTTGGGTAGTGCTTATATGGGCATGGTCACCTAATAATAATTCATTGAGCCTTAAATTCTTGATTTGTGCTCTTTTCTGTATTGTGTTATATTTCACTAAAAATTTTTAATTGTGGTTATCATTGTTTTAAAAGGTGCTTGACAACAATAATAAATTATTCCTAAACTAATTCCTAAAATCTCAGCTTAATCTCAGTCAGTCTGTGGCTGATGAGGGAAGCAATAAGTTAAAAAGATAAAGAAAACATATAATACATGAGAAATTCATACAAGTTCTGTGATTTCAATGGGAAACCCAAAAGCTTTCAGTGGCTATTAGTTGTGGTTATCTAACTGTGATTCTGAGGAATAACTAAATAAGATCTATGACTAGTATAACTACCCAGCTGCTAAGCATTTTGAGAGAGATGCAGTAATTTAAATTATCAGGCAAGAAGTTCAACATAGAACTCACAGTTTTTTATTGAGACGAAGAGAGAATGAATTATTTGAAGCCCTTTTCTAACGCAATAGAATGTTATATTTGAAAGCAACATGAGAGATTACCTACTCAGTCTGACAGATATAAAACCTGACACCTGGAGAAGTTGAATAACTAACTGGTCAAGATCAAGGTCATGTATGTGGAGGTAAAGCTGGGAAAACAACTCACATCTATTCCTAGTGCAGAATAGTATCCATTTCTCCAGGCTGCTTCCCCACCACACCTACCTTGGTTGTTATGGTTAATAAATCTTTTTTTTTGAAACCTAAGAATACTGAAACTAGAAAGTTGTGCAACTTTTATCCTGACTTACTCTTAAGAACAGGGTCTAAATGCTTTTAAAATGTGACTGCATTTGTACCTCATTCTCACAGCACTTCTGCCAGAATGTGTACCTTTGCAACAAATGTTAGTACTTAGAAATTCACTCCAGTGCTTACCTTTCAAATTGAGTTTTTAGAACACAGTATAATGTAGTTCCTAAGTAGGTAGAGACATACTTAGAGAAAAGTACCAGTGAGCCAATAAGAATTTATCTATCTACCTTTCATATCTGGGGCCTCTGAGTTTTCAAAGTACCCTAAGGAAACAGTGGTAACAATGAATGTCCTCTGTGGAGAAAATCTGCAATAATAATTCCATCTCAGGTTTCTACACATTTTTATTCCTATTATTTCTATTACCTGGCAACCGTGGAAGCATATCACAGAGACACTGCAGGAAAAACAAATCTGTAATATGCACTTTGAAATACATCGGTACAAATAATGACCCCTTCAATAACCATTCTACTTGGATTCGTTCCTCTTTAACAGATTCTAAGCCATCAATTTGTAATTGCATACCTAATTAAAAGGGTTTTTTCCTGCGGGCAGGTACCACATAGGTTATGTATCAAAAATGACAAATACCATATGATCTTTCTTATTTGTGGAATATAATGAACAAGTTGGGCTGATGAACAAAACAGACCCAGAGACACAGAAAGGAGTATGGTTCAGACTGACAAACCTCAGAGGAGGGGGATGGGGGGGATGGATGAGATGAACCAAAGAACTTATATGCATGTATGCATAATCAATGGACACAGACAACAATACTGGGGGTGAGGAGGGCAGGATGGGGAGGAGGGTGTCTGGGAGGGGGGGGAGGAGAAACATCTGTAACAAAAAATAAATTAATAAAAATTGAATTAAAAAATGTCTGTAAGGTTAATAAAGCCCATCCAATGTATTTCTCTGGAAGCATCTATAACAATCATTTGTGCAAAACAAACAAAATATTTATCATGCATAAATACAGGACTGGGAAAAAATAGGTTTACAGTTGTATGAAAAATAATACCATAATTAATAAATAATGAAACAAGAATAAACTGTGTTTCATGGAGTCACAACTAACTGTAAACCTACTTTTGCCCCACCCTGTATCTCTGAAAGGCTTCACAAAAACCTGGCAATGGTAGTTGCCTCGAAGAGAAAATTTCTGAGAGAAAAACAGACTATTTTTATTCTCTTTTGAACTGTTTGAGTATTTATTTCCTATTTTTTAAATAATTAAAAATAATTAAGGCCACATCTATTTACACCTTCGTTTTACTTTTTTTTTTTAATAAAATATTTATATATTTTTCTCCATCTCCATCAACCACCAACCCCTCCCCAAACATGCGCACATACAGGAGCCTAATAAATATATTTTGGTAATGAGACTAGCTTTCAAAAAGACAGAAGGACAACCAAATATTCAGCTATCCCCACCTTCTCTCTCAGAACTTCCTTAAATAGTATCTCCTTTTAGCTCTGGCCAGTTTGGCTCAGCGGTTGGAGCATCGGCCTGTGGACCAGAGAGTCCTGGGTTTGGTTCCCACTAGGGGCACGTATCAAAAAAAAAAAAAAAAAAAAAAAGTATCTCCTTTTAGAAACTCAAAACATAAAAATAAGAATTACATCCCTTTTCCTAGACAATAGGGCGCCTATCTACCCCTCTGCCAAAAACTGGCTAACCTAGGGCCTCCAGGAGGCACTACACCATTTCCCCATAAAAGAGAGTTGTTCTATTCTCTTGAGGACACTTAGAGTGACTCTCCGTCCTATAATGCTAGAGAGAACATTTTTGACACCCCTGGATTGTGACTGCTTCTAACTTCTCACCCTGGAGGTGGGTGACTTAGTCAGTTGGAGGACCAGAGCCATTGGACCTCATTGCTCAGTTTAGTGAAGCTAATTTAACCACAGTTCCAGGCATGGGGCACTGGATCTCAGTCTCCTTTTTTCTCCACCCAGATCAGCTGGAGATCTCAACCCAGGAAAGTGTTACTGTTTAGAATACTCAAAGTAAGTCGTGTCCCTCAATCTATCACCAATGAAACTTGACAGATTTACTCTCTACTGGCATGTTTTCTTGACTCACTTTTCAATTGTTTTTAAATTGGGATAGAGAGGAGGGGTGCCATTCATTGAAATATATAAAAAACCCTAACAGAAATATTATCATTATCATATTAAATGTATATCTTGGTCACAAAACACACTCTAACTTCAGAAACATTAAAATAGCTGGAAGTGAGGGTTTTTGAATAAAGGAAACAGGATGCATCATTATAACCCAAACAGTTCAAACTCACTCCTCCCTCAATTGTTAAATTCCTACTCTGGCATCCCTTATCCCAAACCTAGCCACTGCTGAAAGCATGTTTACTAACTAATGATCAGATAGCAGTAGACTAGATTTCATTGTCTTAAATGGGAAAAATAATAATGCATGCCCAACCCACCCAAAAATCCTCACTAATCACCCCAAATATCAGAAAACATTATTAAATGGCTATATAACAACTTACCAAGGATTTCTGCATAACATAAAATGTTCAGTACACAAATAACCTAATCATTAAAACAAAACAAAACAAAAAATGTATTAGTTAGGCCTGTTTGTGGATAGTACACATAGATAATGGACAGTATCATATAAGACTCCTTCTTCACTGTAACACACATATTTTTTAATGTAAATAACAATAAAACAATGCATTACCCCGAGTTAGTACACCCAGGCACCTGGCAGAAGAAAATATGGGGCTGGTGTAAGGATAAACCCTCAGAGACTGTACAACATATTTAAACAACAGAGCCAAAAAGGCAGGATCCTACTGAAGAAACATCTAAGATGGGGTCACCACTCACCCACATCCTCTCTCTCTCTCTCTCTCACTTCTTCCCTCTTTCCTTCCTAAAAGAAAGTTGGGGAAAGGGATTAGCATCTGTTGAATGCAATATACAACAGGCATGTTATCAGAATTCCTCATACCATCCCTATGATATGGATATGACTGTCCCCATCCTACAAATGAAAACACTGAGACACAGAGGTCAACTGCTCACAGGTCACAACACAGCTGGTAAGTAGCAGAGCTGAGATCCAAGTCCTGTCTCACCTAAAAGCCCTACCTTTTCCTATGAACTCCACAGTTTTAGTTGCTCAGACCAAAAGCCTTGGAGTCATCCTTGACCCTCTTTTTCTCTGACAATCTACATCTGATCTGTCAGCAAACCTTGTTGGCTCTACCTCCAAATATATTCAAAATACAACCAGTTCCAGCATTCTGCTGCAACCTTGAGCCACACCACTGTCCTCTTTCCTGGATGACTGCACAGCAGCCTGGTCTCTCTGTTCCTGCCCTTTCCCCTCTCAGTCTATTTTTAACACATCAGCCAAAGTGATCCTCTTATAACCTAAGACAGATTATGTATCTCTTTTGCTGAAACTCTCCAAGGGCTCCCCAAAGTCATGCACAGAGACCTACAAGACTCGACCTCTTTCTCACACACATGCATGCACACACACACGCACACACACACACACACACACACACACACACCCTATAACTCTCTGACTCATTGCCACTTTTCCTTACTCCACTCCACCACTCTGAACATGCCAGGTTTACTCCTACCTCAGAATCACTGCACTAGCTGTTCCTTCTGCCTGACACACTCTTCCCTCAGGTATTTATGTGATTCCTTCCCTCCAAGATCTCATTAAACTTTCACTTTCCCAATGAGGTTTACCCTGAAATCATTAAAACACTTCTCCCCCACCACATCCCTGATCTCTTCTACTCTGCTTATTTTCCCATGGTTTATACCCTTTAATATATTTTAGAATGTGTTATGTATACTGTCTGCTATCTATTTCCTCCCAACTGAAACAAACTTCATGAGGTAAGGATTCGGGGAGAGATGTTCACTGATATACCAAAAGCCTAGAACAGTACCTGGCACGTTGTAGGTGCTCAATAAACATTTGTTGTTGAACTAAACACTGCCTCCAAGTCATCCACTACCACATCAGTGGTTATTTATTGACCTTTTAAAATATCTTTGGGTCATATAGCTAATTGAGAATCTAATAAAAACTATGGACTCTCCCCAGGAAAACATACATTCACAGGGATGCATGTATGTATGTAAGTATGCACATTCAAACAAATTCTTCTGTCTCATTTCAGTTGGTCTCTGGACTTATAGAAGACTCTCCATGAAGACCTAAACCCACAAGGTACATAGACTACTTAGGTGTCATTGATGGGCCTTGTGGGACACCATAAATGGTGTGAGTTTCTACTGCAGAGTGAGTCCACAAAGCACCAGATTCCCCTTGTTATGGCAAGTGCTGGAGTAGCCCTTCCAGGAAGGGGGCTTTGTGGAAGGAGAGGCTTAGAATACAACTATGCTAAGACCAGAACAGAGGTAATCAGGAACAGCAGCTCAAGGACTTCTTCTTCCCTTCTTCCTTCCTACTGTCAGGCTGACCACGCCTCCACCCCCACCAACCCTGCCCTAGATTACACTGAAGTTAGACCAGGAAGCAGTAGCTGGCCTCCCATAGAATGAGGAAGGTTCACAAGTCGCTTTGGGGGTCTACAGTGGTGGACAGGAAGAACACTACCAAGTAGAGACAGTTGGAAGAGCAAGAGAATCCAGTGGCCTCCCACCTGGGACAATCGTTCTCAGTTATTTATTCATTTATGTGTGCATGTGACTACTTCAGAGACTCCTCGAACACAAAGAGAAAACATAAAATGTTTAAGGGATTTTTATTTCTCTTCGGGGGTGGGGGGGAACACCTCTACAAATATATAATTAAAATCAATCAGAATTATAAAGTACCAAGAAAATTGTTAGAACAAAAAGATGTTTCAGAGAAAATGAATGGTCTCAATTTTCTTTGCAATGATATTTATAAATAGTAGACCATTAATTGAAAGTGTATTGTACTAACAGAATGACTCCACCTGGAATAGTTGGCCTTTGGTGTTCTGTTTCCTTTCCTGCCACAGGAGAGCTCAGGTAAACCGGAGCAGGAGCAGAGATGAGAGGGAGTGGAGGTGTCACTCCAGGAACCAGGAAACACACACAAAATTCAACATGACCAGGCTCTCTTTCAAGATGGCTATTACAATAGAGAGCAGAGTAATGAAAAGAAATAGAAGAATTGCTCTAAATGTCTGTTTAAAGGGCTAGTGTAAAGAGGAGAGGCCCGGGAAGTCCACTGCTGTGGTGAAGGCAGTGGTCCGGTGTCCAGTGAGAAGGGGAGCCGCTAGAGCAAACACACAAAGGAGGGAGAAACATCTACTGAGAAAAGTTGACTTCATTTGCTAGAATTGCAAAAACACTGCAAATGTTGCAGTCAGGGTTGCTGGGTGAATGGCAACAGTGCGGATTCTTCTCAGGACTCGCTGTGTGAAACAGCCCGGCAGACTGAAGAGGAAGATCGAAGAGAAAGATTGTTGCGCTGATTCTGTCCCCTCTGTCCCCTGTTGGATGGCCCTGAACGCTGCCTACCCCTAAGTGCAGCACCAGAACAGCATTTGTTAGGAACAGTAACACCCATCCTTGAGGACACCTCGTGTTTACACGGGCCCTCCCTGTCCACAGTCTCACTGGGCCTCAAACAGCCTGTGACTTGGTGGCACAGCAGCAAGGCAAGGACACTGAGCCTGCAGTGTGACGCCTCAGACCACACAACTGGAACTAGCTTACTGCCTCCTCTGAAACAAACTGGTCGGGAATTTCACGAACACTACATGTCTACAATATCTGCTTTAGAGCTCCAAACTGAGAGCTTCATGCAATTCAGGTGGAGACAGGACTCCACATTGGTCCCAAGATGCTGTCCCGAGAAGCTCCAACTTGATGTCCCAAGACCCTCAGAAAGTGCTCCAGGTCTCCACAGCTGAGGAAGCAGCTAGAAGTTCAGAGTCTGTAAGAGCCAGTTCCAAACGCCCTGGAAGTTCAGGAGAATCCACTCAGTGCTCTCCGGACCCCGTCACGGATGCCTACATTTTCATGGACCTAGAATCCCAGTCTCTAAAGCAGTGATTTTCAACCCTTTTCATCTGATGGTACACATAAACGAATTACTAAAATTCTGCGGCACACCAAAAAACATCATATTTTTTGTCAGTCTGACCAAAAAATAGGCATACTTTTGATTCATTCACACCAGACAGCTATTGTTGTGTTGGTTGTTGTCTTTCTTTCTTTTTTTTGACAACCTAAGAGAAAAGCGGTCAGTGGCCCTGACTAAACAGTCAGGTATTGCATGTTTTAAAAATGCTTGTGGCACATCGGTTGAAAATCGCTGCTCTAAAGGGTTAAACATGATTGCTTCCTGCATTTGCTTTTCCTTTTCCCACATTTCCACCCACCCTTAATCATCCAGTCTCTGCTTAAAACTCCCTCCACACAGCTCCCCTGTTATATTAAGCTGACCACCTAGCTCTTCCCTCTCCTCCTTCAGAGAATAAATCAAATTGTCCTCATATGAGAGTTCTTAAGATATCTGAACAGAGCTACCAGACACATCACCAGTTAATGTAGACTAAGACAAATACCCTTAATTAAATCTCAGACTAAGCAAAATATAGTTAGCAAAGTAGCATTAGATTTATAGCTTGTAATGTCAATTATAATAAGTATATAGATACAAACATATGGATTAAGCATACTCTTCAAAGATTTTTTTCAACTTTCTTTATGGTACTTGCTGATTATCAGACTTAGACGAAGTTTACCACCGTTCTGAGCTGCATTCCCAAATATCAGGTCCCACTGGCACACGTGAGGTTTTGCATCATGTCTTATAGGGAGAGGAGTAGCCTTTGGAAGAAACCTAAGCATTTTTTAGTACCTGTCAAAAGGCTATTTTAAATCAAAATCCACAAAACGAGGTGCCACTGAAATACAACTAAAAGATTGCTAGAGTGATCAGCATGTGCCTAAGAAAAAAATAAAGGACAACAGTAGAACAAATATTATTAACTTACAAACAAACTCTACCGGCAAACCCTCAGGCTGACTCTCCTGAAAATGTCTTACTCTCCCACTGCTGGGCACAAGCATTTACAACGCTCCTACGAAAATCCTCTACTCCTCAGAAATCCCAGCGAAGTCACGGCAACTACAACATTCACACAGCACTGTGCTGGTCGTGAGGCATTTTCACGTTTGATGCTTGGTATTACCCACTACCTGCCAGGGAAGGAAGGATGGACATTATCGACCTTGTTTATAGATGAAAGTATGGAGTCCTACAGAACTTTTTAAAAGCCAAATGAATTGACCAGATTACCTAGCTAACCAAGGGGGGAGCCAGGATTAGAACACACACTTCAGATTCCAAATCCAGAGCCCTCTTCTCTACCCTGTACTGTTTCCTGTAACCTACTCGGGCCTGGTGCACAGAGGGTGCCTGAGGCAGCTCTGGGTGAACATAGGTGGCCCCTCCACATTAAAGTCCTCAAAAGCAGCACCGGATGGGGCAGGAGGGTGAGGGGGATAGCATGGAGGGGGTGGGGGGGGGAGTGATTATGGCCAACTTTGGTAAACTTTATCCTGATATGATTCGATTTTGAACATTCTTAATTGTATCCACAGTTGCACTGTGTCACAGGTAATATAAATGTCATTTAAATGTAATGTTATTTGCTATTCTTAGGTGTAGTTTTACCTTTTCAGTTTTATTCCTAAAGCTAATACTTAATCTCTATTAAAGAAATATAAGCAAGTCTGTGAGAGGGGAGAAAATCTTAAAAGCCTGCTCAGGGGCTCGGGGAGTTCAATCTCACATTCAATATTTGCCTTGGATAATCCTTAAGTAGATAAGAAAATATTAGGAACACATATCCCAGCAATCCTTAATACTTCCATGAACTCTTCCATTAATAATTTATTTCCCAAGTTTTCTATGCAGAAAATATGTCAACACAGAATGTATGACACCATGTACATATAATACTACCATAAACAGATAAAAATAAAAATATATATTTGTATTTACTTGTATATACATAAAGAAACTTTGGAAAGATGCATAAGAAACTAATAGTCCTGCTTTCCTGAGTGGAGCTGGGAAAAGGGGACCGAGCAGATGAAACCCAAGGTAGAGGGAGACTTCATGATATAAGTTTTTATGTATTTTGATTTTGAAAACTGTGCACACATTCAAATGCGTTTTTAAAAAATCAACTGAGTTATTTTTAAAATTGTATGTATGATGCCTTGAAATTCTGAACTACATAAAATTCCACATGAACTTTTTATAGATTTTATTAGGTTAACTGTAAGAATATCTAAATTAGGTAAGTCCTCATTAAGAAATCTTAAACCGAGGACTTCCGGTCAAGATGGCGGCGTAGGTAAACGCGGTATCGTGTCCTCCCACAACCACATCAAAGTTACAACTAAACTACAGAACAACCATCATTCAAAACCGCCTGAAATCAAGCTGAATGGAAGTCCTACAACTACGAAATTAAAGCAGCAGCCGCAGGATTGAGACTGGTAGGAGGGGCGGAGGCGGACGGGCTGGTCCCACACCCACGTGTGGCGGATAAAAATTAAGAGGACACTCGGCTGGGAAGGTCCTCCCTGAGGACTGAGGGGTCCCCGTCCCATACCAGGCGCCCAGCTCAGGGTTCCAGTGCCAGGAAGAGAAGCCCCATAACTTCTGGCTGGAAAAATCAGTGGGAACTGAGGCTGAGGCGGCTGGAGCCCCTGGCAGCTCCTCTTAAAGGGCCCGTGCACGGACTTACTTGGACTCGCATCCTCTAGGCTCCAGTGTGCGGGAAGGAGCCTGAAAGGCACCAGAGTCATATGGGGAAGAACTGAGCTGTTTGGCATTGGAGCAAGCGCTGGAGAGTCAGTTTTCTCCTGGATAGATGTGCTATCAGAGGCTTTTGTTCCTTTGGTGAGCCCTTCCCTGGGCCAGCAGACGCTGCCATATCTGGGACTCCAGCTACCTGGCTCACACTGTTGGCCCCACCCTGGTGATTCCCTGAGGCCCCGCCCCATGCAACTTCCAGGCCTACCCAAGCTGTTGCCAGTTACTTTACCATAGGATTGGCCTGTCTTGGATCCTGCTTCAGCTTTTCCTAAATTCTTTCAAACAAGCAGCATCTGGTCTCAGCTAGCCCTATACCTCTTGCTAAGTAATACATAGAAACAAACACAGGGAGGCAGCCAAAATGAGGAGACAAAGAAACAGGTCCCAAATAAAAGAACAGAACAGAATTCCAGGAAAAGAACTAAGTGAAATAGAGTTAAGCAGCCTAACAGATGCTGAGTTCAAAACACTGCTTATAAGGATGCTCAATGGACTTAGTGAGAACCTCAGTGAACTTAGAGAGGGCATCAAGGGCATAAAAAAGGACCAGTCAGAAATGAAGGAGGCACTAACTGAAATAAAGAATAATTTACACAGATTCAATAGTAGAGTAGGTAAATCCAAGAAGCAAACCATCGATTTGGAATATAAGGAAGCAAAAAACACCCAATCAGAACAGAAAAAAGAAAAAGAATCCAAAGAAATGAGGATAGTGTAAGGAGCCTCTGGGACAACTTCAAGCGTGCCAACATTCGCATCTTGGGGGTGCCAGAAGGAGAAGAGAGAGAACAAGAAATCAAAAACCTATTTGAAACAATAATGGCAGAAAACTTCCCTAACTTGGTGAAGGAAACAGACATACAAGTCCAGGAAGCACAGAGAGTGCCAAACAAAATGAACCCCAAGAGGCCCACACCAAGACACATCATCATCAAAATGCAAAAGGTTCAAGACAAAGAGAGAATCTTAAAAGCAGCAAGAGAAAAGAAGTTAGTTACCTACAAGGGAGTTCCCATCAGACTGTCAGCTGATTTCTCAAAAGAAACTTTGCAGGCCAGAAGGGAGTGGCAAGAAATATTCAGAGTGATGAAAAGCAAGAACCTACAACCAAGATTACTCTATCCTGCAAAGCTGTCATTTAGAATCGATGGCCATACAAAGAGTTTCCCAGACAAGGAAAAGCTAAAGGAGTTCATCACCACCAAACCATTATTGTATGAAATGCTGAAGGGTCTTCTTGAAAAAAAAGATAAAAAAATATGAACAAACAAAATGGCAATAAATTCATATCTATCAACAATTGAATCTACAAACAAAATGAACAAGCAGAACAGAAACATTCTCATAGATACAGAGAACTTTTGTTGGGTACCAGATGGGTGGGGGCTGGGGGGAGGGGTGAAAAAGGTGAAGGGATTAAGAAGTACAAATTGGTTGTTAGACTGACAAACCTCAAAGGGAAGGGGGGTTGAGGGGTGGGAAGAAATAAACCAAAGAACTTATATGTATATATGCATAACTAATGGACACAGACAACAGTGTGGGGAAAAGCAGGAGGGGGGCAGGAATGGGGAGGAGGGGGGCAATGAGGGAAAAATGAGGAACATCTGTAATACATTCAACAACAAAGATGTTAAAAAAAAAACAATAAAAAAAATAAATAAATGAAAAAAAAACAACAAAAAAAAGAAATCTTAAACCACATGTACATTTTATTTATTTTATTTTATTTTTCTTTATTGATTTTTTAGAGAGATTTTTCTTTTTTTTTCTTTATTGATTTTTAGAGAGAGAAGAAGGGAGAAGTGAGAGAGATAAAACATTGATGAGCCCGGCTTGTGTAGCTCACTGGTTGAGCATCGACCCATGCACCAAGAGGTTGCCAGTTCAATTCCTGGTCAGGGCACATGCCCAGGTTGTGGGCCCGATCCCCAGTGGGGGGCATGCAGGAGGCGGCCAATCAATGTTCTCTCTCATTGATGTTTCTATCTCTCTCTCTCTCTCTCTCTCCTTTCCTCTCTCTCTAAAATCAATAAAGAGAAAACAAAAGAAGAAGAAGAAGCATTGATGAGAGAGAATATCAACTGACAGCCTCTTGCATGCCCCCCACCAGGGATTTGGCCTACAACCTGGGCATGTGCCCTGACCAGGAATCATACCTGCGACCTCGGTGCATTGGTCTATGCTCAACCACTGAGCCACACCGGTCAGGCCCACATGTAAATTTTACAAATTTCTTTTAATAAATCCTTTTTATAAATCCTTCTCAAATCATATTTTATACTTCCCACAAGACTAAATTATCTTAAATCATTAAACTTTCCTCAGGATTGATAATCATAGATCTTGAATTTCCTAGGAAGGATAATTCCAATTTCATATCATTTTAATAAAAGGTATTTGCTTCAAATAATAATGATATAGCTTAGTAATACTTTTTATAAAATGTATACAAAAACAGAAAATATTTTTTTTCAGGACATATGTCCTATATTCAGTTCTAAAAAATGCAGTCATTTTGATAAAAGTTTCCTTTTACAAGACTTTTGAATCATTTCGAATGATCTCTCAATAAGCTCTATTTCCTCCATTTAAAATGCAGAAACATAAATGAGCATCTTATTCTCACAAATCAAACTCCGTTTCAAACACATTGGTGTATACTGGGTTAAAGGAGAGAGTTCAGCATCAGGCACCATAGTAGCACATGAACTGAAAAGGTGAAAAGGGCCAGTCGCTCCATGCCAGGAATTAAAGTCTAATGCTTCCTCCATTGAATATGAAGTCATTGCATTTTAATTAGTTAAGTAAAATGATCAATTATATATTTAGAAAGATCACTTGGGTTGCAAAGTGGATAACAGAGAGGGATGGGCAATCCTGGAAATTACTAGATAGTTCAGATGAGAATGTGAATTAGGGAAAGGTCATGGGAATGACAAGGAGGGATCAAGTGAGAGATTATCGGGAGAAGGATTAGCAAGAATCAGTGACCAGTTTGGACATGGGAAGTACTTGGACCACTCAACTTCTGACATGAGGAATGAAGTAGATGATGATGCCAATGAAAAGGAACATAGAAGGAGGGGCAGATTTGGGAGTAGAGGAGGTGGAGAAATGTATGTTTGATTTTGTTAATGTCACTTCTGAGATACTTGTCCTAATTTAATGACTGGAAGTAGTTAGATAATGGTGTGCAAATAAAGAGAGAACCGTGGACTGAGGATATTCACCAGATATCAGCAAAAAGGAGATAAATGAAACTGGGTTCTCACTGACATGAGTGACATGAGAAGTACCATGACAGTAACACTGCTTGTCCAGAAACTACTTGTGTGTACATTTTTGGCTGATAAAAAGGTTGATAATCCCAAAAATATTTTTGAAATCCATTCAAGTAATACACCAGTAAACTTCTGAACAATTCAAAGGAAGAAGGATGAAAGCACTTTTATAACTGAAATACACTTAATAAAAATTAAAAGGTCTACTAAGAGCAAGAGGTTTGCTAATGCATTTTCAAAATGCAATCTGTGGAATATTCTCTCTCTGATGGAAATATATTTATCTAAAAGATATTTTTACAATTTAAAAAAGTATTGCATACATTCGTACTCCACGAAAGGAATTTGATGGACATGATTCTTTTCCTGTCCTCTCCAGGAAAGAGAGGTATAGCAGACACTCCAGGCAGATAACACCATTTCTTCCTGGCAGGGGTTTTGGACCCCAGTGTGCATATTTTCTTCAACCTTGAAGGCCTGGGCTTGAAATAAACTCAATGACTTATTTTGCATCTTTAACTTAAGACTTAAGCCAGAAGTGGCCTAAGCTGCCAGCACCGTGCTTTTTTTAGGATCCCATTTTAGTCTTGGCCCTCTGTATCTTATCACTCAGCCTAAGACCTCTATGACAAAGAAAACATCTTCGCCCTGTCTCTCCACCTAACCCAGAAACTGAGAAAACTGAGATTACGGAATAGAAAAGCTGTGGCACACTCTCTACCTTTGGAGCTCCACCACCCTACTGAACATGTTGAGCTACAAGGCTCTGTAGCTGACAATGTTGCCTATCGGGGTCTCAAGCAAAGGGAGGCAGCCTGAAACCATAGATGCCTCCTGGGGTTTTAGACTCCTTGTCTCCCTGACATAGATCACAGGTATATGCTTTCTGAAAAGCAGCTATTAGCTTGTCAGAACTGAACTTCTAACCCATGAAGGGACTCTCTGGCTTGATAGTCTCTTTTGGAGGTTGAGTCAACTCGGATTTAATGCCTAAAGTGGTGCAAAAAGCCAAACAACCCTCACATGTCAAATGGAAATGGTATATTTGAGCCTATTGCTGGTCTATTGCTGCATCTCAGCTATAAATGAAAAGGTGCTAGCTATCCCTCTGGGAGAAACTTTATCCCCACTCTGCCACCTGAAACAATTATAAACAACACTTTTTTCCAGGGGTACCATGTGTGTCCCCAGCACTGTACTTCTTGTGCAAAAGCCAGACAGTAATTTGCCTCTCACACGACTTGTATCTAAAGGTGCAAGAGAATTTCAAGTATTTAAAGAAATTTCAACAATAGATCTTATAGCCCTCAGAGGACCGAAGATATCTCTCCAAACTGAGACTTCCCTTGGTTGCTCTGAGGAGTTTCCAAAGGAATAACTGACTCATTATTTATATCCACCCTACAAGTAGTTTTTCCTATAATGGGAGTCATCCAGTTAGAAATCTGTTCCTGACTTGATCTGAAATGATCAATGACATCATCTTGGCTCTATATTCAGATCAGCTTCAACTCACTGGCCAAGATTGTTATGGGTGATAAAATTGCCCTAGGTTTCCTCCTTGGGGTCCTGGGTGGAGTCTGTGCATTCATGAATATAACCTGCTATATCTGATTAAGGCTAAATAGAAAGGACAATACAAAAACTTAAGAAGAAAGTCACCTAGCTTTATAAGATAAACCTTGATGGTTTATGATAGTGATCTTCAACTAGTATGCTGTAAGAATTTTTAAAACATGCAATATCTGACTGTTTAGTCAGAGGCACTGACCTCTTTTCCCTTAGATTGTCAAATAAAAAAATGACAACAGCCAACACAACAATAACCATCAAGTGTAAATGTCCCCTCTTGAACCATAAATATACAGGTCATAGCTGGCTGGTATGGGTCAGGGGTTGAACATTGACCCATGCACCAAGAAGTCACCAGTTCAATTCCTGATCAGGGCACATGCCCAGGCTGTGGGCCCAGTCCCCAGTTGGGGGGCATGTAGGAGGCGGCCAATCGATGTTCTCTCTCATCCATGTTTCTATCTCTCTTTCCTTCTCCCCCCCGCCTCTAAAATCAACAAAGAAAAACTATTTAAAAAATAAATATACAGGTTATATATTAGAGTTGCATCTTATTGGTCACATTGCATTATAAGTTTGCTTCTGATTGGTTAATTCTTGGTACCAGAAATCCTTATATGCAAGTATAGGCACCTGATATTTTAAAAAGTCACTTTGAAGCAACAAAAAAAAAAGGTAATTACTATTATTATTTTTTATAAATCAATCAAAATTATACCTTTTTTTGTCAGATCAGCAAAAAATATATTTTTTCGTGTGCCACAGAATTTTAGTAATTAGTTTATGTGTTCCCTGTGATGAAAAAGGTTGAAAGTCACTGGTTTATGAGATGTTTCTGATTGTGTTATTTGTTCTTATGAATAGAAGTGCTTACAGCTTTTGTTTTAGTCTATATTTTCAAGGATGTTTGTGTAATGAACAGCCTAGGAAGACAGAAATGGTTTCCCTCCACAGCAAAGGGCAGATTTGTTTACTGCCCAGTATTATAAAGATAAACTCTCCCTTTGGGGCAAATAACACACTTGTTTTTAGCCCATTGTTAAAGATTTAGATTCCCTAAGTTTAGGATTCCTCTATTGCAATACAACCTACATCTGCAGATGTCACCTGTCTGTTTGTCATATCACCCTGTAAGAACTGCATCTTAGGGAACTGGCACAAGAAAATGATGATACTCTGGCTATTGCTATTTCTTTAAGTAGTAAACCTTCCTTTGCCATTGACCCAAGAGTCACGTGTCTTCTGCCAGCATTCATGGACAACATAGACAAAAAGCTAAGAAACCCAGCCAAAACAGCAACTAAATGGAAGGGAAGGGGAGAGTAAGCAGAGGTTTTTGTAGTCTCAAGAAGCTGAGGAGACATAAATCAGAGCTCAGAGCTACAAAGGCAATCAGAACTTAAAGGAATAAGATCTCAGAGAGAAAGGAAGCTCAGAGAAGTGAGCACAATAGTTTAAGCCATATTTCTTCCCAAGGCATTCATCAGTTCATAAGTGTCACAGGTAAAGAGGTAGGAAAGCAGAAATGAATATGGTTTCCAAAAGGCTGAAAGCTAAGAAGCATGTTCAGTAGTCTCATAAGGCAGGAAATAAAAACTTGAGTTCATGGTTTGCCTTGGAGAAAGGACCTTGCTAAAGATCCCAGACTTTCAGCTGGGACTCCTATAGAGTTCTACCCTATAAGGATGAAGTAAAAATAACCTGACCTTACAAAGGCTATAATTCAAACTTTGATCATACCAGTAGCATATTGATATTAGTATAGTTAAAGTGATCTGCTCCTACTCTAAATGTCTACCAGAAACTAAAAAAAAAAAAAAAAAAAATCCCTTTGGAAATTGTCCAGAGACTCTGTAATTTTGTTGTTGTTGTTAATCCTCACTCAAGCATATTTTTCCATTGATATTTAGAGAGAGTGGAAGGGAAGGAGGGAGAGGGAGGTAGGGGGGAAAGACAGAGAGAGAGAAACATTGATGTGAGACACATTAATTGGTTGCCTCCCGCACAACCCCAACCGGGGCTGTGCCCTTGACTGGGAATCAAACCTGTGACCCTTTGGTGCATGGGCCAATGCTGTAACAACTGAGCCAAACCAGCCAGGATGAAACTGTAATTTTTAATAGCAAAAGTAAGGATCATAATTTTTCAATATACAATAGAAACAGACACACAGATAATCCAGGTATTAGTTATCAGACACAAATAACAAGTGTTTTGGAAAATAAATACCAAGATGGAAAATTTTACCAGAGAACTGGCATCTATGTCAAAAAATTAAATGCAATTTATAGAACTGAATAATAAAATAACTAAAATTAGTAATGACATGAATGAGGCAAGATTAGACATTTAGATATAGCTAAAGAGATGATTTGTGATCTAGAAAATAAGGTAGTGAAAATATCGAAGCTGAAGAGAAAAAGAGAGAAGCCACAGTAAAATTGACTACTGTCTTTCCCACAGAAACAATGGAATTCAAAAAACAGTAGAATGACTATTGTTAAGTGTTGAAAGAAAATAATCTCAAACTGTTATGGACTGCATTATATTCCCCTCAAAATTCACATGTTAAAATCCTAACCCCCACTGTGACTAAATTTGGAGAAAAGACCTTTAAGGAGTAATTAAGGTTAAATGAAGTCATAAGGGCAGGACCCTAATCTAATAGGACTAGAGTCCTAATAAGCAGAAGAAGAGACTCTAGAGAGTTCTCTCTCTACATGCCCACACACAGAGATAAGGCCATACAAGACACAGAGAAAGGCAACAATCTGCAAGAGGGGAAGAAATTCCTCATCAGAAATCAACCCTGGTGGCACCTTGTTCTTGGACTTCTAGCCTTCATAATTATGAAAAAATAGCTGGCTAATACAGCAATCTAAAATTCTATGCCCAGCAAAAATTTCATTCAAAATGACGGTAAAATAAAGGCATTTCCAGATAGATATAAGTGACAGGATTCATCAGGAGGAGCACCATAATGAAAGAATCACTAAATGGTGTTCTTCGGGAAGAAGGAAGATTATATCATTGGAAACACAGAAATGCAAAAACTGAAAAACAATACAAAAGGTAAATATGTGGAAAATTTTAAATACATACTAACTATAGAAAAAAAATCAGAACGGCACTGTCTCAGAGGTCCCTAAAAATGTGCAAAACAAAATACATGAAAATAATAACAGAAAAGGCAGATGGAAATAGATGAAGTTAAAGTATTAAAAGTGACAAAAATACTAATTTGTATCAAACATGTTTACCTTTAGAGTAACCAGTAGAAAACTAGCAAAAAAAAATATTTATAATTAAAAAGTAAGTAGGGGGAGGGATGCAATAATAAAAAGATACTTGATTAATGCAAATAAAGGCAAAATAGGAAAGGAAAGTAAACTGGCAGACAGACCATTCCATAAAGCACATATCAATACATGTTTAAAAATAGAAGTCATATAATTATGTTCTCTTGGCCAAATTGTAATGAAGCTAAAAATCAATGACCAAAAAGTTACTAGAAAATCCCCAAATATTGGGTAGTTAAGCAACATATTTAGATAAGTCATTGGCCAAATTCAAGGGAAAGTAGAAAATTCAGTTGACCCTTGAACAATGTGGGAGTTAGGGGCATCCAGCCCCCAAACACAGTTGAAAATCCTCATATAAATATTGACTCCCTCGAAACTTAACTATGTCAATTGTCTCTCAGTATACATAAGGGACTGTTTCCAGGACCCCCACAGATACCAAAATCCCCAGATGCTCAAGTCTCCTATTAAAATGGCATAGATCAATGCATGCCATCAGCCCTCCATACTGTGGACTCCCAACCACAGATCAAAAAGAGTACAGGTATTTATTGAAAAAAATCCATGTATAAGTGGACCGGTACAATTCAAACCTGTGTTGTTCAAAAGTTAACTGTAGGTTGAACTGAAATATGTTATACAAACTAAGCATATAAAAAAGTGAGACAGGTCATTTCTGGCGGAACAGAGTGGACAACAGCCTGCAAAACAACATGCCCAAGTTTTATTGTGACTACTGCGATACATACCTTACCCATGATTCTCCATCTGTGAGAAAGACACCCTACAGCAGTAGGGAACACAAAGAGAATGTGAAAGACTACTGTCAGAAATGGATAGAAGAGCAAGCTCAGAGCCTGACTGACAAAATCACTGCAGCATTTCAGTGGGAAAGATCTCTCCTACTCCATTCTCTACTCCTCCCCCTGTGGGAGCAATGACCCCACCTCCCCACAGTCTTCTGGGTCCTCCTCCTCCTGGGATGATGCCAGTGGAACCTGCTCCTGGAATGAGGCCACCTATGGGAGGGCACATGCCAATGATGCCTGGGCCCCCAATGATGAGACCTCCCGCCGGTCCCATCATGGTGTCCACTCAACCAGGAATGACTCCACCAGACAGATAAGGAGAAAGGGTTAGCCTCTTTCTATTAGTTTTATATTACTTGTTCTACTTCACCAGGAGATCGTGGTGCTGTGACTCTAGGTGTTTTCTAACAGCATGACAAGGAAGACTCACTCCCTCTTCCTAGCAAAGACAGAATCGTTTTGGAGGGGAGTAGTGGCACCAGAAAAAAAAAAAAACAATTTTCATTTGTATTGCGCAATGTGAAAATAAAATTTTAAGCTACCACAGAAAATATGTAAATGAGCATGACTGTTTTTGTTATTGTTGTTATTTGGAATTCTGGGTGTTTTTTCCCATTAAGAGTTTTCCATTAATGTTATTATGATATCATTTGTAATGGTTAATTTGTATGGTTATCTACTCTTCATAACAAGTTTGTGGAGCTAAATAATAATATAACAGCTGCTTGTTGACTTGTAAACAATAAGATACAACAAAGCAACCCAGGCTGCTCTTATAAAATATGTTTGCTATATCAACATACTGTGGAAATAACAACCACTTCTATCCACCTGAATCTCAGAACACTTTGCCAGAAGTAGCACCATCTTCCAAACCAGTATATGCTTATGCTTGAGAGGTCAATGAGATTATTACAACTACTATGTAATGGGGAAACTGAGGAACAGAAAGGTTTTGAGACTTACTCAAAGGCTAACCACAAGTCAGATGAATTTACAACTCACTGATATTTACTTGATTAACAATCAATGAATCAATATAATATAGTGTTCCCTTTACTTAGTCAAATTATACTGTGCATTAGAAGCTAAGAATACTGTATTATCTTCATTTGTTGATTTCAAACCTTACAACATGCTCCTTCTTTCTATTTGCTTAGGAGATTTTTAAAAATCTCAGATATTGCCCTGGCCAGTTTGACTTAGCGGTTAGAACATCGGCCCATGGACCAAAGGGTCACAGGTTTACTTCCTGATCAAGGGCACGTACCTCGGTTGCAGGTTTGATCCCTGGCTCAGGTAGGGATCCAGGTCATGAGGGAGGCAACCAATTGATGTTTATCTCCCACATTGATGTTTCTCCCTCTCTCTCTCCCTCCCTCCCTTCCATTCTATCTAAAAATCAATGGAAAAATATCCTCAGGTGAGGATTAGCAACAACAAAAAAATCTCAGATACTCGTTTATAATAATACATGATAGATGTCTTTCTAAGACAACACTGTAAATAGAATCTTTGATTTCAGTTGTTCAATTTACATGTAAAATAACAAAGTTGAAATTGAAGTGAAGTTATATGTATCTTCACTCATTTTTCTACTCCTCAGTGGAATAATGACCCCTTTGGCAAGCTAATTCTGATATTGTGATGACTACAGGTTACTGAGCTTTATAAAATGACACAAAAAGTAAATTACTAATAAGAACCTGTTCAACATGCAATACAATTCTAAGCCAGAGTTCTTTTGCATTACTTGGTCTACTGATTTTGGATTTCAAAGAAATGTAAACCAAAG
Source organism: Tadarida brasiliensis (assembly GCA_030848825.1). Lineage (NCBI taxonomy): Eukaryota > Metazoa > Chordata > Mammalia > Chiroptera > Molossidae > Tadarida > Tadarida brasiliensis. The sequence continues at coordinate 44,926,068 of CM061260.1, read as the reverse complement.
CAGGGGTACTGCTATTCTACCTTAGAAGCAGCACACTGTCAATTTAAAAACAACATTATTCTGACTAGCATTCAGCCCATTCTCACCTGTCACATCATGTATGCTAAAGTCAACCACAAGAATCCCTCTGTCAACACAAGTCTCTGAAAGTCCAGAAATGATGGCTTCTTTGACCATTTCCCAAACTCTAGACTTAAGAATGAGAGACATTAGTCCCCTTTGCATTAAGCTGACAGTTTCATAGTCCTGTCAATAAACTTACTTTGTAGACCCACATCCCCCTGTTTTCCCTTAAGAGCCTAAGTAGAAAAATTCTACAGAGATATGTTTTTTGTGTGTGTGTTTTTTTTTTAACTTAAAGTATTTGGGAATGTTTGGAAATATTATCTACCAATAGTTTTCTGAATGATCTGTAAATTCAAGGGTCCAAATTCTAGTACTTTCTTGATCAAAGCCACAATAATGAATTATGTTTTACTTCTCTTTAATGTGGTACTGCAGGTAAATTTCATTTTATACTCTTTAGATGAGAAGCACTAACTGGTAACTTTCAGGAGGGACAGGAGCAAGGATAGTTTTAGGCAGGATGGAATAGAGGCCTCTGCGCTGAAGCCTGAGGGAGGTGAGGGCCACTAAAGGCTCTGAAATCGAGCTTTTCAAAAGAAAATTAGAAAAATATTCATGTATTATGACCTGCACTTAAAATTGTTGTCATTAACCATATATCAGATAAATTGACAGAGAGCTCAAACAAATGACAGAACTAAGCCTTAAATCTAGTCTTCAAGAAATCACAAGCAATAAAAAATGATGATTGACGGGGCAGGGAGGGAGGGGGAGGAGGGAGTCAATGGGGGGAAAAGGAGAAACATCTGTAACAAAAATAAATTAATAAAAAAATAAAAATAAAAATAAAATGATGATTGAGTATTCATGAATTTAAACCCTAAGTCAATGGGCAAAGGTCAGTTACTCAAAATGGTCTTTTAAGCTTTAAGATATTGTCTAAAGCAAAGTCCTTCAATATTACTCTTCCTTCCCACCTAGAGGAGTCTCTAAAGAAAGATAAGATCCATTCCCTACAATGCTTGCTAAAGAGCTTCCTGAGTGAGCCAGACCTGCCAGAACAGGGTTCCTTCCTCTCCTTTCATTCAATTTTAATTAAGTCAAATCTCATGACAAAGAACACCTGTTGTTTCAAGAGGCCACATAAAGTCAATAATAAGACTTAAGGAAAGATTTTAAAAGCATACAAGCTTCTATAATAAAATCAAAACCATCTCTTTTAGAACAGAAGAATTAAAATAGGTATTTAAATTGGCAATTAAAAGGTAATATTTTTAGCTTAGCTAAAAGGAATAAATGTGAATGGGAATAATTCACTAAAGACTTTAAAAGGCAAGTATTATTGCAAAAAAAAAAAAGTCCAGCTATGTTCATTGGGACAAAGAATGGGAATTAAAAAATTTAATACATATTCCCAAACTAATCATTAATATTTAGTCATGAATTTAAATTATATGTAAATTTCATATAACATTTAATTTTTTAAATCCTCTTCTGTGGATATGTGGGTTTTTGTTTTTGTGGGTTTTTTTAATTCATTTGAGAGAGAGAGAGAATGAACATCTATGTAAGAGAGAAACATTACGCTCTGACCAGGCATTGAACCCTCAACCTAGGTATGTGTCCTGACTCAGAATTGAACCCAAAACGTTTTGGCGCAAGGGACAATACTCCAACTAACTGAGCCACCTGGCCAGAGCTGTAAATTTCAAACAACATTTAAAAAAAGGGTGAAGCCCGGCCAGTGTGGCTCAGGGGCTGAGCGTCATCATCGTTGTAGGCCAAGTCCCCAGTGGGGGGCATGCAGGAGGCGGCCAATCGATGTTCTCTGTCATCAATGTTTCTGTCTCTCTCTCTCTCTCTCTCTCCCTTCCTCTCTCTCTAAAATCAATAAAGAAAAAAAAATTTTTAATAAAAATATAAAGAGGGTGAAATTTTTGGATTCATTAAGAAAAAGCATAGGTTAAAAGGTCCCAGTCCAGATCTACCATGCTAGAACCTCTGGTGCCCTTGACGCAGCTTTTAGAAACCATTGCTATAAGACACCAACTTAAATACACACCACACCCAAACATTAAATATAAAGATATTTAAAATCAATCATTTTAAAATATTTTAAATGTTGATATTTCATAAATATTCATGAGAGCAAGCACACCAGAAATTGCTTGTTTCAGAGCTAATAATGAGTAGTATTATTTCATGTTTACCTGTCAAAACATTTCTCCTGCTGGTGTTATCATGTTTAACAGATAAGAATCCCAGGCTCGGAAAAGTTACAGTACTCGCAGAGGGTCACTCGGCTGACAAGGGGCAGAGCAGACTTCCAAACCAACACATTTCATACCAAGTCCAAGGTACCTTCTTTTTTTTTTTTTTTTTAACTCATCTTTATTGTTGAATGTATTACAGATGTTCCCCCTTTTTTTCCCCATTGATCCCCTCCTCCCCAAACCCGCCCCCACACTATTGTCGGTGTCCATTGGTTATGCATATATGCATAGAAGTTCTTTGGTTTATTTCATCCCACCCTCCCTGCCCCCTTCCATTTGAGGTTCATCAGTCTAACAACCAATTTGTACTTCTTAATTCCTTCATCTTTTTCACCCATCTCCCCAACCCCCACACATCTGGTAAGCAACAAAAAGTTCTCTGTATCTATGAGTCTGTCTCTGTTCTCCTCATTTTGTTTGTAAATTCAATTGTTGATAGATATGTATTAATTGCCATTTTATTGTTCATATTTTTGTTCTTCTCTTTCAAGAAGACCCTTCAACATTTCATATAATACTGGTTTGGTGGTGATGAACTCCTTTAGCTTTTTCTTGTCTGGGAAACTCTTGATATGTCCATTGATTCTAAATGATAGCTTTGCAGGATAGAGTAATCTTGGTTGTAGGTCATTGCTTTTCATCACCTTGAATATCTCTTGCCACTCCTTTCTGGCCTGCAAAGTTTCTTTTGAGAAATCACCTGACAGTCTTATGGGAGCTCCTTTGTAGGTAACTAACTGCTTTTCTCTTGCTGCTTTTAAGATTCTCTCTATGTATTTAACCATTGGCATTTTGATGATGATGTGTCTTGGTATGGACCTCTTTGGGTTCAACTTGTTTGGGACTCTCTGTGCTTCCTGGACTTGTATGTCTGTTTCCTTCACCAAGTTAGGGAAGTTTCTGTCATTATTTTTTCAAATAGGTTTTCAATTTCTTGATCTCTCTCTTCTCCTTCTGGCACTCCTATGATGCAAATGTTGGCACGCTTGAAGTAGTCCCAGAAGCTCCTTAGACTATCCTCATTTTTTTTTTTGGATTCTTTTTTCTTTTTGCTGTTCTGATTGGGTGTTTTCTGCTTCCTTATATTCCAAATTAATGGTCTGCTTCTTGGCTTTACCTACTCTACTATTGATACCCTGTAAATTATTCTTTATTTCAGTTAGTGCATCCTTCATTTCTGACTGGTCCTTTATTATGTTGTTGATGTTCTCACTAAGTTCCTTGGAGGTCTCCTTAAGTTCCTTGAAGGTCTCACTAAGTCCCTTGAATGTCTCACCAAGTTCCTTGAGCAACCTTATAACCTGTGTTTTGAACTCTGTATCTGATTGATGGCTTATCTCCATTTTGTTTAGTTCTTTTCCTGGAGTTTTGTTCTTTTCATTCATTTGCGACATGTTTCTTTGTCTCCTCATTTTGGCTGCTTCCCTGTGATTGTTTCTATGTATTAGGTAGAGTTTCTATGTCTCCTAGGCTTCCTAGGGTGGCCTATTGTTGTAGGTGTCCTGTAGGATCCAGTGGCACAGTCTCCCTGATCCCCCCAGCTGGGCCCTCGAGGTACACCTCTAGTGTGGACTGTACACCCTTCTGTTGTAATTGAGTCTTGATTGCTGTTGGCATGTCAGTGGGAGGGATTTACTCAGGCTTATCAGCTGCAAGGACTGGCTGTGCCCACTGACCACTGGCCTCTGACTACCTTGGAGGATCTGCTGTGTAGGGGCCCACCACACAAAACATGACTTACTTCTCAGGGCTCTGGTACCCACTAAGTCCACTCATTGAGTGTGTCACTTGTGGAAGTGGTTGGGTGGTGGTGTTTCAATGTGGGCCGAAGCTGTCCACTGGGTGTGCTGCCTCTGGGGCAAGGTCAGCCACTGCCTGTGTCCTACCCGGGGCCACCCGGCATAAGCTACAAAGTGATCTGCAGATGGCTGCTTCTTGTGCTGGGCTTGGAGATGTCCAGGAAAAGCCAAATTGTGAACCAAGGCTGGTTGCTTCTAGTGCCAGGCCTAGGGCCACTTAATGAGAGGTATGGGGCTCGCTGAGACCAGATGCTGCTTGTTTGAGAGATTTTAGGAAACTCTGAAGCAGGATCCAAGACAGGCCAATCCTATGGTAAAGCCCTTGGAAACAGTTTGGGTGGGCCTGAAAGTTGGGTGGGGCGGGGCCTCAGGGAATCACCAGGGCGGGGCCAACAGTGTGAGCCAGGTTGCTGGAATCCCAGATAAGGCAGCCATCTGCCACCCCAGGGAAGGGCTCACCAAAGGAACATCAGCCTCCGCCAGCTCCTCTGTGCAGGAGAAAGCTGCCCCTCCAGCCCTCGTCCTGAGGCCAAACAGCTCAGTTCTTCCCTGTATGTCTCTGGCGCCCCTCAATTTGCCTCCCCTCAGAGCTTAGAGGGAGCACATCTGAGTAAGTCTGTGCATGGGCCCTTTAAGAGGATCTGCCTGGGACTCTGGCTAGTTTGGCTCAGTGGTTAGAGCATCAGCCCTCAGACCAGAGAGTCCCAGGTTCGGTTCCCACTAAAGGCACATACCTCGGTTGCAGTTTGTCCCCAGCCCCAGTTAGGGTCCTGTGGGTGGCAACCACTCGATGTGTCTCTCTCACATCAATGTTTCTCTCTCTCTTCCTCCCTCTCTCCCTCCCACTCTATCTGAAGATAAATGCAAAAATGTCCTCGGGTGAGGATAAAAAAAAAAGAGGATCTGCCTGGGGCTCCCGCAGCTGCAGCCTCCCTTGGCCTCAGTTCCCACTGGTTTTTTCAGCCAGAAGTTATGGGCACTTCTCTTCCTGGCACTGGAACCCTGAGCTGGGCGCCTAGTGTGGGACAGGGACCCCTCAGTCCTCAGGGAGGACCTTCCCAGCCGAGGTATCGTTGTGATTTTTATCCACGACACGTGGGTGTGGGACCAGCCCGTCTCCCTCCATCCCTCCTACCAGTCTCGATGTGGCTGCTTCTTTAATTTCGTAGTTGTAGGACTTCCATTCAGCTCGATTTCAGGCGGTTCTGAATGATGGTTGTGTTGTAGTTTAGTTGTAATTTTGATGTGGTTGTGGGAGGACGTGATACCGCGTTTACCTACGCCGCCATCTTGACCGGAACCCCCAAGGTACTTTCTACTGCAACACACAGTCCCCATGGAGAGGGCAGGAGGTGAAGCAGTAGGCAGGTGAGGAGTCCTGGAAAGAAGCATCCTCTGACTCCACCCTCCTTTCCCATTGGCTGGGATAACCTTTGAAGCATGTTCCTCTTCACAAATATCCATCTAGAGATCTCATTCCCTCTGTAGACTGTGAGTGTATTCAATTATTCATTCATGCTATCTTCTTTTTAATTTCCTCAGAATCCTGCCTAATATTCTTAACAGAGAAAAAGTTCAACAGATATGTATGTGCTCTGGGCCAGTTTTTTAGAAAAATAAATTGTCATTTATTTACCCCCTGGTATGGCAAACCATTACATGTCCCATTCTAACAATCTCTGTGAAGCTTTTATATACGGGTTTATAGCTGTGAGTACATGAAACTCAGTTTATTCTTGTATTATTATTTATTAATTATTGTATTATTTTCCATATGAACAACTGTAAACCTATGTTTGCCCACCCCGTACTTCTGGTTAATAAATCAAGGACTCCCAAACTTGAATGTCCACCAGAATTACCTGGGAGCTTATTAGAAATGAAAACCCTTGAGGCCCCCTAAATCCACTGAAACAGAACTTCTAGTGTCCTTGAACCAGCTTTTGGGAACCGCGGTTATAATACAGCAGTGGAAATAAATAAAACATTTTTATAAACCAAGTTATTCTATTCTTAGATTTTAATGTACTCAGATTGAGAAATGAACACAATTTAAAAGAATCAAATAGATCTAGGTAGGTGGAGGTATCCTGCCCTTGACTAGAAACAGGCAGAAAACACAAAGTGTTGAAGGTTACCATTGCACCTGCCCTCGGGACGGTGGAGCTAAACCTGCAGTCCATATATATCAACAGCCCTCGATTCCAGTCAGCTCTGCCCCTGTGCAAGTCATAATAATAGTGCCACCCTCAGTTTCTCTTGGTTTCTAGGATACTTCTGTTTCTTTCTGACTACTCCTTCTTCATCCTCTTTGCATTTTGTTCCCTCTGTTTGTCCTTTAAATGTGACTGTCATTTAGAGTCCTGTCCTCGGTTACTCTTTGAACTATGCACACTAAATGTGGCTCATCTCATTAGAGTTCCATGTCTTGATCATCTACATGCCAAAGTCTCCCAAATTTGCATCTTCACCACTGTCCTCAGCTGCACTCTGCCTTACAAGACCACAAGGCTGTGCAGATAATCCCAGACTCAGGTGACAGACACCTTTCCTCAGCAACAACCTGTTTCCTCATCACCAACCTATTTCTCAGCAATTAAGGTGAAACATTTTTAACTTTCCATTCTTTCGTTCTGGAATATCTACCTTTAAAGAGTTGATAGATCCAGATTACCAGCAATAAAAAGGAGTTAATTATAATACCTATATTTAATGGAGCATTGCACAACCATATAAAAGGATCGTTTTGAAAACAATATAGAAATATGGGGAAATGGAGTATCTTGTTACAAAAGACAATGCTACATTTTATCTCTATTATGATTATAATTATGTAAAAATGTGAAATGTATTTTGGACTAAGACTGGAAGAGAATATTTTTTTAAAATGACAGTTTTTTTGTTACTTGGAATTCTGGGTGTTGTTGGTTTTTTTTTTGCCCATTAAGAGGTTTCCATTAATGTTATTATGATATCATTTGTAATGGTTAATTTGTATGGTTATCTACTCTTCATAACAAATTTGTGAACCTAAATAATAACAGCTGTTGATTTGTAAATAATAAGATACTAAAAAGCAACCCAGGCTGCTCTTACAAAATATGTTTGCTATATCAACATACTGTGGAAATAACAACCACATCTATCCACCTAGATCTCAGAACACTTTGCCAGAAGCAGCACCATCTTCCAAACCAGTATATGCTTATGCTTGAGAGGTCAATGAGATTATAACAACTATTATGTCAATGGGGAAACTGAGGAACATAAAGATTTCAGGACTTACTCAAAGGCTAACCACAAGTCAGAATGAATGTACAGTTCACTGATTCTTACTTGATTAACAATCAATGAATCAATATAATATAGTGTTCCCTTTACTTAGTCAAATGATACTGTGCACTAAAAGCTAAGAATACTATATTATCTTGATCCACTGATTTCATGTCTTATAACATGCTCCTTTCTGTTTGCTTAGGAAATGTTTTAAAAATCTCAGACACTCATTTATACATGATAGATGTCTCTCAAAGACAACATTGTAAACAGAATCTTTGATTTCAGATGTTCAATTTACATGTAAAACAAGAAAATTGAAATTGAAGTGCAGTTATATGTATCTTCACTCATTTTTCTACTCCTCAATGGAATAATGACCCCTTTGGCAAGCTAATTCTGATATTGTGATGACTACAGGTTACTGAGCTTTATAAAATGACACAAAAAGTAAATTACTAATAAGAACCTGTTCAACATGCAATACAATTCTAAGCCAGAGTTCTTTTGTATTACTTGGTCTACTGATTTGGGATTTCAAAGAAATGTAAACCAAAGCAAGGGTACTGCTAGTCTACCTTAGAAGCAACACACTGTCAATTTGAAAACAACATTATTCTGACTAGCATTCAGCCCATTCTCACCTGTCACATCATATATACTAAAGTCAACCACAAGAATCCCTCTGTCAACGCAAGTCACAAGAGCTCTGAAAACTCAGAACATGATGGCTTCTTTGACCATTTCCCAAACTCTGGACTTAAGAATGAGAGACATTATTCCCCTTTGCATTAAGCTGACAGTTTCATATTCCTGCCAATAAACTTACTTTGTAAACCCCACATCCCCCTGTTTTCCCTTAAGAGCCTAAGTAGAAAAATTCCACAGAGATATATTTTTTGTGTTTGTTTCTTTGTTTGTTTTAACTTAAAGTATTTGAGAATGTTTGGAAATACCATCTACCAATAGTTTTCTGAACGATCTGCAAATTCAAGGGTCCAAATTCTAGTCTTTTCTTGATCAAAGCCACAATAATGAATCTTGTTTTACTCTTCTTTAACATGGCACTGCAGGTAAATTTCATTTTACTCTTTAGATGAGAAGCACTAACTGGTAATTTCAGGATGTAGCCAGGCCACCAACCCGTTCTAGTTGCCCCCACAAACATTTTAAGAATAAAGCCAACATATAAAAACCAATTAAATCCACATAAAAGTCCAGATATTCAGTTTCTCTTGAAAGACTGGAAGCTTTGGCAACCCTGGACCTGCATTCCTATGTGGCAATAGTTCAACTGTTGGGAAGAAGTGGCTGCCTCCTTTACAAAGCCATGACTCTCCAGTTGACCCTAGTCCCTGCCAACCAACTCCCAAATCCTACTGTGTCCCTAACACTAAGATCCCTATTAAAGCCAGCTCACTTCATATAATCATGCTACCTGCCTGGTTTCTGTAGGCACTTGAATTTCTGACCTCTTTTGATAAAACACTTTCTATTTTGATGCATTTGCATACATTATACATCCACTGAAGAAAAGGATCTTTGGGTGAGTAGTGAGAAAGAACAAGTTGCAAGGCTCTGACCTCAGGGAACCTAAACTCTAGCAGCAGAGACTGAAATGCACACAGAGTGATAATGGTAGGTGCTTAGACTGGAATCCCATATGGTGGTCTAAAGCAGGGTTGTCCAACAGGATTATCATGTGATCTACTTATGTAATTCTAAATTTTCCAGTAGCCACATTGAAAAGGTTTTTTTGAAAATATGAAATTAATAATGTTTTATGTAAACCAGTATAACCAATATCTTATTTCAATATAGAATCAATGTAAAAAAAAAAACAAAACACCACTTATGAGATATTTACATGCTGCTTTTTGTACTAAGTCTTTGAATCCAGTATGTAATTTATATTTACAATACATCTCAATTTGAACTAGCCACATTTCAAGGGCTCATGAGCCACATGTGGCTAGTGGCTGCTGCACTGGACAGCACAAGTCTAAAGTAACAATAAGGAACCCAGACAGAGCAGCAACTCGGTGGACCAAAGAAAGCGAGGAGGGCTTCATGGTGAAAGTACCATTGGAAATTAAATAAGACGCTTATGAGTGAAGATGAGGCAGGTTGGGCAACTTTTTATAATGGTGGGAAAGCTGAACAGAAACAAAATGACATGTCTACTTGGGGAATTAGAGGAACTCAGATAGCAGGAGACATAAGACAAGGGGAAAGCAGAGGGTTGAGATGGAAAGGGATGTTTGATCAAGCTCATCAAAGACATTGATCTGCTAAGGAGGTAAGACCAAGACATTATGAGCAGGAAAGTGGTTTCTCCAATATATATTTTGGAATATAGAGTATATAACACTGGACTAATGTAACTCAAATCAAATTAGTCAGCTCTAAATTTATGTAAATAGGGTTGGAAAACAAGGTGGAAGTTCCACAAGGCTGAAATAGTTCAATACAAAGGATAATTTTTTAAATTGTTAGCATTGCCCAGAGAACTATGTGTGCTACTCTGCAAGGTTGAAAACCCAATGTTGGGAATGTTTGAAGCAGATGCTAGATAACAACTCTTCAGGAATCAGGCAAAGTAGAGGAGCTCTTTTGTCCCCTGCAATACACAGATAGCACCCCGACAGGCTCAATTCCCTTTGAGCAAGCTGTAACTTCATGCCTCTCTCCCCATTCAAGACAGCACATTGGAATGCAAGGGAGAGAGAGAGAGCTATTATTGCTGAGATAACCTTGAGTCTGTTCTAATTTATTTTTTAAAAGAAAATAAATCACCCTCAACCTTTGTTACTTTATTATTAGGGGGGTTAGATGAAGAACATCTAATTCTCTTGACAGCTGGTATGAGAATTCCTCTTAGAGAATTAGAATTGCCTTTGTTGGGAAAATGCTTCAGTAGCCTCACTTGGGGTAGGTGAGCCCGACAGGGCAGGAATATCACCTGAGGCCAAGGGTTCAGAGGAGAAGGTGAAACCACAAGGCATGAGACAAAAAGAGCAATTTGTTTGCTCCTAAGAGGGAAGGAGTAGAAGAAAAGAAAGTCAGGGTAGGGAGAGAAGAGCAGGGAGCTAATGAAATTGTTGGGAGACTGAAGTCCTCAGATGTTCAATCACGTTCACAAACACAGGAACTGCTTAGTGTGAGTGGATCTGGGATGGTAAACTAGTAGAGGCACTGAATTTTGCATCCAGGTGGACAGAAAACATTTGCAGATGCAAAACACTAAACCAAAGGAAACCTCAAGAAAATAAGCCCCTAGAGATGTCAAGAAATTATGGGGACCACTGCAGACTGGGGTTCAGGTCACATTAACTTAAAATCCCAGGGGCAGGGAGACACCACTGATCACCTCAGTAACATCACATTGTCTACACTGCTTGTAGGAGAGCTCACAACTGTCTCCAAACAGGGCTATCAGATGGCCGTGACTGAAAACAGCTGCTGGAAAGGATATCCAGCCCTAAACTATGGATTAGCAAGAATGCCTTGTGCACCTTCTCATCCTTGGCCTCATATGACAATAACTGTTTTAGTGGCCACACCTTAAATGTTCTAAACCACATCCATTTTATTTAACCAGCGCTCCTCCAGGTGAAGTCTGATGAAACAGTGTGCCCGAGAGACCTTGGGGCTGCAGAAAATAATACCACACCTAAGCATTTATAAATAAACATGAGTAAGTTATTCAATTATTATTAGATTATTACAAATCAGCATTGAATTTTAAGATAAAACCTGGAGACTGCAGGCATGGCATACCTTGACAATTCCATGCTTCATCACCAGATCGCAGAGCTACATGCTTCACTGTCCACTGCGGTGGGGAGACTTCAGTGGACAAGTTAGTGAAGGCCTGGTCTAAGCCACACTGAAAGCTTGCTCAAGCAGAGCCCTGAAGAGCTACTGTCACATCACAGTTATCTGCAAGTTGCCTTTGATTGTATGCCAGTTTCCAAGCAGCCTTGGGGATCCATCTGGTAAGCAGCATAAATCAGCCTCATTATCATCATCACATGGCATTTAAAGGCTCATACAAATGCAGACATCTGTCTACAAGCATCATGTAAAACTAGATAAATATAGATGCTACCTGACGTCTGGAGCTCACTGGTTGGGTGCTGCAACCTAGATGTGGACTCACACTTAGAACATACAAACACAGGCCACTGAGTCTCAGGGACACCAAAACGAGTAAAAAGCAAAATTAGCAGTAGACTGCGGTTGTGCTGTTGATTGTGTGACCTGTTGAGGAATGATGACCAAGAAGAAAACCAATCTAGCACAGTGGCCAAAAGGAAGAGCCCTGCAACCAGACTCTATGGGGATGGATCCCGGCTCTGCCACTTCTTAGCAATGTGACCCAGGGCAAGTTATTTAACACTCTGTTTCTCAGTTTCCCACCATGTGAATGGAGAAACTACTCATTCCTGCTGCATGGTTTTTGAGAAAAGTTAAATGAGATAATAGCAATACAGCACTTATCCAACTGCCTGGCATAGAGTAAACACTCAATAACTCTCTCTGTGTGTGTCTCTCTGTCTCTCTCCTCCTCCTCCTCCCCCCACTCCACCCCAAATTGAAATGACTGCACAATACACATGTGTGTGTCCTAGGCACTATGCTATGACTGAAGGCTACCTGCACATATCAAAATGCTCTCAGAGTAACTAGGTTGCCCTGTAACACAAGGCAGGCTGTGACAAGCACTATAATAAAGGTACTGTGATCAAGTACTCAGAGAATAGTAACCTGAGAACAGGAACCGGTCTCATTCATCCTTGTACTCTCAGCACCTTACCAGTGTCCAGCACAAAAACAATGCTTGATAAATGATGGAAGAAGAAACAAGTAATTTACAGGCAAGAAGTGGGCAGAAATAGGAAACACTTTGAAGAAAGTCTTGGTAATGCAAACTGGGATTTCAGGAGGGTTTGAAGAAGAGGATGAAAGTCAAGGAGAAAAAAAGAAGTGGGGAAATGGGAGATAACAGGGTAGGCTTGCCACACATACTAGGGCCCTGATGTCAAAATAATTTCAAAATATGAACAAAAATTATCATTGACCATGTTGTTGACCAAGGGTAAAAGTGAAAACCCCTTGTCAAGCTCCAGGTTCAGGAGAAATTCCTGAGTCTGAATTCCTCCAAGGTCTAGTCTAGACTTTTTAGAGAGAATACAAAAACTAATGCTAATCAGAGGCACTCTCTTTCTAGGCTGCAGCCCACGTGAACACTCTGGAATGCTCTCCAGGTTCAACACTTTCTCTTGCCTCAGGACTTTGCAGTGAATGTGTCTGTTCCTTTTCTAGACTCCTCAAATCATCCATCCTTCCCTCCCCTCCCCACTCCACCTGCCTAAATCCCATTTGTCATAAAGAACTCAGTTCCCATGCAAGCCTCTCTGGAATGCCTTCCATGCCCCTCACCACCCATATCTGGGGTAAGAACCCATCCAATCATATTTCTTTTTTTTTTTGTTAATCCTCACCCAAGGGTATTTTTCCATTGACTTTTCAGAGAGAGTGTAAGAGAGGGAGGGAGGTAGAGAGAGAAACATTGCTGTAATAGAGACACACTGATCGGCTGTCTCCCTCACATGCCCTGACCAGGGACGAGCATCAAACCTGTAACCCAGGGATGAGCCCCTGACTGGAAATCGAACCCGAGACCCTTCAGTGCATGGGCCAATGCTCTAACCACTGAGCCACATTGGCCAGGGCCATCCAGTCATATTTCTGTAGCAATCCACACTCACCTTCACATGGCAATTGCAATTGCCTAATTATTTGGATCGCTTCCCCTTATCACACTGTAAGCTCCTCAAGGCAGACATTATGTCTTATTTGCTGTTAAACGCTTGATAAATTAATAACTGGGAAAAAGTTGAAATTCCTCCAAATTAAAAAGCATACAGATTGAAACACAATACCATATGTCATTTGGGCAAACTTTTTAACTCATCTCTAGCTGAGGCCATTTAAAAATTAATGATACATTATCAGCTCACCTAAGCTTCATCAGAGCATGGGTTAAAAGCTCTCAGAGGCCTCAGATTCCCCATTCATACACATAATAAGACCAGTGGGATCCCAAATACAGCCCCTTGAGGAAGTTTACAGAGACAGTTTCCTTTTATTCCTAAGAAAAGCAATTGATCTTTCACCTTTCAGGTTGTCAGAAAGAGAAAAGTTTAATTAAGTACAATGTTAGGATGTGAGAAAACAGGCAGCCTAATACACAATTGGTGAAAGGCAAATAACTACCAAAATGCACATACCTTTGCATACCCTACACATGTATCAAGAAGATATACTCCATGCATGCAAAATGTGGCGTACGAGGTTGCTCACTGTTACATATTTTTGGCAATTTTTAAATTGTGGTAAAATATACATAAAATTTGCCATATAAGCCATTTTCAAGTATACAGTTTAGTGGCATTTAACGCATTCACATTGTTGTATGACCACCACCATCTATTTTTTTGCCTTCTCAAACAGAAACCTTGTACCCATTAAACAATAACTCCCCACTTCCCCCTCCCCCACCCTCTGGTAACCACTATTCTACTTTCTATCTCTATGAATTTGCCTATCCTAGGTAGCTCGTTTAAGTGAACTTATACCATATCTGTCCTTTTGTGTCTGGCTTATTTCGAGGTATATGGTTATATGCTCTATTTGACTATACATTTTTAAAAACAAGTGAAATGTATTGGATTTTCTGAGCAAAATGCATTTGACACGTCTTCACGTTGAAGGTCCACATCACCACCCTTAGGGGGGAAGGAGAATGTCTCTCCTGCTGCAGGGCCACAGGCATCTCCCAGAAAAGATGCTCACGTCTCTTACTCCACACCTACTCCCCTCATTTTCTCTGTTCTCTGATGCAGGCATTTGAGCCCCAAATTTAACCTGCTTCCTCAAGACCCTTCCTCTTTACCTCCCCACAGGGGTCACCTCAGAATTATTTTGTGAAAGCCAGAACCCAGCCCAAGCCTGTGGCAGTAACTTTCCCAAAAAAAGTGAAGACAGGGAGTAAAAATATCAATCAAACACATGGAAAATAAAGATCTCTCCTAATATGGTAAAATCATAGTATTAAAGTAAAAGCTTGGGAAAATATAAAAGTGAATCCATCTTTCTATCTTTGAAACGCTTTACTATCTATATGTGTCTGTGTCCCCGATATCTTTTTAGCACTCTAGATTGGGAAATGAGGATAATATCTTTTTCCGTATCTGAGTAGTTCCAGAAAAGGATAGTAGCTTATCATTATAGGGAAGATCGTAACGACAGAAAGAACAAGAAGTTAATGCTTGCCTTTCCATTATCTAACTACACCAACTAGTTCAACAAATACATATTTTTCTAAATGGTTACTTCCGAGGGTTCTATTTAAGTTAATGCAGCAATATTCCCAATTTGTGCTCCTAGTTAACTACTCCTACTCCTTGAGGACTACAGCCCTCAATCAGTTATGTATGCTTTTAGTCGTTTGCCTTTTTGCATCTTTCTTGAAAACCCACAGTTGATAATCACAAGATTCAAGCTGAGGTAAAATATTGTCAGTATTTTTAAGCACCATTTGGCCAAAAACATTGCTTGGGGACACACACACGCACATACACATATGCTGATGAGTCATAGGCAGATTGTAGCATGTTATTTTGAGACTTCCTTGCCCACCATAATACTGCCACACATCTGGCCCATCTTCAAAATGGTGACTCGCTGGAACAGTGTTCCTGCTACTCTCCAAGGCCGGTGGTACTAACACAAAAGTGTTATAGCCCTTCCAGCTCCCTACTTCCAGAATTCACACAGAAAAAATGAAAGGGAATATCTAAATAAAAGCCAATGTGGAAAACACTTGCTTTCATAATCTAAAATTAGCTTTAAATTATTTATTTGTTCCATCAATTTAATTGATGTGGAAGTATTAATTGTTATTTGGAAAACTGTAAATTTGAAGATTTTAAAGCTAGCTTCAAGTTTTAATGAAAGAGAAGGTAGTGATGATCAGAAAAATCATCAGTAAAAAAATTTGCAATAAAGATTTTAAGTGATGCCCAATAGTGAAAAGTTTGCTGCTAATATATTCAGCTGGTGGTTAGCCAAAACTGGCTCTACATAGTTTCATATCGAGTGTTATCTGAATCAGCAGAAAATAATATACTTATAGCTCCTCAGTATTTCTATACTATTCAACAGAAAAATTTATACTTTAAGGGCTTTTATTTTCTCCCAATAAAATAAATTTTAGTTATAGTGTCAATAAACAAATGATAAAATATGATTTATATTTTTATGAAAGTTAATTCTCTTATTCTCCATATGTATAATTGTAATTCTAAATTGTTATGTATAGAACTAAACCTTGCTTTTAAAGATACATATCATTTAAAGCATACTTCTAAAATTGATCATACATATAAATGTAAATGAATGTTAACATGGACAATAATTTGTAATTAATTTGACTTCCATACAACCGTTCATTTAAATACTCGATATGTTTAATAGGTAGATTTAAAATGAAATCTCATGGATTAGAACATTCCTTTTATAATAAACCAAGTGGTATTATAAAGAGTATTTTTAGAAGAAGGATGTTGATAGAATCAAAAGCATTG